>LR990646.1:9046891-9439893 GCA_905147715.2 Xestia xanthographa
ATCAACCACTATTTTCCCTTTGCAATAATTCGTTGAGGTTCTCCCTGAGCATTGCCAGTTGGTACATTTTTTGCTGGAATAGTTTCTAGCGAAGTAGTATGTGTACCCCCTGTGCAGAATTAACTGTTTGCCTCTCTTGGAACGAATGAACTTGATATCTGAAAAAAAAAACAACTTAGTGTGTAATACTATCTGGTTGTATAGGTAGTATATTCAAAAAATATTACAGATCATTATTAGAGATTCCGAAAAAACATGATTGTAAAATAAGAAAATAACTGACTTCGAAGTACCTATATAAATAAACGAAAGTAAGTTTAACCATGCGCTGAAACTATTTTACATGCAATTGATGAGCTCGCAAAACATGTGTTCTTTACATCCATTTACAAGATTTTTTTATTATATTATTATAGCTAGCCTGTATTGTCCCACTGCTGGGCAAAGGCTTCCCTCCATTCATTCCAACGGTCACGATTCTGTGCTATTTCTTTCCAATTCTCAAGGAAGACATCTAGTTCGTCCCGCCATCTCTTTCGTGGTGTGCCGCGACCCCGTGTCACTGTTTCAGGGCATATTAACAGTTCGTTCGGCATGCAACAGACACGTCCTTTCTAGTCTCATTTAAGTTGGGCAGCCTTTTGAGCCACGTCAACGATTGATAAATGTAAATTAGTTTGGAAAAACTAAATGGCCTCATCTAGTTTTACCAAACTAATTTATCTCGTCGGTTAAAGTGTTGGTAAATACCATTTTTTTAAATAAACATCATTTAATCATTTGATAATTTTGAGACTTTACCTAAAACAAACGTATACATATAAATAACAAGAGTTCGATTAAAAGTTTAAATACAAATACCTACCACTAGTATGTACTAGTGCTAGTGGCTAGTGGCTCTGATGTATGTACATCATCACATCTTTTCATTCTTTTAAAATTACAAATAATACATTGACAAATTTTACGAACAAAAAAATCAACACTATATTTAAAAACTGAGTTAATTTTTAAATTTTTATTGTTACAAAAACTTGTACAAACTAAAGTAAATATAAACTTAAACTACCTAACACTTAAACAAAATGCTTCAATAATAATTATATCTTGACATTTTAAGTGCCTCGTTGGTCTATTGTAAGCCTCACCTGCGGTTCGGTCCGGTTAACTCATACTTGGCCAGGAAGGCTTACTTACTGGATTCTGCAGTAACGTACTAATTTGACCCTTCAGGGAAAAACATGCGTGATGTTTGTCAAATGTTTCAATTCTAAATTTTGTAATATTTGCCGCAATTGAGGAAATATTGTGGCGGTGGATGAGTATGATCTAAGTGACTCGATGTAATTCTGTCATTAGTGTCGACTTCCATTTTCGCCTTACAACCCATTGCCGTCCGAGCTGTACATAGCCAGAATGAAGACTTTTTTCTTTTAAGGATTTTACTGAAGCAGTATGTGTAGTCTTTATGCAGGATTAATTTATTGCCTCTTCTCGAATTTATGTACTTGATATCTGAAATAAATGTTATCTTGAATTAACAAAACTGTCTAATTGTAAAGTTCAGAAAAAATCTCGAGAAACTCGAACAAATTCTCGGTTTAATACTTAACTAATAGTTCTGTTCAAACTTTATGGCGGCTGGGAAGTTAGTTGTAAGTGACTGTAAGGGACAGCAAAGGTGACAGACTTTTTGTGTGTACAAGTCTGCGACAGACAAAAACTCTACGACAAATTTTGCGTGATTAATGTGTTTGACTATTATTTTGTCCACTTTATGGATCAACTGATCGAAAAGATCCTACTGATCGCCTTATAGTGGACAAAAACGTAGTCAAACACATCAATCACGCAAAATTTGTCGCAGAGTTTTTGTCTTTCGCACACAAAAAGTCTGTCCTCTGCACTGCCCCTAAATCTTACTTATGTTACATACACGCATAGCACCTAAAACGCTGACCGCGCGTTAGCCTAATTACCGCGGATTGCACCTTGCACCAGCGGAGACACGAGGCGCCGACGCAGCTCAACGTGATGCAGCCCGGCACCGAACATCGCGGCCTTCGCGAAATCGTCACTTTTGGCACAGCATCGGTCAACTGTCGACTATCTAGCTCATAATTAATATTGTAATTTTCTTAATTAAATTAAGTTTTAGTAAATTTTGTATTTCTTTCAATCCTCCGGCTACAGCCTTCGTAATTGGCGCAGTCGAGAGGATACTCGCGGGCCGGTTCGCGAGAGTAATTTGTTAGGATCGCGAGTCACCCGGGTGGCTTTCGGGCACCGTACGAGTATCCAGAATCTACAAGAAGAGCTGCAGTCCAGAGGAGTATCCAGACATCGATACAGAAAAGGTACAAAACCATTGCAAGTAAGTACTTTAGAATCGCTCTAGAGTCGCTTCCCTTTGTTATCCTTAATATTCCAAGATTTTCCATCCACGGCAATCTCGGTCCCCTAGGTTAGGCAATAGAAATAGTATTTTAGACGCTAATAGAAATTTAGAGGCAGAACAGGAGGAAAGTGATAGTTCATATATATCGAGTATTGCTGACTCAGTGGATCAAGTTTACAAGGCCCTACGATTGGTGCCGGAGTTCGACGGAAACTCGAACGTATTAACTCGATTCATAAAACTATGTGATCAATTAGTACAACAATTTATGAGAAACGGGCCTGAATTTCAATTAACTAATTTGGCATTATTAAACGGAATTTTAAATAAAATAGTGGGACCCGCATCGCGTACGATTAATTCGAATGGTATCCCGGAAACTTGGGAGGGAATAAAAAGTGCTTTAATAAATAATTTCGCTGATCAAAGGGATGAGACATCCTTGTACAATGATTTGGCGCTCTTAACGCAGGGTTCATCCACCTCGCAGGAATTTTATGAACGTTGTCAAAATCTCTTTAGTACTATTATGACCTATATCAGCCTGCATGAAACGATAGCGAGTACCATTGAATCGAAACGCACCTTGTACAAGAAACTCACGTTACAGTCGTACTTACGTGGTCTACGCGACCCGTTGGGTTCTCGCATTCGGTGTATGCGGCCTGATACAATTGAGAAAGCTTTAGAGTTTGTGCATGAGGAAATGAACACGTTGTATTTACAGCAGCGCAACGACCATGCTCCTGACAGGAGGACGCAGCCTCAGCACCAGGTTAGTCCTAAATTGCCTAATGGCCTTATGCCACCGATTCACATGGCACACCCCGCAGCGCGTGCTTTTAATCTGTCACCCCCCGGTTCTCCTAATATGCCGGGACCCTCGCGTCCGTCTATGCCCCAAGGGCAGCAACCTGTTCCGTTTTGGAAAAATCAACCCCCTCAAAATCGCGGTCCCACACGCACGCAGCAAATTTTCAGTTCACCGCCGCCCAATTATATACCTCAAGGTCAAGTTTTTAGAATGCCTGGTCCCAGGCCAGCTACTAGTAACACCCCACGGCCTATGAGTGGCGTAAGTGACTATGCGGCTAGACCATTCACACCACGTGCATCACACGATTGGTCTAGATCTGGGAATCCGCCACCCTCAAATTATTTCAGAACACGGGAATCTAATTTTAACGATTTTAATGACCAATTGCAGTATGACTATCATAGTGATTATTTTGTTAGCGGTGACTATTACCCCCAGGAATATTTTGAGTATCCCATTTACGTGTACCCGAATGAATACGTATATGAGAACCCACAGCGTACGGACTCTTACGTTATAGTAGAAGAAGTGAAGGAACCAACTTCGGCTACCGAAAGGGAGGATTTTCGGGAGGCCCCCAAATTAGACAAGTCAAAATAGAAATTAACTTGCAAACGCAAAGGCAACTACCATATATTCAAATTTCAAACCCTCCGCTTAAGCTATTAATTGATACTGGTGCAAATATGTCTTTTGTTAGCCCCGCAGTTGTTCAAAAATTCTTTGCCCATATACCGTGCAATTATGATCCCTTTGAGGTAACAAATATTCACGCTACCACTAGAAGTGATTATTCCATCACTTTACCGTGTTTCCAGGAATTTAACGAGTCAGGTGATATAACTCTTTTCGTTTATACGTTTCATAAATTTTTTGATGGTTTGATTGGCTATGACTTATTAGAAAAATTAGAATCTAACATTGACTTGAAGAACAGATTGTTGATTACTCGTAATTCTAGTAATCCCTTATTAATGTACGACTCTCGCAATAGTAACCTATTCGAGGACATAGTACCGGCCAATTCATCCAAATTAGTTAAAATCCCTATAAACTCTAAGGACGGTGACGTTTTTATTCCTGAACAGTTTATTTCAAATTGCTTAATAAGCGATTGCGTTACGACAGTAAAAAACAAGAGAGGTATAGTAGAGGTAGCAAATACGTCACGTCATGACGTAGTCTTTTCCATGAATCGCCCCGTTAGTGCAGAGTTATGCAATGTTCAGTGCACGCGCACCAAACAACAGTCCGATCGTGTAAAGGAAGTTTTGTCTCGGCTACGTACGAATCATCTGAACCCCGAGGAAAAAGCTAACTTAGAAGCACTGTGCGCTCGGTACGCCGATGTATTCTACATTGATGGCGAGCCATTATCTTTTACAAACCAAGTAAAGCACTCTATTCGAACAACAGATGATGTGCCAATCTACACAAAAAGTTACCGATACCCATTCATACATAAGCAGGAAGTTCAAGATCAAATCTCTAAAATGTTAGAACAGAATATCATACGGCCCTCACAGTCTGCGTGGAGCTCCCCCATCTGGGTAGTTCCCAAGAAAGCCGACGCCAGCGGAAAAACCAAATGGCGTTTGGTTATGGACTTTAGGAAATTAAACGAAAAAACTATAGATGACCGTTATCCTATACCCAACATTTCAGATGTCCTTGACAAGTTGGGTAATTGCCACTATTTCACCACCCTTGACCTCGCGAGTGGTTTTTATCAAGTTGAAATGAACTCAGATGACATCCACAAGACGGCATTTACAGTCGAGCATGGACACTTTGAATTTTTCCGCATGCCAATGGGTTTAAAAAATTCTCCTTCAACCTTTCAACGGGTGATGGACAATGTCTTACGAGACCTTCAAAACGTTGTGTGCTTAGTTTATCTAGATGATATTATTGTCTTCTCAGTATCCCTTCAGGAACACATGGTCAATTTAGAAAAGGTATTTCAGAGACTCAGGGAATCCAATTTCAAAATTCAAATGAACAAATCGGAATTTCTAAAATTAGAGACTGCATATTTAGGGCACATCATCAGTAAAGATGGTATTAAACCTAATCCGGATAAAATCAGGGCCATTCAGAAATTTCCAATCCCCAAAACGGCAACTGAAATCAAACGCTTTCTAGGCCTGTTAGGGTATTATAGAAAATTCATTCCAGACTTTGCTCGTATAACAAAACCTATGACGCAATGTCTCAAGAAAGGTTCAAAAGTCGACATAACCAATCCAAATTATATCAGTTGTTTCGAGAAGTGCAAAACCCTTTTAATAAATGATCCGATCTTGCAATACCCAGACTTTAGTAAAGACTTTATACTGACAACTGATGCATCTAATCTTGCCATTGGTGCCGTTCTTTCACAAGGTCAGATAGGTACTGACAAGCCCATAGCATACGCATCCCGCACATTAAACACCAGTGAAATTAATTATAGCACAATCGAAAAAGAACTGTTAGCAATTGTGTGGGCAACTAAATACTTTCGCCCATACCTATTTGGTAGAAAATTCAAAATTGTTACAGATCACAGGCCTTTACAATGGGTCATGAATTTAAAAGAACCCAACTCACGTTTAACCCGCTGGAAATTAAAGTTAAGTGAGTATAATTTCACTACTGTCTATAAACCAGGTAAACTGAACACCAACGCAGACGCTCTATCCCGTATCGAAATCAATAATGAAGACGCAAACTCCATAGCAGTTAACACGTCTGAAAAACCCCCTTCAGTAACTGATTCTACAACAGCAACAGCTCACACCAGTGCTGAGAACCCCATATTAGAAATACCAATATCTGATGAACCCCTAAATAAATTCCACCGTCAAATATCCTTTGTAATCGTAGGAGATATCAAGAGACGCCCAACTGTGTCTAAACCATTCGAAACCCATACCAAAACCACCATACAACTATCAGAGTCAAATCTGGAAGAAGACGTAATTAATGCTGTAAAGGAATATGTAAATCCCAAAGTAAGAACCGGAATTCTTATATATCCCCCTCTAGCCATGTACAGTATAATCCCGATTTTGCAAAATAAATTTAGAAGTTCCGCCTTGAATATGGTCTTAACGAAAAAAGAGATAGAGAACGTTAAAAATTATTTGGACCAACAGGAAATCATCCGTAATTACCATGAAGGAAAAACAAATCACCGTGGTATAACTGAATGTTTCCTAGCTTTATCACACCGTTATTATTGGCCTAAAATGAAAGAAAGTATTTCAAAATATATCAATGAATGCAGTATCTGTGGACAGGCGAAATACGATCGGAACCCCATTCAGCAAAAATTTTCCATAGTTCCTCCCCCAACTAAACCCTTTGAAACTGTTCACCTCGATCTTTTCACAGCACAAAATGAGAAATTTCTTACCTTAATTGACGCTTTCTCGAAATATGCGCAAGCATATCATCTCAGAGATGGTACCGCGATAAGTGTTGTCCAAGCTCTTTTAACGTTTTGCACCCATCATGGCGTCCCTTACACTATAGTCACAGATCAAGGAACCGAGTTCACTAATGCATTATTTTCAGAGTTCGTCCGTCTTCATAAAATCCAGCATCATAAGATACTTGCACATACTCCTAACGACAATGGTATAGTAGAGCGCTTCCATTCTACTATTCTCGAACATCTCAGAATCCTTAAGTTACAAAAGTGTAATGAATCTGCTGTAAATCTCATGCCCTATGCAATCTTAGGTTATAACAACTCAATACACAGCTTTACTAAATGCAGACCTATAGACTTAATCACAGGACACTTTGATCCCCGCGATTCCTTAGATTTAAATTTAACAGAGCACTTATTGCAAAATTACCTACAAGACCATAAAAAACGACTAACCCAGGTCTACGAAATAATAAACGAAACTTCTCTTCACCATAGGACTGAATTAACTGAAAACAGGAATAAAGACCGCGAATCTGAAAAGGAATATATCCCTGACCAACAAGTTTTTGTCCGTAATCCACAAGCCAGTAGACAAAAGTTAGCCCCGCGTTATACCAAAGACATAGTCCTAGCTGACCTTCCCATACATAGTTACACCAGAAAAAAACGAGGTCCCGTTGCAAAATCTCGTCTAAAGAGAAGCCCTAAAGATTCCGTATTGTTACAGGATGTTACTACTAATACTACTACTCCAAATGACGCAAGGACAAGAAGTAACGATTGACCCTTTAGGAAGCGGCCCTGGAATACTTCCGTTTAATCTAGGAACGACGCGTATCGTTTCCCACTATCATTCCTTCCTCAATTATGTCAACCTCAATAGTATACAATCTCAGATAGATGCAGTTAATACCAGATTGACTGATATTAGACACACATTAAATAATAAGACATCCCTATTATTTGAACCGCACATGAATTATCTTACATGCAAACTAACTAAAATATCTACACAGTTACAATCATTTGAACATAATCAAAAGAGGACTCATTGATGGCCTCGGTTCCGTTATCAAGAGTATATCCGGTAATCTCGATCAAACTGATGCAACTAAATACGACAACGCCATAAAAATCCTTCAGGAAAACGAGTACAGGATGCAGGCCCAACTTAATCAGCATGTTAGTCTATCCAAAACTTGGGTTTCACAAAATGCCAACTTATTAACTAATATAACTAAAAACCAAGAGAAAATAGGCAATGTTTTAAATCAGATAATTAATAGCTCGGCAAACCTCGATTTAATCCACTACGCCCATATGGCTCAACACTTAATTATCTTAGATGATAACATAGACAATTTATCTGAAGAACTCCATAAACTAGAGTACACTCTAGCCTTTATACGTGCATTAAGCACACCGCATATGGTAGTTACTATAGCTGAGATTGAGAATATGCTAAAGAAACTAAGGATTTTATATTCAAATAACGAAATCCTTGACTTAGAACTAAGAGACTATTATGACGTAATTAAGCTAGGTTATTTTTATATAGAAAATCAGATAGTTATAGTATTTAAGGTGCCGATTGCCTTCCCTCCAATCTATAGCCTTTACAAACTTTCCATCGTCCCTAACAAGAATAACAAAATCCTTTTACCTACCTCACCTTTTATTGCGATTTCTGGACAAGATTCTATGTACATGGAGGCTGAATGCCCGAAGGTAAATTCTCTGTACCTCTGCGAAGCCAAAACAAAATACAAGGCCAAAGATGACCCCGACTGTATCCAGCATCTGATCTCCAAGCAAGAACTTCTCCCATCCTGTAAGCTGTCTTCAGTCGTCTTGAAGAAAGAAGCTGTAGAACAACTCGACGAGAAACATTACACCATCAGTTTCCCACATCCAACCAAAGTGAAGATATCATGCGGACAAGAAACATATAAAACCCTTGAAGGAAGCTATTTAGCTATCATCCCGCACAATTGCCACATCAAAACGCCCGAATTCACCATAGCGAACTCTAACAATCACATTAAGGGATTCGCTCTAGAGATTATGCAATTACCTACAAATAATGAAGACTTAGAAACGCCAAGCGAACCACCAATCGTACTCAACTCTGTCGATCTACATAATCTGCACTCAATAAACACGAAGATCATGCAACAGACTCCAGCAAAGCTTAATGAAGCAATTGATACAGCACTCTACCATACCACGATCCCGGTCTGTCTAATACTATCCGGTGCAAGTGCACTCATTATCGCACTGACGTACCGACGATATCGAGCGAAACGCCTCCACAAAAATCAAACAATGAAAACCGATGATGTTACATCTCCAGGAAATTATGCTGAAATTCGAGAACCACATGGAATCAGCCCTAGCGAGATAAGAATCGACCACAGCAATATTTCATCATCTCTCTCACACAAGATTTCGAAATAGTTGCTTATCTTCGGGGGGAGGTGTTACATACACGCATAGCACCTAAAACGCTGACCGCGCGTTAGCCTAATTACCGCGGATTGCACCTTGCACCAGCGGAGACACGAGGCGCCGACGCAGCTCAACGTGATGCAGCCCGGCACCGAACATCGCGGCCTTCGCGAAATCGTCACTTTTGGCACAGCATCGGTCGACTGTCGACTATCTAGCTCATAATTAATATTGTAATTTTCTTAATTAAATTAAGTTTTAGTAAATTTTGTATTTCTTTCAATCCTCCGGCTACAGCCTTCGTAATTCATAATAAGGTGGCTGACTTCGAAGTAGGTATATAAACGAAAAAAAAAAAACATTTTTGTAGTTTACAAGATTTTATTAGAAAAAAAAACACAATTATTATAAAATAACGTTGTGAAAAAGATATGAAATTATACATCTACCACTGTTTTCTTATTATGTAAATATTTTACTTGTTACGATTATTCATTGCGCTCAGTTAGATTAAGAAAATGTTTGTAACAATGAAGCAATGATGGCTTGATTTTATTCTGATTCATGTTCGCCAACTATTGTCTAGATTTATTTTTTATTTATTTGTCCTTTCTGTAAAATTTCAAGAATTTGTAGAAATTTCTACTGAATTATGAAACTACTTTTGTACAAAAAAAAATGGAGTGTTGCTGTCTTTAAATTAATAATACTAAAACAATTAGATCAAGCATTCCTAACATAGAATATTGTGTAATATGTTCCACTATTGATGAAGCAGCTGAGCAGCGGTGGCCCAGTGGTGGCGGCCCCGACTTACGAACAGTAAGTCGTGGGTTCGAACCCAGACAGGCGCATTACTTTGTGTAATTTATTTCATCACCACTGCTCACAAAACGGTGAAGGAAAACATCGTGAGGAAACCGGCATGTTCTAGAACCAAAAATTCAAAGACATGTGACATCTACCAACCCGCACTGGGCCCGCGTGGTGGATTATAGCCCATTCCCTCTCATAGAGAGGAGGCCTGTGTCCCAGCAGTGGGAACATTAATAGGCTGATGATGATGATGATTGATGAAGTGTTGGGGCGGGAAATGTTTATGGTCTAGTTTACCAGATATGATGTTACCATAACGGTTTACCACCATTTCTGCCTTGCAGTTGTTTGAAGTTCCCCCTGTGCAATGCCAGAGGGTAGTTTCATTTGATAAATATCTTCTAGTGAAGCCGTACCTAAGTGTACTCTTTGTGCAAAATTATCTGCTTGCCTTTATCCAAATTTATGATCTTGATCCTATTATCTGAAATGTAGGTGAAAGATTGAAAAGTAGTTCTAAATAAAAAAAATGAAATCTCAAACAAATAAAACTGTTTTAAACTAAACATGATTTTTTTAGATAAAAGCACAAAACAGCTTACTCTCGATCAGAAGAAGAAAATAATCGTCTATCAACATTAATGTAAGATAAATCATGATTTTAACGCAAAATAAGATAATAACACGACGAAGTAAACGACCGCTAGTCAGTCTAACTTGGCTGCGTGCTTGAAAGTTGGAACTTGCATTTCATTTAATTTAGAGTACTGGTCTTGTGTGTATAACGAAGTTGAGAAAGTAAGAAGAGTGAAAGACGCAAAAACTTCTAGGAATTTAATTAGAATAGTGCATTTTGATACAAGTGGAGAAAGTTTGTTATTGCATTCGAGGCGGAATTATAACAGCCGAGAATTGCAATAACAAATGTCGACGTGTATCAAACGACGTTTTTCAATACACTTTTGAAGAAATAAAATAACGAAAAATATTTTTGTCACGAACTATCAAACTATGATTTTAATTTTCTTTTTTTTGCGCGCTTTGGTTTCGCCAGGTTGAAAGAGAGGCAAAAGTATGAAGCCGTTAAACAGCCTAATGTAAAAAAATTGATTTATTTTATATTTTGGAATTCAGAACACAAATAAATGTCAATTTGTGTATAAAAGTAACGATTGGTTTTTTATAATCATGTTTATCTATGATATTCTATTTATTAACACAATTTGAATATTCAAAAAATATTTATGCCTTAAAGACGCATAGTGCTTTGCCGAAATACAAAAAAAACCATTCACCTCAGACCAATGATATTCTATTAAACAGATATGTAATGAGCGCGCAATCGTGAAGACTCGAAAACGCGCCAATTGGCCTGTTTTTCCTTTATTCTGCGTCACTGCGTGTATGTGAGCTGGCTCTCCCCCGCGGCACACTTTTTTCGGTGGTTTTGTAGGTGTATAACATATCTGTTTGTTAGAATATCATTGCCTCAGACTATAGGCATTGAACCAATTTGGACAAAGTATAGGTATAGTTATCTGTGGCAATTTTCATTCCCGCACACGTGCTGGAAAGTGGAAAAAATCGCACACGTGTGAAATACATTGCATGTTGTACCTAATCGTAGTGCGTTATGGACCTTTTTTCGAGGAAGTGTATTGAAAAAATATAAGCATAACAATTAGTGTCTCTTTCAGGAGAAGCCATAGAATTAAACACACTCGATTAAAATTAAAAGTATTTAAATGGAAAATATTACAATAAATAAGTTTTCGTCTGTAAGTCCCAGCCAAAAAGTAAGATGAATACAGTGTGTATTTCAGTCATTATGAAACATTGTGTCACTTTATTCCAAACCGGCAGAGATGCCAGCTCTTGTTCCTTGTAAGAGGGGTCGTGGAATGTGGTGCACTGACTGTACACATACAAAATCCTGTGGAACTATGCGGATTTCTACCGGAAAAAACAGTATTTCTTCTTCAAATACTGATGTACTGTCCCTTTTTTTTTTCGGATGGTAAATCATCAAATGACTCCTCCCGCTCTGGTTGGAGCAGGAGGGAGTGTCAGACTTTTACTGACTAAAACCCATCCATGTTCCTTCATCGCCCTTTGTGTTCCGGGGCCACGGTATCTCTTTCGAATAGTCCCGCAACCCCGGGCAGGCATCGGCCCTTGCGGACCCCTTCCTATTGCTGACTCTCTTTGAGGCGCGCGTGGAACACGAACGCGCCGTCGACACGGCCTGTCCTTCTTCTTCAAATACTGATGTACTGTCCCTTACAGATGGCATATTGGGGCGGGGGATGGGTATGGTCTCCAACCACAAATTTAATGTAACCCAGATTATCTATTGTTATTTTCGCCTTGCAGTTCTTTCTGATACGTCCAGAACACATCCAGAGTGTGTGACCTTTAGTAGGAGAATGATTATTGAAGCAGTATGTGTAATCTTTATACAAAACTTGTCTATTGCCTTGGTTCGAATTGATGTATTTGTAATCTGAAAAAAAAACAGTGACATTTGAATTTGCTGTGTACTGAATTTATGGAAAATTTATAAACAAAAGGGCATGTCAATTAAAAAATATTCTATAGGTAGTACTATATAAGTAGGTAATCAGTAAAAAAAAAAAAATTCTAGATCCATGTAAAAAAAATACTACTAAATATTACGCGCTTATCTAAACTAGCAGGCCTAGACAAAGTGTCGTTCTGTCAGCGTTAACGATGATAGAGAAATTAAAAATGTGTCAGATTGACAATAAGCTACCGAAAATCTAGTCTAAATCCTGAAGAAATACGCATAATTGGAAGCGATTACCCTGTGTCCCAATCCTTAATTAGTACGATGGACTGTGGCTGCCCTTTCCATAAACTTTTTTCTCGTTATTTTCTGTATCTATTAGAACTTACTAAAAGTCTCGCGTGCAAAAGAAACAAAACAATCACACATTTATATTTTATTAATTGATTGAATTGCTTGTAATTGTTATTATAACTCACAAAAATATTTCAATCGACACGATAACACGGGTTTGCACAGGTATCAATTTTTTTACAAACTCAAAATCATTAATAATACAAGCAACAATCGCGAAAAGCGAAGATCTCGGATGCGCGCGAACAATGGGGAGGCTAACTGTGGAACCAAAGGCGCTAGCATAGTTGGTATCCAAACATCGTCATTGGTTGAAAATGTGGTAATGTCATTTTATATTTCAAATAGCTTAACCTCATTGGGACCACCTATGGTGGCGCCATCTGAGATTTACTTTGCCTTTGCCACCTCATTACTTTAATTTAATTTAATATATTCATTTAATTCAGACACAATGATCCATAATTTTGTAAATAGGTACCCGATACCTACACTAGAAAACATAATGTTAGTTATTTAAAAATCTGAGACAAGTAAAAAATGTATTAATAGTATGTATGTGTGTTGTGTGTGTGTGTGTTATGTGTGTGTATTGTGTTTGTGTGTTGTTGTTGTTTGTGTGTATTATGTGTATAGTGTGTGTGTTGTTGTTGTGTTGTGTGTATGTTTTGTGTATTGTGTTTGTGTGAAGTATTGTATGTTTTAAGCTTTCACGGTTTAAAACTAAATTTATATTGTCACTTACGGGATATCTTCCGTGATCGGTAATTGACATTTACCAATCACGGAAGATATCCCGCCACGCAGAGAAATATCTGGCTACCTATACGAAAAAAAAACGCTAATGTAACTAGAACTTCTGTTTGCAACCGTGACAGCAAGACTCGCTAGTTGACTTTACAAAAAACATTCTGTTAATATTTTCAACTATCGGTTTATTAATGACATCTAGATGTTTAGTGTAACTGACCAAACAATATAATA
This sequence comes from Xestia xanthographa, assembly GCA_905147715.2. Lineage (NCBI taxonomy): Eukaryota > Metazoa > Arthropoda > Insecta > Lepidoptera > Noctuidae > Xestia > Xestia xanthographa. The sequence goes on from LR990646.1 coordinate 9,060,657, forward strand.
CTCACTACAAGATAATGTAATTGTAACCATACGTCAAGTAGTCATCTATCATATCATAGTCACTAAATCGGTAGTAAGGACTAATATGCAATCTGGTAAACATTAACACTTTTTTTTTGGGTTTACTAAATACTTTGCTGTATCTACTAATGAATTTGTGTAACATTTCGACGTAATTGATACTATTGCAACGCTAGCTTTAGGTACTCGAATTCTAAGGGAAGACGGCGCGTGCGTACAACAGTCCACGCCCCCACTATCAAAAATTTCGCATCTGGGTTAATTTATCCACATTGAGGATAATCGCAGGAGTCAACCTATCCGTAAACTTCTGCGAGCCCGAGGCCTTTCCATTGCACTGCTGATTCTACAGTGCAATGGAAAGACCTTGCCCTGGGAGAACCGCCTATTGTATCACCACGTTTTCCTCTATGGTCTAAGCTCTAAGCCAGGTGAGTATGAATTTTCTATAGTACAGCACGAGGGTCGTTCAACGGCGGAAAATCTTAACACCGCGATTCAGAAACGTGACGTAAATATACAATGCCATCTAGTTGGCAAATTGTAACTAACTCGTGGGGATTTTAATAAATATATTTGTACTGTTTACTGTTTCTGGGGTGGTTTTTACTATAATATTCTTGTTAAGCCTTAACAGTGAAGAAAAACCAAGATCAAATAAAAATGGACATAATAACTAGCTTTAGATCTGCCAAAAACTTCTCTCAATTTTGGAAAAGCACAAATAAGCTTAACATGAAACCTGGTCTCCCTGTGAACATTGCAGGACAGACGGAAGCTAAAGACATTGCTAACTTATTTAAAGACAACTTTCAAGTTGATTCGCCTTTCTGTACGTGTAGACAGCAGGTGTTCAGTGCCGAGACGGTGCAGGTTGGCATGTCGTGTAATGTTAGGTTTACAGCAAAGGAGGTGAGAGACACAATTAAGAACATGAGTAGAGGCAAATCGCCAGGCCACGATGGTCTTAGCGTTAAACACCTGCAGTGTTTCTCATTCCTACCTGCCATTAGATCTGATGAAGACTATTGTCGTACCAATAATTAAGAACAGAACGGGAGATATTTCAGATAAAGGCAATTACAGACAAATATCGCTGGCTACAGTTATTGCAAAGGTTCTGGACCATTTGATGGACAACTACCTAAGCAAGCACCTAAATCTGCATGACGGACAATTTGGTTTCAGAAAAGGTCTTTCTACAGAGAGTGCCATTTTAACCCTGAAGCACACTGTAAGGTACTATGTCGATAGAAAGACTCCAGTATACGCGTGTTTCCTGGATCTCTCGAGGGCTTTCGACAAGGTGGCTTATGATGTGCTATGGAAGAAGCTTAGGGAAACTAGTTTGCCTAAAGAGCTGTGTTCTGTTTTTGAGTATTGGTATGACAATCTATGTTAAGTGGGCAGGGGAATATTCGGATGCATACGGTATGGGATGTGGAGTGAGGCAGGGGGGAATAACCTCTCCTAAACTTTTCAACTTGTACGTTGATAGGTGGCCTCACCAGCATGCATGTCGGCTGCTCCATTGACGGTGTCTTTGTCAACAATTTGAGTTATGCGGACGACATGGTGCTGTTGGCACCATCTGTCAGCGCACTGAGGAAGTTGTTACAGTTGTGTGAAACTTATGCCTTAACCCATGGCCTACGATACAATGTAACCAAGAGTGAATTTATGTTGTTTTCAAAAAGCAATCTTGGGCCCGACTCTGTTCCCCCTGTGATGTTGAATGGTGTTACTCTTAATAGGGTTAGTCAATTTAAATATTTGGGTCACTTGGTGAGTGCCGACCTTAAAGATGACGCAGATATTGATAGGGAGCGCAGGGCGTTGACGGTCAGGGCTAATATGTTGTTCAGAAGATTTGCGACTTGCTCAAAAGAAGTTAAAATTACCCTCTTTAAGGCGAAAGCCAAAACTTCTATGGCAGTAGCTTATGGACAACATTTTCTCTTGAGACCCTCAACACTTTGCGCGTCCAATATAACAATGCCTTCAGAATGATATTGCGGCTCCCACGTTTCTGCAGCGCATCTGCCATGTTCATGGAGGCTCGAACGGACGGATTCGCAGCGATACTGCGCAAAAAAGTCGCTTCGTTATTGAGCAGAGTTCGTGCTAGCGGCAATGGTATTCTGGCGGTCATTGCGGACAAATTTGACTGCCCTATTTTATGTCATCACATTATGATACTGACAAAAATGAACAACACACAATGATAGAATTATTAATTAATTAATTTATTATCTGAAGAATGATCTGAATTTTAATTAATGTAACTAAATCTCCTAATTTCTCACCGCTAACATGACCTTGTTGTTCGCAATAAATAAATATTTGATTTGATTTGATTTTGATTTAACAGTACATAGAAAGTAAACCAAACAATAAGAATATTATACGACACTTAGAACCAAATGCACTGCAAACAATAATGTAGTTGTAATAAATAGATTATTGTTTTAATTACAGACACACTTGTAGTCCACTAATAACATTATAAATCATTAATCGAAACTAGATCATTTAGTAACTGTGAATCACTGTTTCTTAGTACATGCAATACATTATGTACATATTAACATAATTATTGTTTAAGATGCAATAATTATTGATGTTTTAGTTCAATAATATTTTTTGTGAGCTACATTAATCAAATAATATAATGAATCATACGATTAGTAGAAGTGACTAATTAGTCGTAGAGATAACAAGGACCAATTATTTCAAACTAGAAATGTTGTAACCTAATTTAACTATTCGATTCAGTAGTTCTGTTTGTCTTAAACTTTAACTTATAAGTTTAAGTATTGTGTGTTTGTGTGTATGTATTGTCTTTGTGTATTTTGTTTGTGTATTGTGTTGTGTGTTGTGTTGTGTTAAGTATGTGATGTTTTGAGTGTGTGGTGTGTTGTGTGTGTGTTGCTTACTACACAATAATATTAATACAAATTTTACAAACAAAATAATTTAATTTAATTTACACAATAATTTGCAATGTCAAATGTACTTTAAAATGTTCAATTGAAAACTGTCATTTGAAAACTGTTCAAAATTTATTAAAATGACATGATTAGAATATATGTATTAGAAAAAAGATTAAAAACACAGTGCATCTTAGTCTGAATTTACTAATACCCATTTGGTGTTGTACTAATACCCATTGCTCATTTGGTTTCTCGACCTTCCATTGCTTTTTTAACCGACTTCCAAAATGAGGAGGAATCAATTCGTCAGATTTTTTTTTTGTTTTATTCAGCCTTTTTTTCGCCAATTGTAAACCAATTTCGATGATTCTTTTTTTGTTTGGAAGAAAATTACTTCGCGGTGGTCCCGTTTAAATTTGATGAAGATCTAATGGTGACCTTCGGAGATATACAATGGAACTCTTCAATTATAGACAGCAAATCGGTCGTGATTGCTGTAATCGCTTGTTTCTTGTTTTCGCCACATCGTAACAACATCACGCCTGTATGCTCTGAGGAGGTATGCAGATGTGTACAGTACACCCACATTTTGACAATTAGGTATGTAAGGTTCCATTTTATTGGGGATAAGTCTATTTCCATGACATGTGTTGTTTACAATATGAAATAAATGACTGCCTCGTTGGTCTAGTGGTAGCGACTACTCAGCATGAGGTTCTGGGTTCGATTCCCAGGTTGGGCAAAGTGTTATTGGGTTTTTCTATCAGGAATTTCTCAGTAGCAGTCACGGAGTCTGGATTTGCGCCGGCGGCGCTTGCCCTCTATTACATGGGACTTAAACAATAACTGGCGAAATGTGTGTGTATAGTTGGTGCCAGTTAAGATCGCAAAAGAGGTCATTGACCCACCTACATTTATAAAGGTTCTTAACAATGAAATCCAAAAATAAGCCTGTTCAAGTCTGGAATCGTCATCTATCGTGATCTTCAACATTTTTTGTAATGAAAAACGATACATGGATTATTTGTTTTGGTTCGTACGAAGAGATATTAGGGAAAGGGCAATGACCGCTATTCTCATCTTAACTGGCACCAACTATAGGTACTATTGGGTACACCTCAGCCCAACTCTTCGGGATTACAGGCCTGATGTTATGTTATGTTAAAATAAATGTATAGCTAATATTTGTATAGGATATTACAACTAAAAATGGAAAAGTAAAAAACATTTTTTTTGCAAAAAATAAAAACGACTTCAAAACACAATAAAGTGAAAAATAACTTTAGCTTCAGAAGTCGGTGGCAAAGAAACTAAATAAAACACATAGAAGTCACCGACTTCTGAAGCTAAAGTTATTTTTCACTTTGTTGTGTTTTTGAAGTCGGTTTTATTTTTTGTGTTTATTACATTCGCACAAGAATTACGTATACATGTATTCGCATTCGTACTACAATCCGTTCGATACAATGGCGCTGATGACTCGAGCGACGAAAGCGGCGGCTGCGGCGCATTCATGTTCGGAATCATGGTACGTGCGCACTCATTCACTTGCGCTGGAACGGGTGGGCTGGGCGTCGCAGGGGGACTTTGGTTAGGAGGCGTGGCCAGGCTGCCACTCTAAGCAGGTTTGGTTTTAGGACTTTTGTTATAGTTTAACATTCTAATATATTCTCCATCACAAAAATGAAACTCTGGCTTGGGATGACTATGGCTATTAACGACGTTTACAATATAGCCGCTACTGTGCAGTGTGAGCCTCGCCTTACAGGTCTTACTATTGGTTGACGTACTATAACAGTCAGAAGTCGACTGCCAATCTCGCAACACAATGGCAAAGCAATATTAGTTGTACTTATGACCTTCTTCTATAAGAACGTTTGACAACACTTACACATTAGCAACTTGTTGCCCGCTTAAGATTGTTATTACAAATTTCAATGAGTTGTGTAAGTGATACGGTGGCCAAATTGGTTAGCACTGCGCCTCGCATGGCGAGTGCTCGGGTTCGAGTCTCACATCAAACATGAAAAACATTTTTTAAGTATTACATGTGAAATATAAATGCCGAGTTGTTAACAAAATATAATGTTAAAATATATTCCACAACTAAACGAAGATTCTTTCGTTTTACAATAATTTTCAATCTTAGCGTCGTTATTAAAATATGAGGGTAGATGTGAAACAAAGTGATAAGTTCACTTTGTTTCAAATCTACCTGCATATTTTAACTACTTTACTAGTTCACATAAATTATTCCACTATTCGCTGTTGTTGGTTGGTGAACATAGTTACGAGCGTTTGTGTATTCTTCTGAATTCAATATGCAGGCTAATATTAGAATTGAAGCTAAGGCAAATATTGTGGCCCTATATTCGACTGGCCTTAATATATCTCAAATATCGAATGAAACCGGTTTATGCGTAAGTTTATTTTTTTTAAATTTTATGTGATGATACCCACAAAATATAATGGTAGACCTAAATCGCTTGTTGCAATTGTGTAATATAGACTTTTTTTTTAGAGAGAGACTGTTAGGCGCTGGGTGAAGAGATTTGAGGAAGAAGGTAGCCTGAAGAGTCGTGAGAGGAGCGGAAGACCACCTCTTATTAGCCAGCCTCAGCGACGTTATATGGTAGCTGAATATGAGACGAATGGTTTCATCCCAACAACTCGTTTTGCCGATGAGTTCGGCACATCAGTACGCACCGTTCGACGCATACTCCATGCCGAAGGTATTCATCACCGAACGCCAGCTAAAAAACCGTTTTTAACGCAACGGCATAAAGAGGCGAGGTTAAATTTCGCACGGGATTATTTGGACTTTGATTGGGAGACGACAATATTCACCGACGAAAAATCTTTTAAATCGTCCCAAAAAGGAAGGCTACATTTGTGGCGTAGAAATAACACGCGTTGGTCTGAAGGCAATATAAGACCAAATACGGAATCAGGCAGAATCAGTGTGAATATGTGGGGGTGGATAAGTGCTCAAGGGCCCGGTGAATTAAGTTTTATATCGACGCGAGCCAACAGTGCCAACTATGTGGAAGTGCTGAATGATGTAATGTTGCCTACGGTGCGTAATATCTACCCCGCAGAAGACTTAGAAGAGATAAGTTTTGTGCAAGACAATTGTCCTATTCACCGTGCCAGCATTGTTCGCGAATGGTTTAGCAATCATCCGGAAATTAAAGTTATTCCTTGGCCAGCTCGGTCCCCTGACTTAAACCCTATAGAAAATGTATGGGGTTTAATGGTGCAAAGATGGGAAGCTCGGGACGAGAGATGCCCTGAGCTACTCAAATCCCATTGCATGCAATTATGGGATAGTTTGCGTGGCACAAATGTCTGTGCAAATATTGTGGCGTCTATGCGTCGACGTCTCATTAGCTGTATCGAGGCTAACGGAGGTCATACGAAATATTAAAAATCCTAAACAGGTAGGGTAATTTTATGTCAGGGGACATAGTGACCGTAACTTAAACAAATTAGTATTTATATTATTGTAAAATTGAGGTTAAGTTTCAATCCTCTTATCATTGAGAAAATGAATAGTTAAATTTAACCTCTTAAATGATGTCAGAATTTTCATAATATCTATATTATGTAACCTTAAATATGTTTTTTAACATTCTATACTACAATAATAACATAAGTAAGTGTAAAGGACTTATTTTATAAAAAAAATAATAATATTACTTGTTTGTTTCATTTATTATCATTATTGTAATAATAAATTACCTTTATAATACCTATATTTATTATAATATCTATTTGTTCAAAATAACTTACAAAAATAAATTATTAAACATAATTAAATAAAACATAAAAAACCGGTCCATCTTGGATTCGAACTCACATCTATCCCGATCACACTAGCCTCGTTACCGATCTAGCTAATGTTAACTTACGCAAACTTGTCAAAATTTTGCATTACTATGAAAAAAATAATCAGACGGTGATAAAAAGAAGTTACTGATATTGTCATCCTTGTCTAACATTGACCACATCTATATTATTACTCGTAGCGATGCTACACGACATGTTAATTTGTTAGCGTTGGAACATCACTCACATGGATAAATATGCGTATGTGTGTATAGGCGCCGGAGCCCGCCGCGTATAGCGCAAACGATAATGTGCATTGCGGTGGAAGTGGAATTTTGACCTTTGACTGTACATTTCCAGTGGACTTTGCACTTTGTCATTTTTTCACGGCTGTAGGTGTAGCCATCATACAGTACCAAAGGTTTTCCTTTTCTTGATGTTATGTACTCATATTGGTAATCTGGAAATAATAGTAGGTATGGGTCAGTATTTTAGAAATAAGGTGAATCGTATCGACTACAAAGCAAAATTACAATCGTAACGATCTGGGACACCGGCTAAATATATCGTGGGGCCCAGTGCAGTGGTATATAAAAAACATTAATGTATGCTACATTTATGTATATACCATGAAATAAAAATCTTTAAATTATTTGTTTACTGTTTTTCTTCTAACAATACAGTAATGTTGACCTATTTTATTTATAGACATTTACAAGCGTGAAACTAATATTACAAGCCAATGAGTGATAATAGTGACACAAATAACAAAAATACAAATTTATTCGAAAGCTTTCAAGCCCTAAGGGTTAGTTCACACCGAGACGCGATGCGACGAGACGCTACGCGCAGGGCGACTGAAAATATAACTTTATTTACTGTAGTAAATAAAGTGTACGAAAAGATACACATTTCATTGTCGAGGCGCAGTGCTGCATGGTGCAACGTATTCTGAATTCTCACAATGAAATGTGTATCTTTTCGTATAGTAAATAATAATAATAATAGATGCAACTCTACGCGCCTTCCTTGAGTCATGTATGAGGCAATGGAAGACCGTCCTTCGATATCCAGGATGTTGACAGATCCAGGGGAGCAATGAGCCTGTATGGATTAAGCGGGGAATATTCCAGGGCGACAGTCTGAGTCCACTTTGGTTCTGTTTAGCCCTGAATCCTCTAAGTACATTGCTGGAGAATTCAGGCCTAGGCTGCCGGTTTAGGAAGGATGGTCAGGTTATATCTTACCTGCTTTACATGGATGATCTGAAACTCTTTGCCCCCAACAAATTGCGACTGATGGAGCTACTGAATGTAACTGAAATTTTGAGTAGCGCCATCAGGATGGAATTTGGTGTGGACAAATGTGCAGTCGTGTATGTAAAGCGAGGGGAGATTATGGACGGCTCGCCGCCTCAATGAACGCGCCCACACCGGGGCCCCGTAAAGGGCCATGGACCGCACGACTCCCGCGTAGAGCCTCCGGCAGGAGGCGTTTGGCTCCCCCAGATTGGGCAGGAGCCGCCTGAAGGCAGCCCCAGTCCGCTCCAGTTTGGGGGCCAAACGTCGGAAATGTTCAACAAAGTTCCACCGGCTGTCAAGGACAAGTCCCAGTTACTTCAACGTCGACTCGACGCCGATGGATACCCCTCCTACCGTCAGTAGGGATCCCGTTGGTGGCGCATTCCGAGGCCCATGAAAGCACATGGCCTCGGACTTGTGCAATGCCACCTCGAGACCCAGTTGCCGGATCCTCTCAACGACTATCGCAACCCCGCGTGTCATCGCTTCGGCCGCCGCCTCGTGCGACCTCCCCTGTGCCAGCACCAGCGTGTCGTCAGCGTAGCACACTACACTGACACCGCTAGGGAGGTCGGCGCGCAGCACCCAGTCGTAACCGATGTTCCACAAGGACGGCCCTAGGACCGATCCCTGTGGAACACCGCACGACATCTCTCGCCGGTTCCATTCTCCGCTGCGACCGGGGCCCACTACTTGAACGCGCCCCAAAAGGTGGTAGCCGTTAGGCTCGCCCGGGGCTACCGCACGATTGCCTGCGAGGCGGCGAGCCTCCTTGCCGGATTGCCGCCATGGGATCTGGAGGCGATAGTCCTCGCGCGCCTACATGACTGGCGCGCGGAGGCGCTAAGCCGGGGGGAAACTCCGCTGCCGCGGCAAATTGTCGCTCAGCGGACAGACTTCCGGCGAGATCTCATGGCGACATGGAGAGAGCGACTGTCGCAACCCCGTGCAGGGCACGCCACGATAGTGGCGATAAGTCCCCTCTTTGAGGAGTGGCTTGAGAGACGCCACGGCGTCCTCACCTTCCGCCTGACGCAGGTCCTCACCGGACACGGAGTGTTCGGGAGGTTCCTGCACCGAATCGGGCGGGAGGAAACGCCCGGGTGCTTCCATTGTGAGGATCGACCGGAGGACACGGTGGAACACACGGTGGAGGTGTGCCCCGCGTGGGCGGAGCACCGCCGTGTCCTCGAAGCGGCGATCGGTGGCGGCGACCTCTCGCGTCCGGCCCTGGTGCAAGCCATGGTCCGGAGCGAGACGGAATGGGACGCCGTCACCTCCTTCTGCGAAGCAGTAATGCTAGAGAAGGAGGTGGCGGAACGGGAGAGGGAGAGAACCTCTCAACGTCCCGGCCGCCGCGGGAGACGCCCCCGGCCACCGTAGGCGCGGGCCTGTGGACGGTGAGCTATGAGCTTGCTCGCCGTCCGTCCGTCTCATGACGACAGGCCGTGTCGACGGCGCGTTCGTGTTCCACGCGCGCCTCAAAGAGAGTCAGCAAAAAGGAAGGGGTCCGTAAGGACCGATGCCTGCCGGGGTTGCGGGACTATTCGAAAGAGATACCGTGGCCCCGGAACACAAAGGGCGATGAAGGAACATGGATGGGTTTTAGTCAGTAAAAGTCTGACACTCCCTCCTGCTCCGCCCAGAGCGGGAGGGGTTATTTGATGATTTCCCATCCGAAAAAAAAAAAAAAAAAAAAAAGGGGAGATTATGGAATCCGAGAACTCTCGGATTCCACACACCTAAGATCCCTCTCCTCAACAGAAACCTACAAGTATTTGGGTATGTCGGAAGCGTTAGGCATTAACGTAACTGACATGAAGCAATCGTTGATAGCGCTTCTTCGGCCGCCTGAGGAAGGTACTAAATAGCCTTCTTTCAGGTGGGAATAAGGTGCGCACCGTCAATGGTTGGGACATGCCGGTTTTAATGTACTCTTTCGGCATACTCAAATGGACTCAGACTGAGCTCGACGCCCTGGATAGAAGAGTTCGTACACTGCTGACCGAAAGCCGGATGCATCACCCACGATCATCGGTGATGAGGCTGTACATCCCGCGGAAGTGCGGAGCTCGAGGCTTTTTTAACGCAAAAACCCTCCACAACCGCGAGGTGTGCAGTCTCAGAGAATATTTTTTAAAAGCCGTGGTGGGTATGCACCGAGATGTGGTCGCAGTGGACAAGAGACTCACCCCGCTGTCCATGGCTAAAGAGAACTGGCGCAAACCTGTAGTACTTACCACCAATGACCGCAAGGAAGTATGGCAAGGCAAAGAGTTTCACGGGCGCTTCTACCGGGCTCTTCATGGGCCCGATGTAGATTTTCTAGCGTCCGTGTCCTGGTTACGTTTCAGCGACCTCTTTGGGGAAACTGAAGGTTTTGTCTGTGCGATTATGGACGAAGTTATGTTGACGAACAACTACCGAAAATATATTATGAAGGACGGGACTGTTGACGTGTGTCGGGCATGCCACCTTCCGGGTGAGTCCATCAAACATAATTTATTTCTGGTTGTTCTCGTCTTGCTAACGGCGAGTACTTGCACAGGCACAACCAAGTAGCCAGGATTATACACCAGCAACTTGCCTTGAAATATAAACTTGTGGAATCTGAGGTACCGTACTACAAGTATGTGCCCGACCCAGTTCTCGAAAAAGACCATGTCACGCTGTACTGGGATCGGTCTATCATTACTGACAGGACTATTGTCACCAATAAGCCTGACATGATGATGATAGACCGATCAGCGCGCCGCGTAATGATAATCGATGTTACCATTCCGCATGACGAGAACCTCGTGAAAGCTGAGAAAGAGAAACAAATAAAATATCTCGACTTGGCTCACGAGGTTCGTGACATGTGAAATATGAACTCGGTTATCATTGTGCGGATTGTCGTGACAGCCAATGGCCTTTTAGCCAAGAGCTTCGATGACCATCTATCGAAGCTCTCTTTAGGCGGTTGGATCAAGGGCCTGATTCAGAAGGCAGTACTCCTCGATACGGCTTGCATTGTGAGGAGGTTCCTGTCTCTGCAGCCTTAACCACCGGTGGCTTGGACCCTGCTCCCGACACCGGCGGACTACTATTTTTTAATATTTTTAAATGTTTTTGTTTTTTTAAGAAATATTTAAAAATGTAAATAATTAGGATGCTAAATGAATAAAGGAAATAATAATAATAAATATTGCTGGACATTACACACAGCGCCATCTAGTGCCACACTAAGCAACGAGGCTTGTGTGGACATATAGTTGATATACTACATAGATACTTTTTGTTTGTAAATAAATACTTTTTATACATATAAACATCCATGACTCGGAATCAAATGTCCATGCTCATCACACAAACATTTGCTCCTACCGGGATTCGAACCCGGGACCGAACGTAAGGCCTCACTACCGCTGCGCCAATCAGGTCGTCAAATAAAAATATATTTTGAGTCGCTCTGTGCGCGGCGTCGCGTCGCGTCGCGTCTCGGTGTGGGCTGACCCTAAGGCCCTTCGTCCACGCGTCGACTCATCTTGGACTCGTTTGATACGCGACTGAGACTCTACTTTGCGTATGCTACTTGTTCTCGACCAACACTTGTACACGCGTCGACCTAAATATTCGCGACTTACCCACCATTTAGGATGTCTGATTCAGAAGAGGAAATTTTATTACTTTAAATTGCTTATGACAGGGCAATGAAACAAAAGAAAATTTAAGATACATCCATAAATTGAAAGAAATCTTAATTGTGGAGCATTTAGGCTGCGAAGGAACTACAAGAAGACGAAGAAATGTTTTTGTTATGCTACAGAATGAAAAAAAAAACTTACTTGTCTTTTTTTTGCACAAATAATATATGTCGCCGCAAGAGGCTCTATCTGCTAAGATTTAATCTAATTAATAGCACTCATAATTCTATTCCATGATAAAACTGGTGAATCTGCCATCTCTGCTTGGCAGTACAATTATTACATAGAACTTAATTAATTGACAGATAAGTTAAGCGCCATCTATTGGCTCACCTAGTACTTAGATAGTTCGTGGTTTCAAATAGTAATATTTATTAAACAAAAAAGTAGCTAAAGACTCTCAGTAAGTCTTTAGCTAGATCTATAGTTAAAATTATGATAAGCAAGTATTTTATGACATTGGATTTGTAATTATTATTGTTCATTTGACACAAGATTGTTTATGAGGCAACACTACAGGTGCCGAATACGATTTGATCAATAACTCAATTAATAATTTGAAACTACAACTAAATCAGATTATCTAACTGAATAATTACAAACTAAAAAGTAACAAGATTATTTTACAGAACAATTTATTAGTGAAAGACTTTTTAGGTGTTCTTTGTATTAAATCCTTTGATTTACCGGAAGATTTTTTTCGTTAGTAATCAGCGATTGAAAGTTAGCGAATTTGTCGCTATCTATGTCGAGACTGCCTGCCGCAAGATCGAATATTGTTGTAAAAAGTAATTACGCCACTAATTAGCTTTAACTAGATAAAACCTTTGCATTTGTGAATATTGGAAATGTTTAATTAATAAAATGATTAATTGTGAATTATTCTAGAATTGTTTGTAAGTTTTAATGAATTTATTATGTAATGAATAAACTGTACTGAATGAGGGACTTCCGTTCACTCAAGCAGAATGAACGCGTGAGCAACGAGCAGTCACGTTATCCCACGATTAGCAAAAAAAATTGAAATACTTTGTAATTTTATGTGTTTAATGAAGTGACCGTCAGTAAATTGTGAAAATGTTATCTGCAATACGATTTAAAATAGTGTGAGGAGTTTCTTCATCCATTCTTCTCCTCAACCATAATAATTTGCGAATGGACGACTCAACTCTAGAAAGTTAATCAGTGTCTGTACCTAAATGGTTTCATAGAAATAAACGTTTGGAATTTGAGTCCAAATGCTGTGTGTGATTTCAAATACCCACCTACCTATCTACCAACAATGAATAATTGTAGGTCTCGCACGGCGATGTGATGGCTAGAGAAGTAGAGACTGAAAGGCAAAGGCGGATTGGCGGCAGATGGCGCCAATATTTGGGCAGAGTGTTCTTCTAAGCTTTCCCTGCCGTGATATATATTATTTTGTTCGCTCGCCATTTGCATTACGTCATTCGTATGATACTCTAGTCGCATGCGACGACCACAACCAGTCGCGCAGAACTGGTATACGACGCGCCGCGTCGAGAACGCGTCGCGTCGACGCGTGTACGAACGTTACCGAAAATATATGGCGGAAAAATCTGAGCGACACGTATGACATCGGTATCATACCCGAATCGCGAGCAAGTCGACGCGTGGACGAAGGGCCTAAGAAGTAACCACAGAACACGGGATCGCCGTAAAGCAGGGTCTAGAGACGGCAGTACGTGACACCAAAAGTGCGTTGAGAGCAAACATTGTGTCACGGTCCGCATTCAAAGCCGCAACAGTTTCTAATAAACATTAAATTGGTAAAAGGTAATTTATTGGTAATAAGAGTTTTAAAAAAGAGCATTTGACAATAGATAAAAATAATATGTACAGGTTACTGGTATACAATATAATAAACTCACGCGCAAAATATAGAAATACAATACAATCGAAAACCGAGCTAATGTTACAAGCTTGATTATTATTGTACTAGATCAGTGTTACACGAGCTAATTACTTCAATATAACCTAAATGTATACATAATATGATTGCTAGGTACATAAAGTAGAGATAGATCATATCATTTAATTGATCATCTTACGTCGTCCATGAGATATAGCCCTGCCAACACAGAGGCAACGAATACGTGTGCGTTGCAGGACACGACTCTGCGTTGACTGTTTTATTGATCAAAAAGTCACGTGATTATTCAGGCAGTTAGAACACCTCCATACAAGTTAGTTGACACAATGGGCGCCAACGCCCCACGTGGGGGTTCACTGAACTTGGGTAGAGCTTTATAGCCCTTATACCTAGACACAATTTTATGCTATCCTAATATATTTTCCTTGACTACAGAAATATTGTGGCGGCGGATGATTGTGTTCTTTTTTATAGGTAATTACACTATTGTCAACACCCAAAGTAAGTTTTCCCTTGCACTTCTTACTGCTTCTTGAAGTACAATACCAATGATTCGTGCCCGTACTTTTAAAGGTTCTGAAATGAAAGTACGTGAAGTCCTCGAGAAGTATTAACTGCTTGCCTTGTCTTGACAAAATGTACTTGATATTATCTGAAACCAAACACAAACAGTTAGGCACAAACCTAAGTAATGGCTGTCTTTTTAAGGTATTCAAGAGTAAAAGTCTTGACACAGTATACCGGCACGGCACCGGCACCGCTCCTACTCAGAAATTAACTTGTCATTCAAATGAAGGCAATAAATCGTGTGTCGTATAATATATATCATAATGTCTATAATTCTATATGAAAAAGCTTACGGCGGGCAGTCAGCGCGCTTGCCGCTATCATACGACTGTTCGTGGTGACAGCAAGTTCGCGGCCGACGTGAAGACTACGAGCTTAGGGTGCTTACATAAAGAAGCAAGTTTCCGGAACGGGCGAATCGGTATCGATCGGTGCAGGTATTCATTTCTATGTTATCTTATGCGCTCGCTTATAAAGAAGCAGGTTTAAACTATATGCAAGTGAACCCTGCACCGATCGGTACCAACCCGCCCGTACCGGAAACTTGCTTCTTTAAGGAAGCACCCTTAAACGTACTTACACTTCGCTTACAACGCGTAGTTAGCGCGTTGGCGGCTAGCCGTAGCCTAAATTCGAGGCAACGCCGGGCTACAGCTGTGTAGGTGCGGTGTCGGTATAGTGTGCTATTACCTTATGTTTTGACACCAGAGTCATGATTCCTTTGTTACCGTTTGTCATTTTTTGACAAATTCTTACTAATGTTTATAACTTGTTCCGTCTGAACAGGTCAGTATGCAGGGTGTGTAGGGAATAAGTGGAAAGGAAAGGTCTCGGAAATTATTGATTTTAATTTAAAAAACGCTATATTAAATTATTTATTTATTTATTTATTGGCCTATCTACAATTGTTACATTGTTTATTCTAATAATACAAGCAATATAATACAAGAATAGAAAAAAAAAATAGGATTATAAAAATAGGATGATTATTTTTGTTTAATATTTACCTAGAATTATTAATAAATATTTAAATAAACAATAACCATATTTTCAATCCCCATTAAGATTCTCTAATACTAGTCTTAAGTGCGACATCATCATCATCATCATCATTTCAGCCGAAAGACATCCACTGCTGGACATAAGCCTCCCCCAAGTGTCGCCACATTGACCGGTCCCGTGCGACTCGCATCCAGTGGATTCCCGCAAGCTTCACCAGGTCATCGGTCCACCTAGTGGGAGGCCTTCCAACGCAACGTCTTCTGGTTCGCGGTCGCCACTCCAGAACTTTTCTGCCCCATCGGCCATCCGTTCTGCGAGCAATGTGCTGCCCACTGCCACTTAAGTTTGGCAATTCTTCGGGCTTCGTCGGTAACCTTGGTTCTCTTGCGGATGTCTTGTACAAGTGCGACAGGGCTACAATATTAATTTCAAGTAATTAAAATAATCAAATAAAGAAAAGTAAAAAACAGCTTAAAAAGAAATATACATAAAGGTAAATGAAACAGTTTTAACTGAATCATTTCGACAAAATGCGTTTTCCCTAGTTAAAACTAGTTTTCACTAAGGCAGTTAGTAAAAACTAGTTTTCACTAGGGAAAACGCGTTTTCACAAAAACGGGTTTCAACTGTAACTTAAATAATAATTTATGTAGGTACTTAATTTTAGTTTTTATTTTTGTAATTATATAATAGTTCTAGTTTTAGTATTTGTATATAATGTACATAATAATTTAAAAATAGATTAATAATAATACATAAGAAAATTTGCATAAAAATAATATTTAGATAAAGGTAAGCAATGATATCGTAAGTATACAGGAACAAGCTTAGTTTTTGTTTACCTTTAAACTCTTAAGTTGTTTGGTTACTACACTACTACAACAGCCCATAACGTCCACTGCTGGACATAAGCCTCTCCCATGATGGGAGGAATTTGCCGTAATCTCCACGCTTGGCAGGCGGATTGGAGATCGCAGTGATGAAAGACTAATAGAAAACGCTGCTGCCCATTCTCTGGTCTACGGAGGCGCAAGGTGTTCTGCCTCAGACATTGGCTCAGTTGTTTGGTTGGGGGCATTGTATTTATCATCATATACCAAGTTATATTCTCTGTTTTTAGCTTAGCCTATTATAGTGTACCACTGCAGGGCAATGGCCTGCCCTTTCTCCTTCCTCTCTATCCTGTTCTGGCTACGTTCACTACGGTCTACTTCGAAGTTGTATTAATGTTTTAAATTCTGATGTATTCGCCATTCCTCATAACGAAATTATGTGGTGGATGAGTATGATCTAGGTGACCCGATGTAATTCTGTCATTAGTATCGACTTCCATTTTCGCCTTACAACCCGTTGCGGTCCAAATTGTACATAGCCAGAAAGAAGACTTTTTTCTTTTAAAGTTTTTACCGAAGCAATATGTGTAATCTCTATGCCGGATTAATTTCTTGCCTCTTTTCGAATCTATGTATTTGATATCTGAAAGAAATGTAACTGTCTATCAATAAAAGTTTTTGATTTTTAAGTTTTGGAAAAACCCTCGATAAAACTAACAACTACCTGCTCGTTAAAAAATTCATAGACCATTTTCGTCATATCATTGGCATCATATAATACCATTTACCATTGACCATTGACCATTTTCCTGGACCCAAATGTTGACCGACAGCGGTCAACATTTGGGTCCAGGAAAATGGTCTATGAACATTAATGTAAAATAAACCATAATTTTTAACACAAAATTACGAAGTAAATGACAGCTAGTCAATCTAACTTGGCTGCGTGCTTGAAGGTTGGAACAGCTTTATTCCATAACACATGCGCATTTTATTTAATTTAAAGTACCTACTGGGCTTGTGTGTGTAACGAAGTTGAGAAAGTGAGATGAGTGAAAGACGCAAAAATTTCTAAGAATTTTATTAGTTAAATCTAAGCATAACAAATATATTTATCAAAACAAACACAAGCATTTTAAATGAAATTACTTAAATAGAAAGTACCTACAAAAATAGTTATTAGGGCTAGTTTTCGTCTCCCGCTCCCAGCCAAAGTCACTTAGAGCCATTTTCAATAACTGTTCAGTTTCGATAGGTTGCTATCTATGTCTGTTTGACATTTTGCTTACAGACGGTTAGAAACAAAATGTCACAGAAAATCTTTCTTTGATTAATGATTTTTCTATGAATCAAGTGACAGGTAAGTGACGCGGATAGGATATTTAAAGCTAACTTTGTTTATAGAAACACCGATAGACAGACAGTTATTCATAAGTAAGTTATAGAAAACGGCCCTTAGAGGAACACCGTGTGATTTTAGCTAGGTCCTTCTCGTTATGTAACAACTTGACACTTTATTCCAAGCTTCATTACACCTTGATTGTGACAGCTCTTCTTCTTTATGAGGGAGTTCATGTGCAGGGTACTGTCGCTGTAGGGCATTGACTGTATGATATCCCTAATCCCCAGTAGGACGTCCACGTAGTTTTTTACAGGAAAGAACAGTCCTTCTTTTAAATACTAAAGTATTGACCATTACAGATGACATATTGGGGCGGGGGATGGGTGTGGTCTCCAACCACAAATTTAATGTAACCCAGATCATCTATTGCTATTTTCGTCTTGCACTTTTTTCCGATGCGTCCAGAACACAACCAGAGTGTGTGACCTCTGGTAGCAGAATGATTAGCAAAGACGAATGTATAATCTTTATGCAGAACTAGCCTCTTGCCTTTTTTCGAGTTGATGTACTTGAAATCTGAAAAAGCTGTGTCATTTAGAAAACGTTTAAACGCCATTATCTAATTTGCAAGTGGCTCATCTCCCGCTAAAAACAGACGCATTTTTTTTTTTAATTTAATGAATAACGAGTTTTTCGAAAATTATAAAACGCCAGAAGTCATTACGAGCTTTTACATAATGTTTGTAGTGCTAGAAAGGGTAACATTGGCATATTATTATGGGTTTTCCTTTACTTGATTTGACTGGTTTGAGTTCTGAAAAAAAGTAAAAATAAATGAATACTATTAAATAATACGAGCTTATTTAATTTAGCGGATAGACAAAGTGTCGCCCTGTCAGCGTTAACGATGATACGACGTCAAAAATGTGTTAGATTGACATAAACCACCGAAAGCCTAGTTTCAATCCTGTATAAATTCGCAAAACCTTTTGAAAACAATTAACCTGTGTCCCAGTCCTTAGTTAGTATGATGGACTGTAGCTCCCCTTTCCACATTCTTTCTTCTCGTTCTTTTCTTTCTATTAAAACTTACTGAAGTCTTGGTGTACACGAAACAAAAAAGTCACACATTAATATTTTATCAATTGATAGTACCTATTGTTGGTGACAGAAACAGTAATTGTTATTATAATTCACAAACATATTTCAATTGGTATCATAATATAAATCTATCTAGACGAGAACAAGATATGATTATAAAGGTTCTCATGCTATGGTTTATTACAGACTCAAAATAAATTATTATACGTACAGTGTCGACCAAAAGTCGATAAGCAATCTCACAAAGCAATAGCTTGACGTTTAGTTTGACTTACGACCTTCTACTTTCAAGAAAATAGACATTGTCATCTACAAGTAAATGTAGTCCAAAATTTCAACAATGAAATATAAGTCAAGATGGCTTAGTGGTTAGGCGCGTCCACATCTAAGAGTGAATAAGTAAGCCGTGAGTTCAAATCTCACGTTCTTACTTTTAGACTTTTTGTAAGTGTTTACTCGATTGGAAGTAATGGGACAGAAAAATATTCTCGCTTTGTTCACACATTTCATAAAGTTAGAAGAAGGTAGATCATAGAAAAATAAGTCAAGAATTTATATGTCTGTGAGGTAAACCTGAGTTTTATGAGTATTTTACTTGATCGAAATGAACGTTGTCGTTTGGTTGTGTTAAATTTGGTTAGTGACGTGTGGTTTAATAGATAGCGGTATTGTTGTTGGTATTTCTCAAAATGCAGGCAAATATTGATATTGAGGCGAGGGCGACTAATATTATCGTGCTGCATAAAAGTGGTCTTAATAGAACACAAATATCTGAAGAAACCGGACTAATGTGAGTATTATACCTATTTATGAATTATTGTAACAAAGTTTTATTAAAAATTAAAGCCTACTTTGTTATTGTTTATTTATTTGGTGACTTAGGGATTAATAAATTGATTTTAAATCCATCATGAGGCATAAAAGATAAATAATTAGTGTTAATTATTGGATTTATAAATGCAAAGTGAATGATAACTTCAGTATTTTATTATAGCTGCCTAACATCATTTTTTTGTTTTTTGTTTTAGAGGAATACTGTGAGTCAGATGAAAAGGCCTTGCTAGTCAACAATGAAGTGGAAAGCCGTCGCTTATTGTTGATGCGCAGCGACGACATAATATATGGTTGGCGAATAAGAAACAAATGGTTTCACACCTACGAGACACTTTGTGGAATTATTTGACACCTCATCGCAAACTGTTCGCCTTGCCCTCCACGCTGAAGGCTTGTATCACGAAGACCAGCTAAGAAGCCCTTCTTGACAGAAAGAGTTATAGAAGAACGATTACGTTTCGCACGGGATTATTTAGATTTTTATTGGAATACTACCATGAGAAGACTCAAAAAACTGACTTTTTAAATAAAGTCAAAAGGGTAGCCTTCATTTATGGCGCAAGAATAACACTCTGCTGGTCTGAAAAAAACATAATCCCTAATACAGACACATGTCGAATTATGGTTAATATGTGGGGATCATGTGGGGATGGATAAGTGCAGCAGGGCCAGGAGAACTGGCTTTTATTCCTCCACGCGCCAACAGTTCTACTTAATTATGTAGAAGTATTAGAAGGTGTCATGCTACAAAATTAATCCCTAGATGCTTTAGTTTTAATTAGATGTGTAACAAAATATTTAGTGAATATTAACTTACCCGTAATTATATTAATGATCTTAAATTGAGGTTTAGTATCAATCTTCTTTTCTTCGGGAAAATGAACACTTAAACTATAACCTCAATACGAGTTACATTTATTGTGACGTCACAAAAAAATATATTCATAAAGTCTAAATGATTTATATTAGTTTTCAATAAATTCTGCTGATTACCGATACCTATAATAAGTGGGTATCAACTATATGTTATATTTGTGTGATTAGAATATCCTTTCCTTGTTACTTAAGTATGTTATTATGAATTGAAAGTAAGTGGGTATATCGTATACAATAAAAAATCTTATGATCGGTTACAAGAGAACTTTTTTACATCTAGGTAGGAATGTGACGTTACAATTATCATGAAAGTTTGTTAATTTTATAAATAAATAAAACGAATAAACATTTCTGTTATCATTCACCACGACTTTTTTATTTCCACCTTCCAACACCGAACAGCTAAAATAATAAATAAATAGTTGAATAATAATACTATGTTTTTTTTACTAAAATTTAACTTATTCTTATAAAAAATAAATGAACCAATAACTAATGTTACCAAGAAACAAAAACCCCACGTTGTTAACAGGATTCTAACTCGGATCTCTTTGATCGTGAATCCTACTGATTACCCCAACAGCTATCAACACTGGTATATAGATGTGAATTTTAGCTATCCAATGGTAAGAACAGGTCACTACACAAATAAGGTTTGCTGCGTGTATAATAAAAGAAACGGAAATATATTCTTATGTTTCGTGGAGTGTGACGCACGACATGCGATTGGGCGAACTCTGTGGCTGTGGTGTGCGTACTGTATTGAGACCACTTACACATACAGACGCACGGACGCTCGACCGTGCGTTCACAGCAATACAATCCTTAGCGTGCCTCTGCACTTATCAACGCTTACTGTACATACTCGCAAGAATCACGAAAAGCGAAGATCCGGATTCGCGCGAACGATCACTTTACAATCGTAACGATTTGGGACGCTGGCTAAATATATCATGGGGCCCAGTTCAGTGGTAAATAAACAATATGTATTTATGAATGCTGACGTATATACCAATAGTAAAATAAAAATTTGAAAATAACTCTTTTTATTATTCGTTTACTATTTTTCTCTTCTAATAATACACGTTAGAACCTATATAATATTATTATTTATAGACATTTACAAGCGCGATACTAATATTTACAAGCCAAAATGAGTGTTTGATAATATTGACCCAAATAATACAAATTTATTCGAAAAATTGCAAGCTTTAGGAAGTAACCACAGAACACGGAATCGCGGTACGAGCATGGTCTAGAAACGGCAGTGCCATGGAAATTCGTGACACCAAAAGTGGGTTGAGAGCGTACATTGAGTCGCGGTCAACATTCAAAGCCGCGGCAGTAATAAAATAAATAATAACGTGGTAAAAAAGTAATTTATTAGTTATAGGAGTTAAAAAAAGCTTTTGACAATAGATACGCATATGTACATACAGGCCACTGTCACAGAATAGATAATAGTACTACCGTACAGAAGTTGCACTCCTTTGATCTTGAAGAAAGCCGACATTATAAATACCTAAACTGAGCCCGCTCAATCTAAATTGTGCCTTGGCGCCACGCGTTAGCGTATTTTATTCGGCGTCTCACTGCTTAATGGTCAGTCGGTAGGGTTGCTTCAAGTACTCAAAATAAAATACTACCAACATTTTTGTACTTTAATGTATTATCATTTAAATGTTAATTAAACTTTTAAAATTACAATTGTTTTACTCTATTATAATGTCTCATATACATATATCTTGCCTTCTCTAAAATTACGATTACCTACTTATTAAAATGAATAGCAGCATAAATGCGAAATCTAACAAATAGGTACTTTTAAAATAAACTCTGGTGGGAAGCATGGACATGGAGCAGTGAAATTTATATAAAAAAGATTTTTTTTTTTCTACATTTATTAACAGCAACAGTTTATCCGGCTTGTCATTTTCACTAGTAAAGATTATTGATCAAAAAATCAGTCAGTTAACAAACACGAAGTACGAGTAGGTAGGTACGCGACGCAAGGTCAAATGAGCGCGAAAAATTAACGCGGCATACGTACGCAGTTACGCACGGCTGGAGCGCGACAGCCCTAGAGAGCTTGCATATTCAATATGCGCGAAGCGGTAGGTAATTATCTCATGCCTACACATGGAGTGCAATAGCTCTGCCACTGTTAAACAATATAATAATCTCACGGGCAAAATATAGAAATACAATACAATCGAAAACTGAGCTAATCACAAGCTTGATTATTATTGTACTAGATCAATGTTACACGAGCTAATTATTTCAATATTGAATGTACACTATATATGAATGCCTACATACTAAAATAGATATTATAAAGAATAGATTATAATTCTACCATATTTATTTGATCAGAGAGCAGAGGCAGAGGCAGAGCTCTATCTCATGGACGACGATACAATATCGTCGTCCATGAGATAGAGCTCTGCCCACACTGAGGCTACAAACACGTGTGCGTTGCGGGACACGCACGACTCTGCGTTGACTGTTTTATTGATTAAAAAAGCCATGTGATTGTTCAAGCAGTTAGATCACCTACGTACAAGTTAGTTGACGCAATCGGTGCCAGGAATCACGCCCCACGTGAGGGTACACTGAATTTGGGTACAGCTTTATAGTCCTTAACTAGACATAATTTTATGCTATCCTAATATATTTTCCTTGACTACAGACATATTGTGGCGGTGGATGATTGTGTTCCTTTTTATAGGTAATTATACTATTGTCAACACGCAAAGTAAGTTTTGCCATGCAATTCATACTACTTCTTGAAGTACAATACCAATGATTCGTGCGTTTGTAGGATTTGAAATGATAGTACGTGAAGTCGTCGAGAAGAATTAACTGCTTGCCTTGTTGTGACAAAATGTACTTGATATTATCTGAAACTAAACACAAACAGTTAGGCATAAACTTAGGTAATGGCTGTCTGTTTTAAGGTATTCAAGGGTAAGTTTTGTCGCCAAAGTCATGATTCCTTTGTCCTTTTTTACAAATTGTTACTAATGTTTATAACTTGTTCCGTCTGAACAGGTTAGTATTCAGTATAAGAACAAGGTGGAAAAGGACTCGGGAGTCAATAAATAAAATGGTGGAAATTATTTCATTATTTTTTTATAATACTGGCAGTTATCTTAACATATTTCATTTGCACATTGTAAAGGTTACAGAAGCAAAGACTGGTCCTCTTTTGAATTCAAAAATGTTATGTCAACTTCATCATCATCACCATCATTAGAAATGAAAATAATTATGTATATTATTTAGATTAAGACTAAAATTGGCCTAGTATTAGTAGCACACGCGCAGATTAAACATAACGTAAGCTCAAACGATAAAAAAATTAAATTGAAAATACATTTTAAACAATACGTTACAAAATTAGCTTTATTTTTAAACAGTGATATCGTAAGTATCACAAGCTTAATTTTTTTGTTATAAGGTGAAAGCTCCACGGTGGCCCGCGAAATTCAAATTTTCTTTCGTTTTCATGAAATAGTCATTCAACACAGTTACATGGACTTCTAGGGTTGTATTGATTATTTAAATGGTAACTACATACGTGTTACAGCCGCGAATCATATTTTAATCAACATACGACCTGACACTGACCTGCAAATTGCAAAGAAACATAAGAAAATTTGAATTTCACTGGCTATCGTGGAGCTTCGACCTTAAAGTGTTTGGTTGAAGACATTGTATTCATTATTTAATCATCATCATAAAACTGTGTTCTTTTTTTGTTAGCTTATTGGAGTGTCCTGTTGCTGGGAAAAGACCTCCCCTTTCTCCTTCCAAACCTCTCTATCTTGTGCAATATCTAGCCAAGTTCACCCCACAAACGAGATCAGATCGTCACCACCTTTGCCGCGGTCTACTTCGAAGTTGTATTTGTTGTTTATATGTGTTTTAGATTCTGATGTATTTGCCATTCCTCATAACGAAATTATGTGGTGGATGAGTATGATCTAGGTGACCCAATGTAATTCTGTCATTAGTATCGATTTCCATTTTCGCCTTACAACCCGTTGCGGTCCGAGCTGTACATAGCCAGAAAGAAGATTTTTTTCTTTTATAGATTTTACTGAAGCAGTATGTGTAGTCTTTATGCAGGATTAATTTCTTGCCTCTATTAGAATCTATGAACTCGATATCTGTAATCAAAAATAAATGTAATCCTCAATCTATAAAAGTTTCAGAGTTTGTAAATGTAGTTAAATTATTATTTCCAGTCAATTATAACTCTACTTAGGTTGAAACTACTCGTTAAAATACTTGAGGCGCTGTTGGTCAACATCGGTCCAGGAAAATGGTCTATGAACAATGACGTAAGATAATCAATCAAAATAACAAGACGAAGTAAATTACCGCAAGTCAATCTCACTTGTCTGCGTGCTTGAAGGTTGGAACAGTTATATTCTTTAACACGCTTGCATTATAGACACTTGCATGGAGTACTTGTCTTGTTTGAGAAAGTAAGATGAGTGAAAGACGCAAAAAGATCTAAATTTTTTTTTTGGTAAAATATAAGCAAAAAAAATACCAGAAGAAGCCATACAATTAACTATAATCGTTACAAATTAAAGCTACACAAATGGAAAGTAATTAAATTGTTATTAGAGCTAGTTTTCGTCTCCTGCTACCAGCCAAAGATAGTTACAGGAACACTGAGTGATTTGAGCTAGGTACTTCTCGTTATGAAACAACTTGTCACTTTATTCCACGCTTCATTAAACCTTACTTGTGACAGCTCGTCTTCTTTGTGACGGGGTTTAAGGTACAGGGCACTGGCTATATGATATCCCTGATCCAATAGGACATCAATGCATATGCATATTTCCACAGGAATGAACTGTATTTCTTCTTCAAATACTGATGTACTGACCATTACAGACGACATATTTGGGCGGGGGATGAGTGTGGTCTCCGTCCACAGATTTAATGTAACCAAGATCATCTATTACTAGTTTAGCCTTGCAGTTCTTGCTGATACGTCCAGAACACATCCAGACAGTGACGTGTGACGTTTGGTAGCAGAATAATTATTCAAGCAGTATGTGTAATATTTATGGAGAACTAGCCTCTTGCCTTTTTTCGAGTTGATGTATTTGAAATCTGAAAAAGCAGTGTCATTTAAAAAAGTTCAAACGCCATTATCAAACTTACAAGTGGCTCATCTCCTGGTATATACAGGCTCATTTTTTTTTGTTGAATACAAGGTTTATCAACAAAGGGGCTTGACAAGAAAAAAAAAAACATTTTATGCTAATTACATTTTATTTAAACAATCATGCAGTCTACTTATCAAAAACTACACACAGACACATTATAAGTATTAAAAAAAACATTCTAAATAAATTCTCTTGCATGTTTCTTTCACATCACACAATCGTATGATCACTAATTTCTAATAAAAAAAAATCACTCTATTCCAATGAATATCTACCTCATGCACTTGCTTGTACTTATTTCCCATCATGTCATTGTATAACATCAGTAGTTTGTTAATTCGTTACGATGTTGAAGAAGTTAAAAACGTTTTAGATTGACGTAGCTATTGGAAGGGTAGTTTCAATCCTGTTAATATATCCGATTGCCATTTGTCTATACCCTCAGTTAATTACGACCTTGGTCTTGTAAGAAAACGTAGATTTAAATTTTTAAGCTCCATCTGGTTTTATGGACTGTAGCATTCCTCCATTATTAATCTGTATCTTGATACAAACTTAATGAAGTGCTTTGACGGGTCTTAATTTGTTTAAATTTTTGCCTATTGCATATAAATGTTTGCTTAAGTACTTAATTACTTAAACTCAAGTAAGTATTTTAACTTGGGTATCAAATATTTCAATAGGCATAGCTTGATGACGAGAAAAACATAATATAAAAAATAACAAGTTTTCTTTGTGTATGCCAGATTTAATGCTTTTGACACTTCGTGTAAAATGATGGCTTCAATTAGCGGCCTAACCAAAGGGATCATCGCACGAATACACGCGACAGACGCTATCATTTTAATCGGTGAACCCGAACACGAGAGGTTTTTCGACCAAATACACGCTGATCACAATAATGAGCACGACCGATCACTTTGACTAGGACGCGGAGCCTGGCTGCCATTTCTTTATGCAGGTTTCGTTTTAGGGGTTTGGTTAGGGTTTAACAGTCTGGTGTATTCTCCATCGTAATAATGAAACACTGGTTTCGTATGGTCATGGACACCAGCGACTTTTACAATGTAGCCGCTACTGTGCAGTGTAATCCTAGCCTTGCAGGCTTTACTGCGATGTGACGTACATTGCCAGTAGACATTATCCTTTACAGTTTGGTGACGGCTGTAGGTGTAGCCGTCATACAGTACCAATGGTTTTCCTTTTGTTGATGCTATGTACTTGTATTTGTTATCTGAAAAAAAAATAGAACAGGTCAGTATTTTAGAACTTAGGTGGCGTGTTCATTACTAAGCAAAAGCTTAATCGTAACGTTCTCGCTGTTGGGACACAGTCCTATTTTACTAACTAAGTAATGTATGCTGGAATATAACAAAAATAAAATAAAATACAATAATAACTCCTTTAATTATTCATTTTCTGACCTGTGTTTAATATTATAATAAACGATACGTAAATTGTTTCACAGACGGTAATAAGTGAGTTTTATTCGTGCCCAGTTGCTAATGGGCACGCAGACGAAGTTGCGCGGGTCAGCTAGTCTATATCTATACTACATATAATAAATCTGTAGAAAAATCGTTTTTGTACATCGAAAATATTTTGAAAAAAAATTGCCAGGGTGTTAAAGAATAACCAAGAGAACCCATTTCCAGCATTTTTTTAATTTTTGTCTGTTTATCTGTTTGTCTATTTCGATGATCAAGCATCACGTAAAATATACGAAACCAATATAGATAACTTTCATACATACAAATTGTGCGTATCTTGAGGTATAATTTAGTCTTGGTTTCATCGCAATCGGTTAATCCTATCAAAAGATATATGAACTTAAAGTTTTCAAGAAGAACTAATCATCAAATGTAAGATATCTGTAAAACTAAAATGGTACCAATGACTAAAAATGTGCTCACCACATAACTTTTAAATCGGCTGACCGGCTTTAAAAAAATATAATTATAGCATAATATACTTTAGCAGTTTAACATTTTGGTCGATAGATGGCGTTGTTTATTTCACTCCATTTTCTGAATCGAATGACACTCGCCCGTGTCAGTTGCCTATTATTATTTATTTTTTCGGATGGGAAATCATCATATGACTCCTGCTCTGGGCGGAGCAGGAGGGAGTGTCAGAATTTTACTGACTAAAACCAATCCATGTTCCTTCATCGCCCTTTGTGTTCCGGGGCCACGGTATCTCTTTTGAACAGTCCCGCAACCCCAGCAAGCATCGGTCCTTGCGGACCCCCTTCTTTTTGCTGGCTCTCTTTGAGGCGCGCGTGGAACACGAACGCGCCGTCAACACGGCCTGTCGTCATGAAACGGACGGACGGCGAGCTAGCCCATAGCCCACCGTCCACAGGTCCGCGCCTACGGTGGCCGGGGGCCGCGTGGCCCCCGACGCCCGGGGCGTCTCCCGCGGCGCCCAGGACGTTGAGAGGTTCTCTCCCTCTCACGTTTCGCCACCTCTTTCTCTAGCATTACTGCTTCGCAGAAGGAGGTGACGGCGTCCCATTCCGTCTCGCCTCCGGACCATGGCTCGCACTAGTGCCGGACGCGAGAGGTCGCCGCTGCCAACGTGTCAGTTGCCTCAACATTGGTTTTTTAACCGACTAAACAAAAAGAAGGAAGTTCTCAATTCGACGCGTATTTTTTTATATATGACCACGGATAACTTTTACAGAGAAGTCCGTACATGGTCCTTTTTGTGAAAAGCGTAGGTACATCTAAAAGTTGGTCCCATTTATAATTGAAAAATCGTGTTTGGGCTAATTTCTTGCACCTTTGATGAGAACTTTCGACCTAGCTGGAGTATGACTGTCATCGAGTGTCTAAGGATGAAGACGTAAGGCTGTCGAGGTAAGCCCTTTTTCAGAAAAAAACATAAGTAGATTATTCCAATATATCGAAGAAATTAAATTGTTACCCACTTGGATCTATATCTACTAATTTGGTTGAACGCGCTAATTACAGGAACTACTGGTTCGAATTAAAAAAAAACTTTTAGTGTTGAATAGTTATCGAGGATGGCTATAGGTTATCTAACATCACGCTATAATTAAAAGGAGCGGAGGATCAATACTAAATGTTGCAAAAACAAGGAAAATGTATTTCTTTTGAGAGCTTCCTTTTGCGGGCGCTGCATAAACGGTTCAAGTTACGCAACAATCATGTATTAGGAAATTGTTCGTTTTAAAACGTTCTAAAAAAAAACCGCGATAGCATTATGTCTATCTTTTAAGACTTTGACTCCACTAACCCTGTCTCTCTCATGTGACGCAGACGAAGTTGCGCGGGTCAGCTAGTCATAATAAATATACATGCAATACAATAAGACAGCGAGGAACAATGTTATGTTTTAATAGGTTTATTCAGTTTTAAAAGCCTGATCAGAAAAACATTAGTCTGAACAATTGCAAACGCAAAATATACAAATAAATCGGTTACAAAAAGAAAAACAAAATTTTATGTCGTTTTTTTGCACTATTTATTTACTCACTTAAAATACAGTTACAGAAACAGTATTGGCAATCATCACAAACAACCAAACTTGACAAAACTCTGATACTTATAATATCTTAAACAGTAAACTAAATTAAATACCTAATTAAGGATTAATGCTTTTGCTTCATACACATTTTGCTTGACGTACAACATATTTGCAAGGAGGATGATTATGTTCATAATTAATAGAAATACTTCATTACGCTTGTGAGTAGATCAGTTCCAACGAGTTTTGTTCTTTAGATAACGATAGCGAACATAAGTGTAGTCGTTAATTAGAATTAGTTGTGACCCTTTCCGGAACGCTACGTATTTGAAATTTACCGAATAATAAGAGAATTGCGGATATTATTTAACAAATTGAGAATCTCGTCCGCAGTTACAAATAAAAAGAAAAGAAAAAGTAACAAATAAATTATACAAAGTACATAGCTATATTTAAAATGAATAAAAATTGTTTATTGTATTATTAGATATTACATTACATGATAATGTGTTTGGAGCCCCCATTTAGGCAAACAATGCCTGTATCAGAAGGCTCGAATTCGAATATATTTCCCTTTACATACAACGTATTTCCCTGGAGGATGATTATGGTCATAATTAGCAGTAACTATTTTATTTTCGTCATTTATGTAGAGCATAGCCTTACAATTCTTACTATTGTGAGTAGAACAGCACCAACGAGTAGCATTTAAGTTTTTGGTATTTACAGACCTATGGCGACAATATGAGTAGTCATTAATTAGAATTAACTGCTTTCCGCTCCGGGACTCGACATACTTGAAGTCCTCTGAAAAATAATACAATTACAGATTTTATTATTAAAGTTGGGAATCTCCTCTATGGTTACAGAAACAAAGAAAATATAGGAAGAAAACACAACAAATAAAAATAATAATATTATCAGAAATTATATATTTTTTTTCTTTACAAATGTACAGATTATGTGCTTAAAACTGGAGGACTGTTGCCTGAAAAAGACATTGCAAGCAACGCCTGCGGTAAAAGTCACCAGGGTCCCACAACGGTACATCTTTCCGAGCTTACATTGAGTGCTTTTAGGGGATTGAAGTGAATTATTAAATTAATATTAAATTGAAATACACATGCGCGCAATTTTATCGACCGCGCAGTCTTAGACCACAGCAAAAATAGCGTGCTATTAAATTTTTACATAGTATCCTTCTGCTATGACAAATGCTGGCGGTGCATGGGCGTGATCCAACCTAGCTGATACCACGGTCCTATGCGATGCTATAACGTCATTGCTTATGACGAGTCTTGCTTTGCAAAAACCTCCATTAGTGCATCTCCAAGCCTTCGTGTTTACATTACTCTTGTGGCAATAGAAAGTGTAGCCGTTGACAACCGCCAGTTCCTTTCCATCCTGCTTTTTCACAAATTGCAGCTCTGTAAATAAAGTAGGAATTTTATGCTGTTCTGAAATGTATGGGTAGAAATGATTATCAGCTAAGTTCAAACTTAGAAGAGAGAGAGATAGAAAAAAAACCAGTGTAATTGTTAATTTAACATTCTCGATTGGCAAAAGATACTTCTACAATTAAATAAGGTAAATTAAGATTTTATGCATTTTATTTAATCAAACAAGACATTAGACCAATAATAAATACTCACACAAATACAGTTTGTTGCCCACACTACGATAATACACGAACACAACGTTTTATTTTTATTGATTTTGTCACTTATTAGCCATCACTAAGCTTAAATTTTAAAGTAACGTTCGTTTCTAATCGTAAACTTGGGTGGAGGATGTGCATGAGTACCGTGAACTGATTTTATATGACGCTCCGAGAGTGTTGCTCCGTTCGTGAAGGTCAGCCTGGCATTAAAAGGGTATCCTTTGGTACAGTTCCAGACACTTGTCGCCAAAGTTTGTCTTTTATTGAAAAATGTATAGCCGTCCATAATAACAAGCTCATTTCCATCAGGTTTTTTTACCCATTGAACTGTAAATAAATAAACTAGTTGTAAACTTTGTGAAAATAATAACTAAGTTCATTATTATGAGGACCTAACCGATAAATTACATTACAAAATAATCATAATCATAAATATTTATTTACATTATAACATTAGATAAAAGCATAGAATATGAAATGAAAATCTCAAATGTTAAAGTATTCATTTACGATATTACAGAAACTAGTGTTGCTGATTACAGCTTGACATACAATCATTTAAGAATGACAAATCTTGGAGGTGCATGATTGTGTTTCAACGTAGCTCTGACCAGAAGCCGAGCATCACTGTTGGTGGTGATCAGCTGAGCTTTGCAGTAACGTCCGGAACAACTTCAAGTATCAGTTACTATTTGCCGTGATGGTAGCAGGGGTGCAATGCACCGACGCACAATTAAGTATTGCGCTTGAATTGGTATATCGAAAAAAAAAAAAAAAATTAATTCTGTAATCAACAGTTTTATTATCTTAGCAAAGAAAAAGCAATGCACATGTCGTACTTAAACGACGCTCCGATGCCAACATAGTGGTTGCACCGGC
Source organism: Xestia xanthographa (assembly GCA_905147715.2). Classification (NCBI taxonomy): domain Eukaryota; kingdom Metazoa; phylum Arthropoda; class Insecta; order Lepidoptera; family Noctuidae; genus Xestia; species Xestia xanthographa. The sequence continues at coordinate 9,092,095 of LR990646.1, forward strand.
TCAACATCACATGATCTTATTTTTCGGGAAACTTACAGCTAATATAAACAATGTTCTTAAACTATACGGATTTGAAGGCCATTTACAACTTTCCGGAGATAAAAAAAAATCGAAAAAAAAGAAAACACAACAAAAGTGAGGTGATCTTGCACCGAGAACGCACCGACATATTATTATTCATTATGGTACAAACACACTTACACGTGGCTTGCTTAGCACCTGGATGCACGCTACTACGATACACGCCAGGCTTCAAGCGTGGTGCCAAACGCAAAATGCGACGGGATGCGGAGATTCAAGAACGTTTGTGTCACTTTGCTACTTGCTAGGCGACTCGCTAGCCTCTATGCGCATCTAAACAAGTCCCTTGCTAGTGCTTTCCGTAACTACGACGCGACGGTCCGACGCAATGGACATGTTATTTCAATCGCTGCTTAGACAGAAATGGATTTTAATATACCATTGCGCGACGTCAGATTATACATAGTTCAGATTAATAACATATCGCTACAATTATACACTTGCTCATTCGATTTCGACATAACAACCTTTGGAAATGATAAATTTTGTAGGCGCATGGCCGGAGTGAGCAGAACTAGATTCAGATTTTACCAAGACGTAGCAGTGTCGTCATTAGTGATGTTCAAATAAGCTTTGCAGGGCGCGCCGAAGGAGCATCTCCAAATGTTTGAGAACTGATGTTGCTCGTGGAAATAAAAAGAGTAGCCATTAACAATAACCACTTCTTGACCGTCCTGCTTCTTCACCCATCTCACTAAAAAAGAGAAAAGATTAATCTTAAGTTATACCTTTACTTTAGTTTTCACTATTGCTCTGGAAATGCATATTTTTTTCTGTAGACTAAGAAATCTTACCTATACGTTGCTATTGTATAATACGCCTTACCTCTTATTTATTTTTTTATTTTTTTGTTAGACGAAGGAGACTAGTCTCCACGACACAGGGAATCCTAGTGTGGAGGCTAGTGATATTTCAATTTGTGTAATGCTGTCTTAAACAATAAAGCTTTTATTATTTTTATCTAAATATATAAAAGAAGAAACTGACTGACTGACTGACTCATCTATCAAAGCACAGCCCAAACCGCTGGGTCTACAAATTCCAAATTTGGCAAGTAGGTTCCTTATGTGGTCTAGAGGTGCACTAAGAAAGGATTTGTCAAAATTCACCCCTTAAGGGGGTTAAACGGGGCTCCAAAGTATGTATGGGGAAACAAGATTAGTTAGACTATTTAATTCGAAACTTCACAGGAGTGCTCCTATTGATAAATGAGTAGAAACGGGTTTCAGGATTTTTCCGAATTCAACCCCTAGGAGGGGGAAATGGGGTGACAAAGTCTAAAAATCAATGCGCAGCCCAAACCGCTGAGTCTAGAGATTCCAAATTTGGCAAATTGGTTCCTTATGTAGTCTACGGGTGCAATAAGAAAGGATTTTGCAAAATTCATCCCCTAGGGGGTTTAAACGGGGCTCCAAAGTTTGTATGGGAAAACAAGATTAGTTAAACTATTTTATCCGAAACTTTACAGAAGTGCTCCTATTGATAAATGAGTAGAAGCGGGTTTCAGGTTTTTTCAGAATTCAACCCCTAAGAGGGGGAAATGGGGTGGCAAAGTATAAAAATCAATGCACAGCCCAAACCACTAAGTCTGGAGATTCCAAATTTGGCACATAGGTTCTTTATGGGATTTAGGGGTGCATTAAGAAATGATTTTTCAAAATTAACCCCCTAAGGGGTTGAAACGGGGGTCCAAAGATTACATGGGGAAATAAGATTAGTTAGACTACTTTATTCGAAACGTAACAGTACTCCTATCGATAAATGAGTTAACATTTGGGTTTCGGGTTTTTTCAGAATTCTACCCCTATAGGGAAAAATGGGGTAACAAAGGTAACAAAGGCTGAAATTCAACATAGGTATTGTTTGTATGGTGAATTGGGTCGGGTGTATTACAAAAACAACGATTTGAAGATTTAATGTGGCGGACCTGAATTAGCATCATTCCCTGTTGGGGTGCGATGGGGTTGAAATGTCTAAAATCAATATGGGTGTCGAAACCGAGATTATCAGGGGTGCTGATGTTGAAAATGGCATTTATTTTGAGATCCAGAAGATAACGGATGCAACTTCTACACAGGGTTATTGTTGATTTATTGTGATGATTGTGATAACGATGATGATGATTGTAATAATGATGATGATGATTGTGATGATGATGACTGTGATTACGATGATAATGATTGTGATTACGATGATGATTGTGATAATGATTGTGGTTGTGATAGTGATGGCGATTGTGATCATGATGATTGTGATTAAGATGATAATTATTGAGATTACGATGATAATTATTGTGATTACGATGATAATGATTGTGATGACGAGGATGGAGATTGTGATGATGATGATTGTGATTACGATGATAGTGGTTGTGATTACGATGATAATGATTGTGAAAGTGATTGTGATTGTGATGATGATTGTGATGGTGATTGTGATGGTGATAGTGATTGTGATGGTGATTGTGATGGTGATTGTGATGGTGATTGTGATGGTGATTGTGATGGTGATTATGATGGTGATTGTGATGGTGATTGTGACAGTGATGGTGATAATGATGAAGGTGATTGTGTTTACCATGATAATGATTGTGATAGTGATTGTGTGTGTGATGGTGATTGTAACTGTGATGGTGATTGTGATAGTGATAGTGATAGTGATAGTGATGGTGATTGTGATAGTGATAGTGATGGTGAATGTGATAATGATTGTGGTTGTGATAGTGATAGCGATTGTGATGATGATGATTGTGATTAAGATGAAAATGATTGACATTACGATGATAATGATTGTGATGACGAAGATGGAGATTGTGATGATGATGATTGTGATTACAATGATAATGATTATTAAAATGATGATAGTGATTGTGATAATGATTGTGATTGTGATCGAGATTGTGATGGTGATTGTGATGGTGATTGCGATGGTGATTGTGATGGTGATTGTGATGGTGATGGTAATTGTGATAGTGACGGTGATTGTGATGGTGATAGCGATGGTGATGGGGATTGTGATGGTGATTGTGATGGTGATGGTGATTGTAATGATGATTGTGATAATGATCGTGATAATTATGGTGGTTGTGATAGTGATGGTGATTGTGATAATGATGGTGACTGTGATAGTGATGGTGATTGTGATAATGATTGTGATAATGATGGTGGTTGTGATAGTGATCGTGATTGTGATAATGATTGTGATAATGATGGTGATTGTGATAGTGATGGTGATTGTGATGATAATAATAAATAGTGATGATTATGAAATTTGGCACATAGATAGTTTATAACCTGGATTAACATGTAGGACACTATTTATCCCTTTAGTATGACTCAGTGGGACAGTTACCGAAATGCACGCGAGCGAAGCCGCGAGCAACAGCTAGTTATTATATAAGTGTCCGTCTCTCGCATAAATAATATTTTGCTAATATTACACACCAGGGTAAGAATATTTGCCAGTTAACATGATGGTAGCATGTAAGCGGTAGAACGTAGAAGGTGCACAGCACGTATAAGTATTGCTATTAAAATACACTTACAGAAAAAAAAATACAAAGTGTGTACAATCAAGCAAGTTTAATAACACAAAATTATACAATTACATGTAGATTTAACCTAAATTATATGGTACTTAAACTAATCACACTTGTTCAATACAACTTGATATAACATCCTTGGGCAATGACATATTTTGTGGGCGCATGGCTCGTGTGATTAATTCTAGATTTTATCAAGGTTCTGGAAGAAGGAGTATCTTCATTAGTGATGAACATCTGAGCTTTACACGACCTTCCGAAGGAGCATCTCCAAATGTTTGAGAGCCGACCTCGCGAATGACAATAGAATGTGTAGCCATTAACTATTGCCACTTCTTTGCCGTTCTGTTTCCTCGCCCATAAAACTGAAAAAAAAAAGTCTAGACGATAATGATTGTTCCTTCCCTTGAATGAACTATAAAAGAATATTCAACACCTTGGCAAACATATTTATTTTGCCAGTCAGCATCGTGGTAGCAACATTACATTCAAATATAACCTATTAATTATGCAACCATAATTTTATTGCATCAAACGCGATCAACATTATGATTAAAAAGATTAAAGATTAAAAGTGCTCGACTATGTAATGACATAGCCTAACTGTGTTTGGGAGAAATAATTATGAACCTGCGCCGCCGGACCATTACGTTAATTGCTTTACCCATCTCACTGAAAATAACGAAAAGATTTCAATTTTGACACCTAGAATATTATGAAAATCTTTTTTAGTCTTAATATTATGTTTTTATAAATCCTTTTCATTTTTGTGAGTTTAACGATGGCAACGTTTTGACTTTCAAGTGTATTACAGCACAAAATATGTGAAGGAAGATAAAATAAAACTAACACATTCTCAACAGAATTTTAGTACATTATAATTTTAATATTAAAATGTTTACTACTTACAATATCAAACTTACAATAATTCTAAACAAAATTATGAAAGAAATGAAAGTACTTTCATTTCTTTCATAATTTTGTTTAAGTACTTTTGGAGACAAGTTTTATTATTAAAACTACCTACAACAATTTAGTTACAATGGAAATGACTAGGTGTAATAATATGAATCGACAACGAATTAAAATGTCTACTGTACTAAGGTCCTGATCCTTCGAAGCGAATCGGCACTAACTACATAAATATGAGATGAATGTATAACAAACGAATATAGATTTAGCCAGTTGGAGAGATTGTCAGCAAGGATTGATTTAATTCACTTTTCAAAATCATTTAATATCTTTTCACAAATCGTGACTTAAGATTGTTATCACAATTTTTCTTGTATTCAGTGTTTGACTCTTCAAACTCTCTTCGACGACACGAAACGACTCTTCAAAAATTGTGATAGCCCTCTTAATAAATACAGCTTAAAACTAACGTGTAACTATTGTGATCTCAGTAATTGCCTCTTCGGTCGGGTCTTTACGGAATAAAGGTGTGATTTTATATTTATTTAATAATGTTATTTTGATCTCTGGAATTTCTGAATAAATAGAAGCGTTAAGGCTGAATTTCATTCCTATTAATGAGCTTGCTCCTTTTGCATCCTTTGAAGAAATATGGTTATCTTGGGCACCTCTACCTAACCCTTCCAGAAATACAGTAGAAATGTTATAAATATCAATAATAAAATTAGTTGATCTTCACATAAAACCCAGAAGTAATTCTAAAAGTGGGCGGCTTATGATTATGCTCCAGTTTAGATGTTAATGTTACTGTAATATTTTTAATGTGTTAATAACAACGTGAAAAATTTGATCGCACACTTGAGTTTGTTTCATGCATAAAATATAAAATGATGTGGTAGTTGTGGACATTTAAAAGAGCATTTACAGGTAAGAAGCTCTCTTGGTATAATTTCTGAATAAAAGGAAACTTTTTTTACTAAGCAACAATGAGTTTACTAACGTAATATCTGGAGTAGGTTTGAAAGGTAAGTGGAGTAATGTCTGGTTTATTGTAGGTGATGAAAGAAAAAACAATATAGATAATAGAAGGTATTTTGTTTCTCATCGTATTTTATTTTGCAATAAGGTTAAAAAACTACTAAAGTAAATTCATTGCTATATCATTTAGATGTTACATCAAACAAAGTGGACACCATAAAACTCATTTTACATTGACCTTTTTTTTTTTCGGATGGGAAATCATCAAATAACTCCTCCCGCTCTGGGCGGAGCAGGAGGGAGTGTCAGACTTTTACTGACTAAAACCCATCCATGTTCCTTCATCGCCCTTTGTGTTCCGGGGCCACGGTATCTCTTTCGAACAGTCCCGCAACCCCGGCAGGCATCGGTCCCTACGGACCCCTTCCCTTTTGCTGACTCTCTTTGAGGCGCGCGTGGAACACGAACGCGCCGTCGACACGGCCTGTCGTCATGAGACGGACGGACGGCGAGCTAGCCCATAGCCCACCGTCTACAGGCCCGCGATTTTACATTGACCTTAGAGCTTAATAACTACAAGTCACATTTATTACTTTTGAATATATTAATTGGGAGTAAAGTTTTAAGCATGGTTATGCTCTTTTTTATGTGAAACTATTTTATTGTCAATAGTGATGATAGCTGATTTACATCCCAATGACTTCCAACTACAGTGCCATCGCTGCTTGGACCCGTTATACTGTATAGCGCGATTATACCGATAGGGGCCGAAGATGATCACACGGTTGCCACTCTTCGTCGTGCTGAACACTGGCTGTAATTCTATAGCTGTAATAAAACATCAATGCATTGTAACATTTTGTAAAAAAATAAATAAATGGCGGGAACAAATTTAATGTAAAAACTTTGAAGACGTATTATTTGCTGCATGTTCTAAACCGTGTCTGCGTAATGGCTTGCAAGCAGCGATTCATGGACCCAACAGTGGGAACAACAAGAAGATTAAATGATATGACTATAAAAGCTTTTCGATTGACAATATCTTTTGATTTGTTCAATTATGAACGAAACAAACATATTTACCACTTGAGATAAGTAATTGCTCAGAAACATTTTAACTGAAACCAATACATGACAATGAAACACTTAGTTTTGACAAATTCAGTGTTTACTTACTCTAACAAACAGTCACTAAATACAGCATTAATACTAAATCACAAATATTTAATTATTAATTTAAGAGGTTCAATGAAATCGTCTCAATGATTATGTTCCGTCTTATGACTAATTATTTGACTATCAAAAGTAAATATAGTAGATCGGCACCCGTATGGGTACCGAGTACATGTCCATCGTACTTTAGCTCCTTTGCAACTTAAAACCAGATTATACCGATAGGGACCAAGAATGATTACAGGATTGCCACTGTACGTCGTGTCAAAAACTGGCTGCAAGTCTGCAATAACACATACGATAATTATGAAATTGCTTACAATTATTCTGTGGTATTTATTGGGAAAGGAACTAGTTGAATAATAAATTGTCAAAATTAAACCTATTTCATTTAAGAAAACGTTTATTATTTCATAATGTAATTTTTTAAACACACCATGAATAATTTACAGTAAACAGGAATCACCCTAATGGTTATGTTCACTTCTATGGCTAACAATGACACTGTCGACAGTTATGATAGTAGATCGGCATCCTAGTGAGACCCGGGAACATGTCCATCGCACTTTGGTCCCTTTATAACGATTTATCCGATTATACCGATAGGGACCAAGTACGATGACATCTTTACCAAATCTTGACTTGCTGAAAACTGGTACGTAATCTGTAATAAAACAGAATAATATAACATAATCTGGCATGGTAAATTTGAATTTCCTTTTATTTATGAGAAAACTAATGTAATCATCGATGCGTTCGAGACAACAATTACTAACAGTTTCGGAAATTGATAGTAATTGTCACCACACAGAACTTATTTGAGCAAATACTGTTATATTGTTTACGGTGATTTCCATGTTAACGGAAAGAGTACAAACATTGAATTATTTATAAAAAAATAAAATTAAAAAAAACACACAAATCTTAAAATGTTTTAAATAACTAATTAGAATGATTGAGAACTCAACAGTAAAATTAGATTGAAAGCACTAATTCTAAACAATTGTCAAATTAGTAAAGCATAAAGATTTACTCATATCTACAGTAGCAAGCCTTACATTTAACCCGTATGCTCCCGGCCGTGCCTCCAGAGGCACAGTGCATTGTTATTTTAATTGTGTCTGTAATTGCGGGTATTGAAGTGTTAAAACAAAGCATCAAAATAGGAGCAAGTTACATACTTTCTAAATTCTGGAATGAAATGAAAATAACTTTTATTAATTGAACAATATAACTTATTTAAAGCAATAATACTAGTGATTATGATTATTCCTACCATAAACAATCATACCGTCAATAGTTGGACGTTGGCTCTACTATCAAGTAGAGCGGCATCCAGATGCGATCCGGCCACAAAACCATCGCACTTTGGCCCCTTTACAAGTACTAATACGATTATATCGATAGGTGTTATGTTTGTTGGAATTAAAGACACCGTTGAGTAGACTTGGTTTATTAAGACGAGGAACACATTATATACAAAGACAGTTTAGTAGGAGTATCACAGACGGGATCCGACATAGCAGCGCTGGAGTGACAGGTATAAACCGGAACCATAGACATTATATCTAGTGGTGTACACACTAATAACTAATTAATTAGTGATGTTACAACAATAGGGACCATCGACAATCACAGGGTTGCCACGCCGTGACGTACTGAACACAGGACATGTATCTGTAAAACATAAACGTATTTTATAGATTTGTGTTTAGTTCATTAAAAGTATACCATCTCAGAGAGCGAATTTTTAATTATCGTGAAAAAATGTTGTGGAGACGAGTTAAGGGTGGAGGTAGGGAGGGAGGATCAAAAATTTTATATTTAGGCTAATATTTATTTAAGTATAGCCTAAGTAAGAATTTATAAACCACACACCATAATAATTAATCATTAAATTATAAGCCATGAGATACAAATACATTGTAAATCTATTTCACACGACTTTGAACTGCAGGTATCATCATATTGAGATACCAGCGTCGCCGCGCCGTGATGCTAATGTCGCACTACCGCCACTTTTTCTCTTGTTATACCGGTCGGATCCTAAAATGAGTACAGGATGGTACTAGATCTAAAAATAAACTTTTAATGTAAGTTTAACTTTTGCTATACGTCGTCGTCGTCGTTGACAGGGCACATAACATGGGTGTCTCATCTAAACATAATAAGGTAAGGTGTCAAACTTTACATCTAATATCCCCAGCCGTTCCCGAATGGGTACGGTGCATTGTTATTTTAATTGTGTCTGTAATTGCGGGTATCTAAGAGCTACAATTACTGAAATTAAAGTTTAAGATTGTTATACTACACACACTCTTTTAAATAGGTTGGAAACACAAGACAATCTCATTTGTGTTTGATTGTAAACATAATTTACTAACTTATTTTCATCCGAATCATGTCAATCTTAACCACAAAATAATAAATCAGTTCATTTGAAACTCTTTGAATTTGACTGTTAATGGTTATGCATATCGTTCAAACGACTAACGAGGAGATTATTGAAAGTGACCACACTTGCTCGGCACCCACTTTTGTGACTCGTGCAGTACCACCGGACTCTGGGCCCGGCTTTATAACGTTTCTTTCGAGTATACCGGTAGCTTCCCATAAAGATCACAGGATTCCCTTGCGCCGTCATGCCGAAAACTGGCACTGGATCTAAAATATAATAAAATACCATGTAAATCTTGTTGGCGCAGTCTTAGTAATAACTATATTTAGTGTTTTGATAGTGGAGGAAAACTCAAAAATACTACATTCCAACGAGTAACGAATGGGTAGAATTAAACAACGTAAGTGAGCCGAGTGCCAGTTTTTAAAACATAATAATGTATACGGTTGCGTTAGCGCAATCGTGTACATTATTATGGATGGACATGGTAATAATTACAAATTAAATGTCTGAAAAACGATTTTAACAATCGTTTTGCTAAGAATTCGGTCGAAAAAAAAACAGGTTTGAATGAATCGCAGAATATTTTATTCATATATTTTCTTTTATGTCTACATACATAACTTACATCGAAAAAACATTTACCTAGTTTACAGTGAGCACACTACTGAAAGTTCGCCGTTGTTAAGATATTATATAAAGCGTGATCAATAAGCCTACGCTAACATCTAACTAAACAATGAATCTTATTTACACAGTGTCAAAACAAAAAATATTGATTAATGATTATGCTCTTTCTTATGGCTAACAACGATACCTTCAAAAGTAAGGATACTCGATCGACAGCCACGTTGGTACTTATTACAATACCACCATATTTTAGACCCTTTACTGTTTTTATTAGTTATCCGATTATACCGATAAGGTCCAAAAAAGATCACAGGATTTCCATGTATAGTCGTGCCAAAAACTGGCTTTGGATCTGAAACAAGAGTCTAGAGTGTGAGTCTCAGTAGCGTAGTCTCAATAAAATTATTCTTCTTTTCGTATCGACGTTACATCCATAAATATTATACAGTTTGGGCCCAGTAAGTGGCCAGGTTTATCGCAGCGTCAGAGGGGTTGTTCAGTACGTATTGTCAAGGGTTTAGTTAGTCTCAATAATTATGCCCAGTAAATTATTTAACTTTGACAAAAATTGACATCACCGTAATCTATACTAATATTATAAAGAGGTAACATTTTTTTGTAAGTTTGTATGTTTGTATCTAGGGGGTAATCTCAGGAAGTAATGAACCAATTTTAAAATTGTTTCACTGGTAGATAACTACATTATTCGTGAGTGCTATAGGCTATATTTTATTTCCGTACTCCCACGGGAACGGGAACTACGCGGGTGAAACCGAAACTATGCCGTAATATTATTTGCAAACTTTTTGCGACTCGTCCCTCAGTTAATAGCGCATAATTTGACCAAAATGTATAAATATTATGCATTGTATTTTATCATAACTATGTATGTTAGTCTGTAAGGTTTATGTCCATGGGCAAAAAGTGCCTGGAAATAAATGAATGTTGTTGTTGTTGTTGTTTATGAACGATGGATTATAGTAAAAAAAATAAAATTGTAATAAGTCTTCATCCATTTAATGATTATGCTTGAGCTTATGGATACTTATAATCTTATCAAAGGTAACAACACTAGATCGACATCCATAGCTGTATCTATTAAAATACCACCGAACTTTACCCCCTTTACCTTGACCTCCTCGAGTATACCGGTAGGATCCAAGAATCAGCACCGGATTGCCATGGATTGACGTACTGAATACTGGTAATAGATCTGAAAGCAAACGTCAGAGTTAGGTTAACATTTGGATGATATGATACTTTTACATACTTATCGCAACCGATGATGAGATGTAACAAACGTGGCCGAAGCAAATGGCACACAATTATTGCGAAAAAGTATCAGCTGTTCCGAAGCAATCTCTTAACACAATCTCAACAGTTATAACGAGTACCTACACGAAAGATTTTCACTTTCTTCCTCGTTCTGCTGGACTTTTTGTAAAATAGGCATTGGTTACCATAATATATATTAAATTCGGACATCACGAAACAAATTTAGTTGTCTTTTAATGTTGAAACAAAAATAAAACAACTACCCCCTATAAAGGCATTGCTGACATTATAATGGTTATGGTCAGGCTTACAGCTAACTATTACATTAGGTATACGGCTTGGCCTAGCACATAATTAGGTATTACAGGTGAAAAACTTTGTGAAAGTCGAATTCATCTGAAACACACGCGAGAGTTTCGTCAAGTGGTAATCGTTTTCAAAGCGTTTCCTATCTCTGCGCCGAGTTTCAAGCGGAGTAACGTCATAATAATATGCTTTTCGGTACCTTATGTCAGCGACATACATTTTTGAGTTTTCCAGGTTTATCAAATTATCAGTTTAGGAAGAATGCCATCAGTGACATTCTAGCTGGGTCAGACACTAGTGTTTGGGCCCTTAATGATTCCCATTTCTAAATATGTGAATGTTCTTGCTTATGTAAAACTATTACATTGTCAACAGTGACGATAACTGATTTACATCCCGACGGTGTGCGAGTACAGTGCCATCGCTGTTTTGATCCTTTGTATCTTTTCACCCGATTATACCGATAGGGGACCCCAGAGGATGACGTCATTACCAGTCTTTGTCGTACTCAAAACTGGGTCGTAATCTGTAACAAAACTTGATTGTTAAAAAAGAAGAACTACCTCCTTTCCTTCATCTTGGTTAGCGGAGTTGGTGTGCCTTTACAATGGGCTGTGATCTTGCGTAGGCATTACGGTCTACGAAGTGGTCACGCGGGGTTTCATAGCACCTACGAAAGTTTTACGCGTCATCTATACCTTCCATTTTTTTCTGCAGACATAAACTATTAGTGCAAAAACACTCATAATCAAAAAAATTATATTTGTTATTTTATCAATACTTTATAATGAAAAAAAAATTATGTTTTTTCTAGCATTTAATAAAAACAATTCAATGGTTGTATTCAAATTTATAACTAACTATTTCATCATCGGCTGTGATCAGTACTGATTTACGTCCTCTCGATCTACTAGTACATCACCATCGGATCGTCGCTTTGCCGATACGCGAGTGATTGTATCGATAGGAGCCAATGATGGTTAAAGGAATTACGTTCCTAGATGTTGTAAAGGTAGCCTGTGTAATGTTAGCGTAAAATTTGTTACAAATAATGCTATTAACTGTCTGCGTTCTGTGTATAGCTATAACATTAAAAAAAACAGTTAGTACAAAAAAGAAAACAATACAAATTTTAGTGGTTATGTTCATTCCTAGTTAAAATCACCATTCCGTTGACTGTTACAACGAAGAATTTACATCCAGAAGTTTTTCTCCTACACCTCCATTGCATTTTCCCCATGATATCCCCGGGTCTGGCCTGATGATATCGATATCCACCATATTGCAGCGCCGAATTGCCACTTCTCGTCGTTGTGAAATATGCCTCTGTAAGTTAATAAACTCTTCATGAAGTCACATTTAATACAAACGAACTCATAATTGCTTATTGCAATAATTTACACGTGAACCTGTATATAATAAAATGGTTTAAAATATGATCAAAAAAATTATTAGGTAAAAATAAAACAATAATGTAAGATACATAATTATTTACTAATGCGCAAACAAACAGTAAGTACAGCACTATTTATTGAAAATGCTCAAGGAAATCATTTCAATGGTTATGTTCAGTGTTATGGCTAACAATCACACTGTCAACAGTAACGATAGTAGATCGGCACATGTGTACCCATCGGGTACATGTCCACCGCACTTTGGGCCCTTTGTAACTTAAAACCCGATTATATCGATAGGGACCAATGATGATGACATCATTACCGCTTCTTGTCTTACTTAAAACTGCCTGGCAATCTGTAATTAAACACAAAGATTTAATTTTTAACAATATTTACTAATACCTACAGTATCAAGCCTTACAATTAAAATACAACAAGTTACATCGATACTAAAATAATTTATTGTGATGGAATGAAATTAATATACTACTGATTTATTGAACAATAAGTTTTATTCAAAACACTACTACTAGTGATCATGTCCAGTCCTATAATTAACAATCACACTGTCAACAGTTACGACAAGATAAAATGTTGTTTTTCTTTTGTATTCATAGTATGGGTCTGCTCTTGACCTGCATCTCGTATAAATGTTCATGAATCTTTACCATTATACCTGTAAGCATGTTTCGGTGTCTTATCTAAATATGTATGATAAGTTACCTAGATAATAATAAATAATCTACCATCAAAAGTAAAATTAAATGAAAGTTTAAGATCATTTTATGGCACTCTCTTGAATAGGTTTAAAACACACGACAAAATATAAATATGAGTGCATGTGTATGAGTTCATCGAAAAACCTTTGATTTGGCCATCAATGGTTATGAATATCATTCACACGACTAACGATGATATTTTAAAATGTATCCACCCTTGCTCGGCACCCACTGTGGTGCCTCGTGCAGTACCACCGGATTTTGGGCCCTTTAGAACCATTCTTTCGATGATACCGGTAGCTTCCCAGAAATATCGCAGGATTTCCTTGTTTAGTCACGCCGAAAACTGGCACTGGATCTGAAATACAAAACCTACTGTGAGATCTTTTGGTGTTGTGATAATAAGTAAGAATTACATAATTTAATTGTGAAGAGGGAAGATCTTCTTAACTAGAACCACTTTAGATTCCTTTATGAACTTTTATCTCGAGTGCGTTCTTTATAACAAGTAGGGTACGGGAGTGATCACGGAATTAAAATTTTTGTCGGATTACAATGCAAAAAAGTTTTTCTTACAAACTGAATGTTTTTTGAAAAGACCAAACAATTTTTTTTTTTTTACTAGTGTAAAAAATTAAACATTTATTATTTAATCGCGGATATTTTATTCATGGTTATGTTCGGGCTGATGGCGAATGATTACATAATTGAAAGTGAGGATTCTCGATCGGCATCCCCTTTTTTTTTTTTTTTTTTTTTTTTTTTCGGATGGGAAATCATCAAATAACCCCTCCCGCTCTGGGCGGAGCAGGAGGGAGTGTCAGACTTTTACTGACTAAAACCCATCCATGTTCCTTCATCGCCCTTTGTGTTCCGGGGCCACGGTATCTCTTTCGAATAGTCCCGCAACCCCGGCAGGCATCGGTCCTTACGGACCCCTTCCTTTTTGCTGACTCTCTTTGAGGCGCGCGTGGAACACGAACGCGCCGTCGACACGGCCTGTCGTCATGTCATGAGACGGACGGACGGCGAGCTAGCCCATAGCTCACCGTCCACAGGCCCGCGCCTACGGTGGCCGGGGGCTACGTGGTGGTGGCCCCCGACGCCCGGGGCGTCTCCCGCGGCGGCCGGGACGTTGAGAGGCTCTCTCCCTCTCACGTTCCGCCACCTCCTTCTCTAGCATTACTGCTTCGCAGAAGGAGGTGACGGCGTCCCATTCCGTCTCGCTCCGGACCATGGCTTGCACCAGGGCCGGACGCGAGAGGTCGCCGCCGCCGATCGCCGCTTCGAGGACACGGCGGTGCTCCGCCCACGCGGGGCACACCTCCACCGTGTGTTCCACCGTGTCCTCCGGTCGATCCTCGCAATGGAAGCACCCGGGCGTTTCCTCCCGCCCGATTCGGTGCAGGAACCTCCCGAACACTCCGTGTCCGGTGAGGACCTGCGTCAGGCGGAAGGTGAGGACGCCGTGGCGTCTCTCAAGCCACTCCTCAAAGAGGGGACTTATCGCCACTATTGTGGCGTGCCCTGCACGGGGTTGCGACAGTCGCTCTCTCCATGTCGCCATGAGATCCCGCCGAAAGTCTGTCCGCTGAGCGACAATTTGTCGCTGCAGCGGAGTTTCCCCTCGGCGTAGCGCCTCCGCGCGCCATTCATGCAGGCGCGCGAGGACTATCGCCTCCAGATCCCATGGCGGCAATCCGGCAAGGAGGCTCGCCGCCTCGCGGGCAATCGTGCGGTAGCCCCGGGCCAGCCTTACGGCTACTACCTTTTGGGGCGCGTTCAGGTAGTGGGCGGCACGCCGCCTCAAAGAACGCGCCCACACCGGGGCCCCGTAAAGGGCCATGGACCGCACGACTCCCGCGTAGAGCCTCCGGCAGGAGGCGTTCGGCCCCCCCAGGTTGGGCAGGAGCCGCCTGAAGGCAGCCCCAGTCCGTTCCAGTTTGGGGGCCAAACGTCGGAAGTGCTCCACGAAGTTCCACCGGCTGTCGAGGACGAGTCCTAGGTACTTCAAAGTCGACTCGACACCGATGGATACCCCTCCTACCGTGAGTAAGGATCCCGGAGGTGGCGCATTCCGAGGCCCATGAAAGCACATGGCCTCGGACTTGTGCAATGCCACCTCGAGACCCAGTTGCCGGATCCTCTCAACGACTGTCGCAACCCCGCGTGTCATCACTTCGGCCGCTGCCTCGTGCGACCTCCCCTGGGCCAGCACCAGCGTGTCGTCAGCGTAGCAAACTACGCTGACACCACTAGGGAGGTCGGCGCGCAGCACCCAGTCGTAACCGATGTTCCACAAGGACGGCCCTAGGACCGATCCCTGCGGAACACCGCACGACATCTCTCGCCGGTTCCATTCTCCGCTGCGACCGGGGTAGATGACGGCTCTGTCCGTCAGATAGTCCCCGACCACTCGACGGAGGTAGGTCGGCACCCGGTGATACCGGAGTGCCTCCCTAATGCAGCTCCAGGGCATGGAGTTGAAGGCGTTGGCGATGTCGAGAGACACCGCCAAGACAACCCCACCCCTGGACACCGCATCCCCCGTCGTGAGGGCTCTCACGCGCATGATGGCGTCCACCGTAGAGCGCCCCTTGCGGAAACCAAACTGGTGTTCCGCAAGGTCCGGCCCAGTCCCCGCAAGGTGCTCGGCGAGGCGGTTTGCAATGACTCTTTCAAAGAGCTTGCCCACCTCGTCGAGCAGCACCACGGGCCGGTATGCGGACGGAGAGTCCGCAGGGCGCCCCGGCTTCCGGATGAGGACCAGCTTCCCCGTCTTCCAACGAAGCGGGAACTGGCCTCTCTCCAAGCATGCGCTTAGGAGCCCCTCCAGTCGGGGCCCGAGAGCCTCCAAGGCCAGGACCCAGGCTTTGCCAGGCAAGCCGTCGGGTCCCGGGGCGGTATTTTTGGCACTGAGCCTGCGTACCGCCACTCTCAGGTCTACCCCAGTCACCTCCGGAGTGTCGTCGTCGTCGTCCTGATGATCCGCTTCCAGCACCGCAGGCGGCGGAGCCATAGGCGGGGGTGGGTGTTCCCCTCGCGAAGGGAACAGAGTGCTCACCACGTCCTCCACGAGCTCAGGCCGGAGACTCTGCGTCAGTGGGGGCGCCCAGGGGCGGAGTTTGTCCCGCACCAACTTGTAAGGGCGCCCCCACGGATCTCTGTCGAGAGTCCCCAGCAACTCCTCGCGGGCCTGATCCCTGGCCCGCAGGACCGCTTCGCGGAGGGCGGTCTTCGCCGCTCTGTACCCCTCATAGAGCTCCGCCTCAATGGTTGCCGCATCCGGTGGGCGGATGCG
Organism: Xestia xanthographa; assembly: GCA_905147715.2. Lineage (NCBI taxonomy): Eukaryota > Metazoa > Arthropoda > Insecta > Lepidoptera > Noctuidae > Xestia > Xestia xanthographa. The sequence continues at coordinate 9,108,806 of LR990646.1, forward strand.
GAGCCTGCGATGCCTGGCGTACAGGTGTCGTGCAGCCACGCACGCCTTGCGCAGAGATGTCAGCTCACGCGACCACCAGTACACCTGACGCCGGGCGCTTCTTGGCCGAACACGGGGCATTGCCACGTCACAGATGTCAGACATGGCCTCCTGGAACCACCCTGCCTCATTGTTAACGTCGGCAGGCCTGTCCGGTGATGTCACCCAGGCCTGCACGATCGAGGCTTCCAGGAGGAGCTCCCGGTCCAGCTGCTTCAGCGCCCAGCGCGGACCACTCGGGGCCTGTTGGACCGGCGCGCTTGAGTTCTGGGTGGAGACGTCGAACCGGATGTATCGGTGGTCGGAATAGGTCTCCACCCCCTCCATGACACGCCAGTCAACGACACGCGGCGACAGAGCGGGGCTAGCGAACGAAATGTCCACCACCGACTCGCCCCGCATCCGCACACACGTGGGGACAGAACCCCGATTTAGGACAACCAGGCCCTTCTCCAGGGCCCAGTCTTCCACCATCCTTCCCCGCACGTCTGTGCAACGAGAACCCCAAGCCAAGTTCTTGGCATTGAAGTCCCCGAGGACAACCACGGGGAGGGAATGGTTCCCAACGACGACACTCAACTCTGCGAGAGAGTTGTGGAACTCGGCGAGAGTTCGGCTCGGGGAGAAGTAGACTCCCACCACTACGATCTCCCCAAACCGGGCTGCTACGCACCCCCGACCCCTCCTGACACCTTCAAGGGTCGGGGTACCGGCGGCGGCCGACGACACTATGGTCACTGAGCCGCTAAGGTCCGCCACCCAGTCTTCCCTGGGCAGGACAAAATACGGCTCAGCGACCACAGCGATGTTAATCGACCACTGCGCCATGCTCTGGAGCAACAGATCCTGAGCGCAGGCGCAGTGGTTGATATTCGCTTGGAGGAAGCGTAATGGGGCCGTTATTGGCACTCCATTACCGCTTCCTCCTCCCTGGCCCCCTGTGAGGGCCCCTCTGTGGCAGTGACAGCGGCAGTGGCGGCAGCGGCGGCGACAGCGGCAGTGGCGGCAGCGGCGGCAGTTGCGGCTGCGGCGGTGGCGACGGTGGTGGTGGTGGCGGAGGGCCTTCCCCTGCCTCTGGTGGCCTTGGTGGGCGGAGCGGGCGGAGCGCAGGCCTTGCTCCCAGCCCGGTGGTCGGCCGGCTTGCCAGCCGCCGCACATGCACTGCAGTGCGGCGTGGCGCAGCAAGCTGCGGACACGTGCCCGGGCTGACTGCAGCGGAAACAAAGGCCGCTGCGGTCGACCTCCGAGGCGCACTGAACTGACACGTGGTGTCCCACGTGGCAGCGATAACACCTCAGAGGTCTGGGCTCCAGCAGTTTCACCTGCGCTGAAACCCAGCCCACCAGAAGCCTTCGGCCCTCCACTATATTTTTAGCCGCCGTCACTGGGCAGCATACCGTAACGGTATGCATACCCGTGGAGTCCGGGCGAAGGGCGCCTGCCCTGACCTGATCGGCAGGGCACCCTCCGGACCTGGCGACGGCGGCCACCACCTCCTCCTCGGTAACCGAGTCGTCCAGACCCAGGATGCGCAGGTCTGCGCATCTGACGGGCCTGGACACTCGGGCCTCGTCCGCGTTTAGGGACGCTCTGAGCTTTTCAGCCAGAGCGTCGGCGGACGAGCCGCTGGTTTCGCCGGGGATCTCCAGCAATCGAGCCCCTGTCGCGGTGACTTTAAGCCGGAGGCCCCCGGTGATCCCAAGCTCACCGAGGTTCACCGCCTCTTTCGCTTTCGCCAGAAGGTCGCGGTAGGACACGCCCCTCTTTTCCGCGTCCGGCTGTAGCGTGATCACTACAGCTGCGGTCTTCGGGGCGCGGAGCCTAGCCGCGATCTTTCGCGCCCTGTGCTGGCGCTGCCGCTCCGCATTTCGGGCCTTTTTGGCCGCCTTCCTCCCCTTCTTCTTCTCCCCGACCACCTGCCATCCGGCTTCAGCCGCAGGTGTCAGGGGCTGGGGGGGTGGTGGTGGCAGCGGCAGCTGGCAGCCGCGTACGACACCGTGCTCGGGCCCGCGGCTGCCCTGTTTGCACCCAGGGGGGGGCGCAGGACTCTTCCCTCCAGGACGGAGAACCGCTGCTCGAAGGCAGCCAGCTCCTTCCGTACCAGATTGAGAATCTGGTTCTCCGCCGGTTCGGGCTGGGTAGGCCGCTGGGTCTGGCTCCCAGTTTGAGAGCCGCGCCCCCGCAGGCTGGCCAGGTCTGCCCGGAGCTTTACATTCTCCTGTTGGAGAAGCTCCGTGGTGGCCGTCAGGCGGGCCACCTCCTCCCGTAGCTTGGCCACTTCATCTCCCTCTATTGAAGGAGGAGGAGGAGGAGGCCCCGCAAAATTGGCCTCCGCTGCCGCCAAGATGGAGGCGGAAGCCGCGGGTATGGCCTTAAGTTTGGACGACGTCTTCACTTTATTGGCCACGCCCCTTATCGCGGCTTCCACCGCCTTTGCAAACCTGGCCTTACGCTCCGCCTCGGAGCTGCCAAGTGCACTCGCCTCGTCGCCAGTCCCGGGAGCATTGGTGCCCGGGTGGCAACCCTCCTCGGCCGGTCTCGCCAGCCTCTCGGAAGCAACAGGCCCCCCCCTCTTGCCTCGGATCCCACCGCGCTTGCTAGTGGGGATCTTGCGGGCCGAGGCCATCTCTCCCTCGGATGACGAGGCTTGGTCGCCATCCTTTCTAGACCGCTTGCGGAAGAACTTGGTGTTCTCCGCAAGCGTCCCAGCCGTCACGCGCCGGGAGCTCTCTGAGCCTCCCGCGCTCATGTCGCTGGATGCAGCGTCGGACTCCGACTCCGCATCCCTCCTCTCCTCTCCTTTGCCGTTGCCGGCGGTTTTGGGTTTTTCAGAATTTTCCATATTATTCCCACGAGTATGGGGGATTTAAAAGTCCATCTGGGCAGAGACCCCTTTACCCTAGATAAGCAGATTTAAGTATTTGTTACTCGCCATGGGGGTCTGCAGGTACCCTGGCGAGGAGTGCACTAGCGACTGATTTGTTCCATAGAACACCCGTCAGCCATACATCCCCTCGCGGTGCGTCGCCACTTGGGATTCGGGGTAACTTTTTATAGAGGTTTTCTACCTCGTGGTCCGGGCGGTTAAGCCAAGACCCTCGGTCCCCTATCGAAACCGCGAGACGTGATCCACAGCGCTTCGATAGCCAGATTACGAGATTAGCGGTGACAGAGGAGGACGGATCCTTCTCTGTCTGCTCAGAGGCAGGGTGAGTGCACACCGAGCCCGCCCTCATTCCTCAGCTGTGCCCTCTGCCTTACAGAGGGTCACGCAGAGGAACGCACCGTTGGTCCTGAAAGGACCCTACCTTTGTCAGAATCATTAGCCACGGCGGTCACATTCCCCGGGGGATAAAAGAAAACTCTCATTTCCTCTCATTCCCCGGAGAAGGATACCGCCGCGTCCAGGGTGCACCGGCCCAGCAGCTGCTCTTCCCTCCAGACGTATCGAGAGGGACCAGCAGCCGCCAGACACACGTGGAGGACTTCTGACATCGCACCCCGATCGGCATCCCCTGGGGTACTTATTACAATACCAGCGCATTGTGGACCCTCTACAATTATTTGGCCGATTATACCGGTAGGGTCCTAGATAGATCACAGGGTTCCCATACCTAGTCGTGCCGAAAACTGGCTTTAGACCTGAAACTTAAGCTTTGTGTGAGTCTTTGTAGCATAGTCTCAATAATTATGTTCCATGTTATGGATTATTTTACTGCGAGATAACTTTATCAAAGACTTCAGTTTACTTCTTAAATCATTTCTTGGTCATTAACCATTTCCTTTTTGGATCTGGATACCTTTGTATTGGTTTTCCAAATAAAACAATAATTCAAGCAGATTTAGAGATGATGACAGTCGCAAACATCTTCTCAACAAATTCCAAAAATAAAATCTTATAATTGACAAAAAAAAAGACATTTTTTTAGTAGTCTTTTTATTGGTTTAATGATTATGTTCGGATTTATGACCAATTATCATTCTATCGATGGTAACAACACTAGATCGACATCCATAGCTGTATCTATTACAATACCACCGTTCCTTTGCCCCTTTACAATCGGGTGCTCGAGTGTACCGGTAGGATCCTAGAACCAGCAAAGGATTCCCATGTCTAGACGTGCTGAATACTGGTACTAGATCTGAAACAAACCATCAGAGTTAGGTAAGACGTTTTGAAGATGACTGTGATAATTTATGACAGGATGTACTTACGAACGGGGACGAAGGAAAATCACACAATGCAAAAAGGTGCACACTGTTCCTAAACCATCTCATCGGCATAAATTGTAGTAGAGCAAGATCCCAGGGCCGCCAGACCTTACTTATTTTCTCATGAACAAAATGAGTGGCATCAAGTAGTGTTAGTGTGTACTGTGAACGTATGCATCCTACTAACTTGTGCCGATAGCTATTTTTAGATATCAGGTGCTAAAGTTGCGTACAAATAATACAATTTTTCATAATAGGCCGAGTGCTGATTTTTTAATATATTGTAAAAAAGGTTGTTAAAAAATATTATTCACACTGCCAGTTGCTTCAGGTTGGCAGAAATTTCTGTCAAGCACTTCGAAGCACGGAAAAAATATGTGATTTTACCGATAGTCCGAAACTTAATTTTTATATTTGATACTTAGGAAATAATTTCAGTACTTATTTTGGGCCAAACCAATCATAGTTGAGCCAAACATCCCCCAGACAGAATTAAAATGTCGCTATAAGAGCGCATTGGTTTATTGAACTCATAAAAAATTAAGGATTGCGACTCTACAATTGTTCTGACTACTTACAATGACTATTAAAAAAACCCTCAGAGTATCAAATATTAAAAAAAAAGACTCTGGCGTCAAATTTCACGTTATGGCAGAAATTTCCGTCAACGGGCGGTGTCAGGCAGTGTTTGTTATTACTTTTTAAAATATTCTCTGTAATATTTATAAAAAACAGCTATTTTACGTAACTTTGGTAACTAATATCTAAAAATTGGCCGTCGGCACAAGTTAGCAAGTATGCATACGTTCATAGTACATTCATACTAATACTACTTGATGCCACACATTTTGTTCATGAAAAAATAAGTAAGGTCTGGCGGCCCTGGGATCTTGGACTATAGAGATGTAGAGAGAGTAACTCAACAGTTATAACGAGTCCTTACACGAAAGATTTTCATATTCCACCTCTTGGTGATGGACTTTTTGAAAAATAGACCTAATTACTATATAAATTATTAATGAACGCATACAGGTTTCTTATAATAAAATTGAAACAGAAATAAAATAATTGTCACTTTTAAATACAGTGCTTACAGCTAACTATTATATTATCAACAGTAACGACCACTGGAGCGGCCTACTGGGGTCATCCATCTGCCTAGCCTTTTCCCAACTATATTGGGGTCGGCTTCCAGTTTTACCGGATGCAGCTGAATACCAGTATTTTACATGGAGCGACTGCCTATCTGACCTCCACAACCCAGTTAGTACCGGGTAATACGATACCCCTTGGTAAGACTGGTTGTCAGACTTATTGAGCCTCTGACTACCTAACGACTGTCACAGATCTACAAATGACAGCCGGGACCAACGGCTTAACCCCACCGGCCTACTGGGGTACTTGTTACAATACCACCACGCTTGAGGCCCTTTAGATTGATTCGATCGATTGTACCGGTAGGGTCCTAGAGTCACCACAAGATTCAAATTCCTTGTCGTAGTCACAGTTGGTCTTGGACCTGAAATAATACCTAAATTTTTGTCAAAGAGATTAATTACATTATTTTGACCACGCGAACAAAGTCGTAATCTTTTTGCAAGTGCCAACTGGTTGCTATTGGTGTAACAGAGTGACGTGTCAAAACTAGAAATGATATTTTCCTACATCGTCTCTTCAATAACCGATAATGGTTTCCCTATGCCTGAGCATCAAAGTTGAACCATTAGTAATTGCTCCGAAACATTACCATGATAATTATTAAAATAAAAATTTAAAATGCACACGACAACATTTTTTATGTTGTACTAGCTGATGCCCGCTTAAATTATATACTAAAACCTTCCTCTTGAATCACTCTATCTATTAAAAAACCCGCATCAACATCCGTTGCGTAGTTTTAAAGATCTAAGCATACTTAGGGAAAGACAGACGCGGCGGGGACTTTGTTTTATCATAATGTAGTGAAGCTGTTAAAAATATAACGCAGTTGTTTCGCAGTGATTTTGTAACAGCAATAAAACTGTGACAACTTTGAACATATTATTATCTCAAATAATTTAATGATTGTGATCAACCATAATATGTATCTGTCGAAATTAACAATACTCCATCCTTTGGTGTATCTGAACTGGAATACATTCCGGTGTTATGACATGAAAATACTTATTTGTTGTGCATTGTCGTTGAAATGAGTTTAAATCCTGCCTTAAAACAGATTTCTGTGTTGACCCAGCAATAAGATCTTAAAAGGCTGATTATGCTTATAATTATGCTTATATACTACGTAATTAGCGGTAAACAGCAGAAGAAACGGATGACGCTACGTCAGTCATTAATAAAACAATAAACATAAGTATTTAAAAGATATTTATTAATTAAAAGAACTACACTGTTACACAATCTCACATGAAGCATTTTCAATAAACAGTTTAAAAAAAAATGAAAACGTAAGGGCAGTAACTCAAAATAGAAGAAAAATATAAGTGAACATAAACCGTTTTAATTATTTTGTTGTCAAATCCCAACATCGTCGTTTCGATGTACATCAGATGCACACATATTTATGAATCATCTCTCGACAAAAAGAACTACACTAGCTTATTTTAAGAGTTTATGTAACAATTTAAATTTTGGAAAAGGTACGTAATGCAATTAATGTAATGACGTAATTAACGCAATTAAAGTAATGTAATTTTTATATAACTGGGGGTGGGTGGCAGTGTTCCAGGTGACCGCATGTCATTTTTCGCCTGTCTTTCGTTATGCTGAAGCGAGCTCTGCATTTTCCTTCAAAGGAGCATACATACAGCTCAGTTGTGCTACTTTGTCCAAAACACCAGAACGTGTATCCTTTTAGCATGGCTATTTCTGTCCCACTCTTCGATCGGAATCATTGTACTGTTAAAAATAAACGATTAATTTGGTACTATAAATAAGTGCGTAAGAAAACGAATGCGAGCGTATAAAAGCGATGAAATAACAAAGAATAATGATAGGTTAATTCTTTATTTTCAACACATACAATGCGTAATGTCGGTTATTTGATTAAATATTAAAAAAAAAACATATTTAGGCTACGTTAGACCAATTTTACACAACCCTATAGTAAAAACATTAATAAAAATAAGAAGAAGTAAGAATAATATGTTATTATTATTTTAAGAAAAGCAATCAGATAACATAAAAATAAAGCAAGTAGACACAATAATAATTCCTGATTTGGATTAATACAACTTATCTTTTCAAAATATTTTTTTCAAGATTTTTCTATGTTTATGCATACAGAAAAATATTTGGAATACAATTCCGAACTTCCAATCAAGCGACGTAAAATACGTAAATGACTCTGGGCCTGCTTGCACTAAGCTCCATCGTTCCGTTTCTGTCCATCTTTTTAACCGACTTCTAAAAAAGGAGGTTTCTCAATTCGACCGTATAAATGTTTTTTTTTTTTATGAGTGTTCGCGGATAACTTCGTCGTTTATGAACCGATTTAGATGATTATTTTTTTGTTGGAAAGTAAATATTCCAAGGGATGTTTTCATGATAAGGAAACTAGGGTCTGATGATGGCATCCTAGAGAAATCGAGGAGAACCTTCGAAAATCGTACTGGTGACTAGTGCGTTTGTTAATTTTTGCATTATAGTTATTTATGCAACTGTTGTATAATGAGGGGTATTAAAACACGAATGTGGGTTTATCACACGAGGCGAAGCCTCGTGTGATAATAGTATCACATGAGTGTTTTAATACCTAATTATGTACAGTTGCTTATAAGACTTTATCTACATCCATGATATGAATCCTCCATAAAAGGTTCTGAAACCTTATGGTGTTGCAGTGTTCTAAGAAGTCTATGTAAATTCATGGAAAGTTTAATTGCTTGTATTTACTACAAACAAACCGTGTATAGGTAGTAATATAATTATTTACATTTTAGATTGTTCAATTATCAAAATTCACAAAGCTTGTATCACTCATTTTTGTAAACAACAAAGTACATAATGCAATACTAATATCCAATGTCGAACAAAAATGGCGGGATACGACGTGAAATCGAATTAACCTATAAGTTTTTTTTTTAATTACGGCGCTGTGGTAGTGAATCGCACGTGCTAGACGTTCGATTCACTACCACATTCGATGTTCTTTTTTTAAAACGAGTTGCATAATGAAATTCAGTACAACATTATAACACCCGTTTGGGTGTTATAATGGTTATTATGCCACTGGCTGTTTTAATGTTGGCCATAAGCTAACTGTTTCAGATACCTTTATAAAGGATTTATAGCATGGGTGTAGATAAAGTATTTTAAAGCACTACTATTTAATGCAGGTCTGGAGTCGATTTGATGATGGAGCCGAAAGACAGTCGAAGAAACTCCTCAACGATTTACAGCAATTACCTGGTGTTTGGGCTTGACTAATTTGTATTGATGAGAACTTTACACCTACATGGGTTGTGACTGCCATCAGGGGTTTGATGATAAAGACGAAGGACAGTCAAGGGAACTCCTTAACGTTTTACAGTAGCTACCTTGTGTTTGGACTTAATTCATTTCTATTGATGAGAACTTTGCACTTATATGGGTTATACTTATAATCCATATGGGTGCAAAGTTCTCATTATAGGTCTGATGATGGAGACCATAGACAGTCGACGGAATTCCTCAACGATTTACAGCAGTTACCTTTTGTTGGGCTTAAGTCAAATTGAAGTTTGCTTAGCAAATATTTGTATAGGATACAGAAAAATAAAAAAAAAATAAAAAAAAATAAAACCGACTTAAAAAAATAAACAAAAACGTGAAAAATAACTTTAGCTTCAGAAGTCGGTGACAAAAAAACTAAATCAATCAAACAAAGATCACCGACTTCTAAAGCTAAAGTTATTTTTCACGTTTTTGTTTATTTTTTTAAGTCAGTTTTATTTTTAGCGAAAAACTTTTTTTAAAGATGACAAAACCAGAATGATATTTTAAACAAAATAGTGTTTAACACTGAACGCATTTCGTGGTTGGTGGTGCCAGATTAAGTTACTAATAAAATAATGATAAACGTGAACTCATATTCCACATAGCGTACTCGTAGGTAAGTGGCAATCGCTTTCAAAGCGACAACTACTTCCAATACGATTGACTTGAGCTTTTCAGTGGTATTTTTTTTTCATTACCCTTTTCGCATAATACTTACATGCTGTGTGCCATCCCGTCTTGCAAAATCGTCACAGTTCACAAACAAAATGCAAATTGACACACACTAGTCAAACTGATACCTACACATTATTACATTTATGTAATAATACCTACCTGTTAATGGGTGTTTAGAGCTTAATATAAAAACCATCACGGATAATATAATTAGGAGGTGGATGATTGTGTTCCAGGTGGTGGGATATCATATGTCCCCCGTCTTTTGTGAGGGTGAAACGAGCTTTACACTTATTCATGCCCAAGGAGCACATTAAGAAATTAGTTGACTTTCTCCGACTATCACAACAGAATGTGTATCCTTGAAGCATGGCTATCTCTTTCCCATTCTTCTTTCGGTACCATTTGACTAGAAAATAAAACAAAGTTTATATTATTTACTTGTTTCAGGTGACTACCACCATCTCTTAAAGTTATAAGTCCTGCATAGCTTCATCTCTCACCCACACTGAAGTAAGGCTAAAATAATACTGTTTTATAAAGTGTTGGAAGGCCCTCAAGGGAAGGGAATGAGTAACAAAGCAATATATCAAGAACAGAAAAGTCTTTTCATTGGCTATGGGGAACAGATTGAATGCTTAAAAGGATAAGTACCATTGTTCTTACAGAATTGATATCGAGGGGTGATCCAAAAGTAATGATAATGAATATTAAACACTGTGATTATTGTAAAAAAAATTATTTATTTCTCTACATAGTCTCCTAACAATTTAATACATTTAGTCCATCTTTTTTCTAAACCCCGAATTCCCTTAGAAAAAAAATCTTTATCTTGACCCTCCAAAAAAGCCTCAACAGCGTCCATCACTTCACTATCGTCTGAAAATTTCTTGCCTCGAAGGTGTTCCTTGAGTCGAGGAAACAGATAGAAATCACTGGGAGCTAGATCTGGCGAATAAGGCGGGTGTTCAACCAGCTCAAATCCCGATTCTTGAATGGCAGCCATCGCAACTGCGGCTTTGTGAGCCGGAGCGTTGTCTTGCTGAAACAGCACTCCAGCTCGCAGTTTGCCGCGCCTTTTTTCCTTAATAGCCTCCCACAATCTTCTTATTTGGCCTGCGTAGTAAGAGCCCGAAATAGTGGCTCCCTTTTCCAAATATTCCACCATAATTATTCCTTCAGCGTCCCAAAAAACGGATGCCATAACCTTGCCCGCCGAACTCGACACTTTGAATTTCTTCGGCGTCGGCGAGGAGGCTCGTTTCCAAACCATTGATTGCTGTTTGGTTTCAGGATCAAAATGATGGATCCAGGTCTCGTCCATGCTCACGAATCGTGACAAAAAAAAATCCTGATCTGCTTGGAACCTTTTGAGATTCACCCTCGAAATGTCGACTCGTTTTTTCTTTTGCTCTTCGGTTAACATTCTCGGTACCCAACGCGCAGAGACCTTTTTCATATGCATTTCGTTAGCAAGGATTCTTTGCACACTGCCATATGAGATCCCTGTGACCTCAACTACATGCCTAATGGTCACTCTTCGATCTGCCAATACGACATCTTCAACTTTCTTCACGTTATCATCAGTGAGGGATGTGGATGGGCGTCCTTCGCCATGTTCATCTTCCGTAGATGTTCTTCCCAGCTTAAACTCCTTGGCCCAGCGTGCAACTGTGGAATATGGAGGAGCAGAGTTCCCCAATGTTTCCACTAAGTCACTATGTATGTCTTTGGTAGACATTTTTTTTAAACAGAGGTACTTGATCACAGCTCTAATTTCGTTTTTTTTCCATTTTGCTGATACTTTTCGACGGTTCGTATTCAAATGAATGTAACTCCCGGGAATCGTAGCCTGTTTATATGATTTTTTTATGCGGATGTAGTGGGTACCTAGGCAAGCAAAAAAACATTTTTTAAGATTTTTATGTGCACTGGAAATAACCGATTATCATTACTTTTGGATCACCCCTAGTACTATTCGAAATAAAATAACCTTTACTTGTCATCTATACGTATTTATTTATCGCAATTTTACTGTACAAACAGATGAATGTCTGAAGCAATGTTTAGCTTTGCAATTTTTTTAAACAATGCTTAAATTTTTATAAACACACCATTACGTATTATATACTTAGGGGGTGGATGACTGTGTACCAGATTACTTGATTTGACAAATTGTCTATTCTTTGTGACGACAAAGTAGGCTCTACACTTCCTGCTGAGGGAACACCTATATCTAAGGGTTGACTTAAATGTACGCTCGACAGAGAATGTGTATCCTTGTGCCACTGCTATCTCTTTCCCATTCAGTTTTGGGTACCAATCAACTGTAATAAATTTAACAATTAGTCTTAGGCAATAAACAACACATACATCAAGCAATACAAGCTACTCGCACCTTTGGTTGCCTTCAGGCAACCAAAGGTCTAATAATTATTTATATGGATATTATGGACAGAAAAGAAACAGGAAACAATACTTGTCACTGTTCAAAATAAAACAAATTTTTCTTTGACTATTTGTTTACAAGAGAAAAAATATAATTCCTCTTCACTGACAATATTATGCGCGTAATATTTTTCAACACTTAAGTCTGACCTTAAATGTTGAAAAATATTACGCATAATATAGTATCAGCCTGTCATTAGTCACTTAAATTGGTAACTACAAGCAATTAAACAAAATATGTTAAAGAGTGGCAGTTTATTAAAACCTTCTATAATCTTCCTACTTTAAATGGTCTACAGATTTGTGTACATTTTTCAGATCCGTTCGAACACTAAAAGTCTCTTATTTTTCAGGTTTTATAGTCACACAATAATACTTTACACTACATGCTTAAGAATGCTACAAATACCTGAGAAAGAAGAAGAATCAAACAAAAGAAGACCGAAAAACATATTAAAACATACGGCAATATTCAGTATGCGATTTTTATCTAAGAACACATCAGCATTGCTGACATAACCTCTTTCTAAATAAACAAGAAAGCACTGATGCATCAAAATACTACAGACAGTTTTAAAATGGGCGAAAGTAATAAAATCAAACCACGACATCAATACTTATTAAGGAAGATAAAGTAAATGAAAGTAGATTTTTCTTTCGATAGCCCAGAACTATGTCAGTTCCACAGAGCAGCCGAGAGCAGCCGAGAGCAGCAGAGCAGTTCAGCCGGAGCACGGAGGTCACTGACTGCATATTTTGTGGCACAAGATAGAAGGTGGAACAGGCCTTGACTTCAATGGTTGTGTTCATTATTCTGGCAAATTATGGCATTGTGATACGTGTAGATGTTCGCTTTACAACCACTCTTCTTTTTAATACAGGTCCAGCGCCATTTGGGCCCTCTATCGTTTGTGCTCAGATTGTATCGGCAAGGGCCTATGATGAGAACAGGGTTGCCAGCTTTCGTAGTGCTAAATATAGGCTCTGAAATAGAAAACAATGTTTTTTTTTTGTCGCTGTTCAATGGTTATTCATGTATTGACTGCGTTCGATAAGTCTAAACATATACTGAACTCAAGTCTAATCAAATTAATAGTTCATACTGGACTGGAACGTTAAGGTTTTTTTCTATTTAGGTGAAATTTTAGAGTCTCTAGAATAAATAAAATCAGTCTGCTTATAATCATCAGTATGCTTGCTTGATTTTTTGAATTTGTTAATTCAATTAAAAACACTGTATTACGTAACAAAAAATTACAAATAAGAAAACAAACAAAAATATACATTTTCCTAAAAAGAAAAAAAGTATACCTATTGGTCTCCAAATCTCATCTCTAATACAGTGTTCTATGGTTCTTTTGGAGCGTAATGAGAATCGTCAGCAAGACGCTGTTGGGAAACTTTAGTGACATTGTTTTGAAAAACAAGATGGTGGCAATACATCACATTAAGGCCTCGCACCAAAAGATTCATAATATACAACTATGCTAATAGTTATACTCAGCTCTATGGTTAACATAACATGGTAACGAACGAACTGACCATACTACTTTAGTGTTTGCAATACGAGTGAAAACGAGTGAAATTAAAAACAAAACTGATGCGTGTATCGCGGGCTGAATAACATCGTCAGAGTAACCTTTCATCAAACTTGTAGGGGATGATGATCCACTACAAGTTTGATGAAAGGTTACTCTACCTGCATTATTACTAGTGGCTATTATTATCGTTCTTTGACGTGCCTGGTAGGTATCTCCCTTCTTTTATTAAATTCTGAAAGTTTGTAGAATCCATCGCAGATAGTATGACAATATGTTTGGCTAGGCCCCAATTACAAAATTATCTTGATTGTAGTAGCCGCAGTTTCACAAGAACTTACTAACTTTTACTCTTACTTAAGGAGATGTAACATTTTTGTATGGGACTCAGGCCAACCTTACAAAGCTTAAAGCTTAAAGTTTAGGAAAGCTGGGAAACCAACCCCTGAATAGAATAAAAGATGTTTTCTAGTGTTTCGCACACAAAAAAATAAAAATATTTGGCGTTTATCGTGACAGCTATGACAGGTTGTAAATATTTTATGACGTTTACCTAACCTTGAAATTGTCAAACCCACAAAATGTCATTTCAAATATACTTCAGAAAAGTAAATTAAATAAGTATTTTTCTAAGCGATTAATTTGTCGCACTTGCTTATAATTAGCCGAAAAAGATGTTTATGAGAACAATAAAAATTATTAATAGTATATCTTTCATATTTAACGTTTAAGTTATAGTTATATAGTTATAGTAATATGGCAATAATTGAAAAGATATTGCATTGCGTGCACAAGATCGGGCTTAAATTCACGAAAGGTTATTTTTCCGCAATTAGTGAGTTTTTTCTCTTTTATGATATAATTATGTACATCTCTTGGCCGAAAATGAAACAACTCCTTTACCCAGATTAAGGTTCTCTTACAATGATAATTAAATTCTAAAAAAAAACCATTACGGATAACATAACTAGGAGGTGGATGAAAATGTTTCAGATTACAAGATTTTATTACTTTCCTACCTTTTGTGATGACGAAGCGAGCTTTGCATGTTCTTGCTGTGCACCTAAACATATCATTAGCCTTACTTTGACCGACGTTATAGAATGCGTATCCTTGTATGATGGCTATCTCTTTCCCATTCTGCTTTCGGCACCACTTGATTGCTGAAATTTAAACGATTATGTTAAGGAGTAAGAAATTATTCAATTTACTTTAAAAATAAAATACTTAAATGAATTAAAGGAAATAAATAAACGGAATAGTGATTGAGTATTTATTTGAGATAACTAGAAACATGGCATTACAGGCCCATAGGGCCTGTAATGCCATGTTTCTAGTTATATAGTATAGTAGTATTAGTAGGTACTTACTTCAATTGCAATAAACAATATTGTCATAAAATTCAAAAAATAAACTTCCACTCATTGAGCTATTACTACTACGTATAGAGAAGACAGCGCGAACAAAATTTGTGCAACAAGCGCGGCAGTGCGGGGCGCGCGGGGGGCGGCTAATGAGTCATAGATGCGATGTCACCGTTAAGAAGCGACACTTTGTTTATATTCTGCCTATTTCATTGGGTACCCCTTACGTGCACATTGTTTGACTTAAAATTTTTGTTATAATATTTATTTTAGGTATAAACTGACTTTACTCTGCGGAACAAATAATATATTCTGGCATATATACCTACCTATACTAACTGGTTCAGTCAGGGTTATGGGAAGTCTCATTCTTAAACAAATTGTATTGTATTCCTAAATAAATAATTATTTTATTTCAGGCCTTTACCAATTAATCAATTAAAACCAAACAATCTAAAAAAACAATTAGGTACGTAGCTAATTGATTTTCTTCTTTCATGAATTTACCTTCCTTCAATTAATAACCACAGTCTATTATTTTCTAAATGTGTAAGATTATTATTTTCCACTATAAAAATATACGTCAGGTAATACTATCTACACGACTTGTTACACAGCCAATGTCACTTCTTAAATTTTTAGTCTATGACAAATGACGCAAAATGGCGTCTGCTAAATATTTTGCTCGAATTACATTTTAAAAATGATTATCTAGTTACTTACTGATGGAAAGATATTCCTTTGCACTTTGCCGTGTTGCTTGAATTATTAGTGCCCAGCTGGCTGAGTTTGAACGGAGCACAGATTTTGTTAGCGCTGTCTTCTCTATACGTAGTAGTAATAGCTCAATGCTTCCACTCCGGCGCTATCTGTCACACATTGTTTATCGCTGTCCTACATACATAAGCGCTATATGTCACACTTGTACTACGCGCACCCGCCTCCCAAAAAACTGCATTAAAAACCGTCTAAAACTGTCTCCTCTAGAGCTTATACCTCTGTGTTCAATTCGTTACTAAATTCCTCAATAATAAAATCGAACATCGCAACACTACTCCATAGACAATTTGCCGAAAAAAAAAAAACTTTCATTTGACAGACGGTGAACACTCGAATTTTCCTTCGCAGCAAATGTCGTGATAACTCTGGTATTTTTAATGGTAGCTGATACTATTATATATCAAAATTATCCTTGTGAACCGTGCTTTATTATTTTGTCAACGTAAATTCGTTTTGGAATCTCGAAGTTGCAATATTTCGCCCGTGAAAAAGTAGTTATTATATGTACCTACAGTGATTGTGTTGTGTGAAGAAATACGTGATTTAGTGACTAAAACGTGTGTGAAATGGGAAAAACAGTGCTTAATTAGTGAGGTGATTAGATTGTTCAACTATCTACACCAAAAAACATGTGGGTTTGTGTGTTTTTTCATCCAACACCGGCTGGCAAAAATTAGTTCCCAGATGTAAACAAACAGTGAGTATCTAGTTTCATAAGTATATTCAGATATGATGCTATTGAGCTATAAATAAGATTGTGGTCTTGTTGGAAAGGAAATATAGTCTAGTTTATTTCTTTAATGTTAAAATGGATAAAAAACTAAGAGAAAACTGATATTTCTAGCGAAATATCAGTTTTTGTAACTATTTTTTGCTATACATTATGACTTGGAGTATATAATTAAAGTATTTCATTTTGATTTCTAGATAAGTAGATTCCTTATTTAATCAGCTTGACAACAGTATTTTTGAAATTGCTCTAGGACTTGTAGTTTTTGAGCTACAGGTGTTTTTATCGGATCGGGCAGAAAATGTTTTGAAAACTTGCAAAAATTTTTGCATGTTAGCTTTTCGGATGTGCAATTCCGCGCGTTTAGCGTCGGAGAGGATAAACAAAGCTATTTACGTAGATACCTTATTATCTGAGTCCTCTATCTAGTCCGTGTAAGGAAGATAGGGAACGTAATGTTTCAGGAATTAGGAAACAAGAGAATAATACGTATAAAAAGCGATGAAACAACAAGGAATTTTGATAGGTTCATTATTTATTTCGGACGACAATGCATAACGCATAACGTCATGGGTCTGACAATCTCTATCTATCCCGTTGCAATTTTGGTACTATTTAACTGTAACAACTATAAGTAAGAAAAAAATATAATTTGAGATTGAGAAAGAAGCAATAAGAACATGAGAGAATGCGACCGCGGAGAACAGAGTTCTTATTTAAAAGTATGGAGTGGTTAAAACAATCTAATTGCAATAGAAACTACTCTTCTTCTTCGTCAACTTTTGACAACCCAATGTAGGATTCTTCCAAATCTTTCCACAGAAACTACTAAGTCAAGGACAAAACAATCGTTTTTTATTTCTGTGCCATGAATTATAAAAATATACAGATAATCGAAGTTGTAGTATTACTATTAAATATACATCACAATTAGAACATTTCAAATGCCTTCGCCCGCCATTACTTTGACAGCTTTATCAAACACCATCCCACAAATCGAACTATTTCGGTGTTTCACAATTATTCGACTCTTATAAATTAATCGAATGCAGAAATATATTAAATACCAACAATTCGTGATCACAATAAATTGTGTAAAGTGCATATAAAAAGTATAAAACCATTGTCATCGCACACGTGTGTTTAGTTGAGTGTCTGTAGCTATGTCTAACGCCATCGTTTCGTTGGCTTTTGATACTCTAAATTAAAAAAAGAACTCGTCCTGAAACTGTTCCTAAATTTTTAAATAAACACCGTTACGTATAACATAACTAGGGGGTGGATGACTATGTTCCAGGTGGTAGGATTTCATTTGGCTCCTGTCTTTTGTGAGGATGAAGCGAGCTCTGCATTTGTTCCCAAAGGAACATAAAAACAAGTCAGTAGACTTTTTCCGACCAACAACAGAATGTGTATCCTTGAAGCATGGCTATTTCTTTTCCATTCTGCTTTCGGTACCATTTAACTGAAAAAAATAAACAAAGCTTTTTAATTAGTTGCTGAAAAAAAACAATATTTTGTACCACTACTTACAATCGTTATTTTATTTCAAACTTATATCTAAATAATTTGCCAGTTGATATCGAGTTCTTCTTACGTAAATGAATATTTAGACTGATTAATTTTTATGCTTTAATGTAAACCGTAAATGTTACCATTTCTTATTATAAACATAGGGGGTGGATGACTCTGTTCCAAATGACAAGATTTGATAATCTTCCTGTCCTTCGTAACGACGAAGCGAGCTCTGCACTTGCTTTCCATGGAGCAAGCATACAGATCTGTAGTTTTAGGAAGCTTGTTAGCATACAATGTGTATCCCTGTAACATTGCTATTTCTTTCCCGCCTGGCTTTCGATACTATTTGACAGCAGCAGTGCAAGTACGTAGCACTCGATTCGATACGATTCGATAAATCTGACAGTTATTCTCGATAAAATGAGTTTTTAACCAATCGAAAAGTCGGATTTATCGAATCGTATCGATTCGATCGTTATCGATTGCTACGTACTTGCAGTGCTGAATAGATATATATGACAATGAATAGGTATTATTGAATCAATAGGAAATAAAACAATTTGGCTGTAATTGTTGTACCTATCTAAATGACATTTTTTTTTTATTATTAGAAAAAAATACAATGAGGCACAAAAATAGCTTGATCACGAAATACCAGAACATAAACAAAAAAATAAAATAAAAAACCCGACTGCGTAAAAAATAACTAATAACTTTAAATAAAAAAAAAAAAAAACTGAAAATAATAAAACAAGTTCAGGAGACAGGACATATTGACTGCAACAGTCGGGACCCATATTGGATGTAATGTCTAGATTATTTAATGGGTCCCGACTGTTGCAGTCAATATGTCCTGTCTCCTGAACTTGTTTTATTATTTTCAGTTTTTTTTTATTATTTAAAGTTATTAGTTATTTTTTACGCAGTCGGGTTTTTTATTTTTTTTTAATTATTTTTTTTATTTTACACTTTTTAGTTACTTAGATAATATCATACCATTTTAAAATCCTCATGATGAGCCCTTTATTGAGCCGTCCAGGCTGCAGAGTGTGCCAAACATTTGAATTTGGTGCTAAAAATCCGCCATTTTGTTTCTTTATTATTTTGATATACCCAGTGTCACTTTCACAGTAAATACGAATCTAACGACACCTCTCAAGCTAAAATCCACCTAGTCGTACAGGCTGCAGAGCGTGCCAAATATTTGAATTTTATTTATGGCTTCGCCCGCGTGAAGTTCGGTAACTGTCCCATGGGATCATACTAAAACGATAAATACTATCCTACATGTTAATTCAGGTTATAAATAGTGTGCCAAATTTCGTAATCATCACAATCACGATCACTATCACTATCACAATCACGATCACCATCACAATCACCATCACTATCACAATCACCATCACTATCACAATCACAATCACCATCACTATCACAATCACCATCACTGTCACATTCTTCATCACTATCACCATCACTATCACCATCACTATCACCATCACTATCACCATCACTATCACCATCACTATCACCATCACTATCACCATCACTATCACCATCACTATCACCATCACTATCACCATCACTATCACCATCACTATCACCATCACTATCACCATCACTATCACCATCACTATCACCATCACTATCACCATCACTATCACCATCACTATCACCATCACTATCACCATCACTATCACCATCACTATCACTATCACTATCACCATCACTATCACCATCACTATCACCATCACTACCACAATCACAATCACAATCACTATCACTATCACTATCACTATCACAATCACCATTACCATCACCATTACCATCACAATCACCATCACTGTCACATTCACCATCACAATCACTATCACAATCACCATCATCGTTACCACAATCACCATCATCGTTATCACAATCATCATCATCGTTATCACAATCATCAACATTATCACAATCATCATCATCGTTATCACAGTCATCATCATCATCACAATCATCATCATCGTTATCACAATCATCACCATAGATCAACAATAGCCCTGTACGTATAGAAGTCGAATCCGCCATCTTCTGGATCTCAAAATAAATACCATATTCGTAATCAGCACCCCTGATAATCTCGAAATCGACACACATATTGATTTTTAGACATTTTAACCCCATCGCACCCCAACGTTACAGGGGATGATGGTATTTCAGGTCCGCCACATTGAATCTTAAAATCGTTGTTTTTGTAATACACCCGATCCAATACACCATACAAAGAATAACCATGTTGATTTTCAGACTTTGTCGCTCCATTTCCCCCTTTGGGGTTAAATTCTGAAAAAACCTAAACCACAAAATAATGTTAACAACTCATTTATAAATAGGAACACTCCTGTGAACAGTCTACCTAATCTTGCTTCCCCATACAAACTTTGGAGCCCCGTTTCACTCCCTTAGGGGGTGAAAAGTCTGACACTCCCTCCTGCTTCGCCCAGAGCGGGAGGGGGTTATTTGATGATTTCCCATCCGAAAAAAAAAAGGGGGTGAATTTTGAAAAATCCTTTCTTAGTGCACCCCTAAACCACATACGGAACCTACTTGCCAAATTTGGTATCTGTAGACCCAGCGGTTTTGGCTGTGCATTGATTTTTAGACTTTGTCACCCTATTTCCCCCTCTTAGGGGTTGAATTCTGAGAAAACCTGAAACCCGTTTTTACTCATTTAACAATAGGAGCACTCCTGTGAAGTTTCTAATAAATTAGTCTAACTAATCTTGTTTCCTCATACAAACTTTGGAGCCCCGTTTAACCCCTATAAGGGGTGAATTTTGAAAAATCCTTTCTCAGTGCACCCCTAGACCACATAAGGAACCTACTAATCAGTAGACCCAGCGGTTTGGGCTGTGCGTTGATATATCACCCAGTCAGTCGGTCAGTTTACCATTTTATAATTATATAGATTTGTCATTTCGAATTACATTCAAATATATAAGTTGTATATATTTTTGTAATCAACTTTTAAAACCCTTCATTTTGATACCCCACTCGATGGTATTAGAAGGAAAAAAAAATAGAACTCCACAATATGGCACCCCAAATCCACAATTTTTAAATGTTTTTTGATTATAATGTAGCCAGTGACACTCGCGCCATCAAGACGAATCTAACGACATTTATTCTATCCAAATCCCTCCATCCGTTGAGGAGTTACGAGGGAACAAAGAAACGGACATACATACAAACATACATACAAGGCAAAAACATAACCCTCCTTTTGGGCTTCGCCGCAGTCGGGTAAAAATAACAAACGGTGTGCAGACATTTAAACGAGCGTACATATATTATCCTGACCTTGTTCAATATATGTATTACAACAACTTTATCTATATCTATACTAATATTATAAAGAGGAAAACTTTGTTTGTTTGGTTGTTTGTTTGGTTGTAATGAATAGGCTCAAAAACTGCTGGACCGATTTAAAAAATTCTTTCACCATTCGAAAGCTACATTATGCACGAGTAACATAGGCTATATTTTATCCCCGTACTCCCACGGGAACGGGAACTACGCGGGTGAAACCGCGGGACGTCCGCTAGTTGTTAATAAAATAAATATTGACTGATTTTGCGTTTTATTCAAAATCTTACAGCACCAAATTATCGATCGATATTTGTACTTAATTATAATACCAACACAAAACTAAAACAGTTTATTGTTAAAAATCTTAACTGACTCATCAGTAATTATGACACTGATAAAATAAGGACAATGGTAAAAAATAGTTTCTTGTTACTTTAAACAACCGGAAGATGCGGTTCTCAAATCTTGAAATAAACGCCATTACGTATTATATACTTAGGTGGTGGATGATTGTGTTCCAGATTACTTGATTTGAATAACTTTCTGTCCTTTGTGACACTGAAGCGCGCTTTACACTTATCGCCGTGGGAGCACTGATACGCTTCGGAGAACTTACGTATATGTTGGACAGAGAATGTGTATCCTTGTATCACTGCTATCTCTTTCCCATTTTGTTTATTATACCATTTGACTGTAGAAAAGTAAACAATTAGTCAATTAAACAATTAGTGAAATGTTGCTATTTTTGAACTGTTGTTGAACCGTCAATTACGGCATTGCCATTGTAAATGTGTAACGTTATTACTAACATCACAGACCGTGTTTGAATAACGTCTGCAATGTAATGACGTAATATTACGTAGTGGCGTAAATAAAAAAGGGTAAGGTATTTCAATATATTTTATTTTACATTTATACGTATACCAGCTACAGTACAACAATAGTGTTCTCAGAGAACGTGTTGCCATCAGTGCTAAAAAAATATATGCTTTAGCAACATAATTAAAACAATGTTAAAAATACTTAAAATGTCACTTACGGGATATTTTCCGTGATTAAAAGCGGAAACCGTTTTTATTTTACTTTTAGATGTTTTTCTATATGATTGTATAAGAAACATGGAATTATATAAAGAGTATTTTTGTGTAAAACTGAATAAACAAATATGACAAAATAATTAATTGTTACCACACTACAAGATGATTGCATTTACTAGGTTAAGGATTATAGATAGACGACAGGTGAGTATATCAGTATAGTAAGGTACAGGCGCCGTATAAGGTCCAGTTAATTTTAAATCACTGTAAAACTGTAAAAAAAAAGAGATTAGGAAAAACACTGGTTTAAACATATAAAATGTTTATTAATGACACATTTTAAATAAATACAAGTTTTTTTGTGTCATCACAACAGAGAAAAATCGTTTTTTTTAAACAGTGAATGGGCCATCTTAGGAACATAGTAGCCCAAGAAAGCCCGTTATGAATTAAGGAATATCTATGTAATATTAAGACCAGCAAAATTATTTTTTCACAAACTAAATTCAATATGCAGTTTTATTTAATATTAAGTGTTTCAGATTAAATATATTTACATAATTAATTAAAAACTAAGTATTAAATAAACTAAAATAAATAAACTAACAACAAACTATAAAAGGGCATCGAAAAACTCCTCCTCAACGCTGTCAGCTGGTAATGTGCCCAAGAGACTAGCGGCATTGCCACGTTGTATGGCAACAATAAAATAAATATAATATTTAGATTAAATTAATCAGTAAAAAAATTGACATTGGGCCTTCTTATGTCTATAGAAACTTGGAATGGCCTTAAAACAAAAAACCGGCCAAGTGCGAGTCGGACTCGCACACGAAGGGTTCCGTACCATTGACTATATTTAGTATTTGTTGTTATAGCGGCAACAGAAATACATCATCTGTGAAAATTTCAACTGTCTAGCTGTCACGGTTCATGAGATCCAGCCTGGTGACAGACAGACGGACAGACGGACAGATGGACAGACGGACAGACGGACAGACAGACGGACATACAGCGAAGTCTTAGTAATAGGGTTCCGTTTTTACCCTTTGGGTACGGAACCCTAAAAATCAACACTTAAACTAATAATGGCGTATATTTTGAGATCCATCTTCTTTGTTCGTAACTAAATAATACTTATAATATCCTCTAATAGGTCATTTATTTTCAATTGTGGGCCATATTAGGTATATTGAAAACTATTTTTAATAAAAAACCGGCCAAGTGCGAGTCGGACTCGCGCACGAAGGGTTCCGTACCATTGTATACATTAGACAAAACGGCAAAAAAATCACGTTTGTTGTATGGGAGCCCCCCTTATATATTAATTTTATTGTTTTTAGTATTTGTTGTTATAGCGGCAACAGAAATACATCATCTGTGAAAATTTCAACTGTCTAGCTGTCGCGGTTCATGAGATACAGTCTGGTGACAGACAGACGGACAGACGGACAGACGGACAGACGGACAGTCGGACAGACAGCGAAGTCTTAGTAATAGGGTTCCGTTTTTACCCTTTGGGTACGGAACCCTAAAAAGGTATACTGTTCGTATACTTAGCTTAAAAACTTATACAAAAATAAAAATTCTAAAACAAAAACAGATAGGCAAATTTAATAATAAGATTAGACATAAAAATGTATGTATATGTAAACTTCAAAATATTATTTTTATTGCAATTTACTACATACTAAAATGTAATATTCGATAGTCCAAAGAAGGCCCGGGCTTTATTTGGGGGTCATGTAGTGGGCTATCTTATGGAACTTCGCCATATGGCAGTAAAAATCATGTTAAAAATTAAGTAACACCATTAGAATATTAAAACTTACTTTGATTTAATCTTAACACTGTTAGTACTAAGATTTTTCAAGGTGTAACGCGATATTACTGTATTTTGTTGTAAAGAAATAAATATACTTACGTGAGTAAGGGTTAAACACGTGCACTGCCTTGACGCGTCACTGACAACTGACAATAGTGTTCAAAATGGCCGCGCTATTGGCGTGATGACGTTTACCTTTCGTCTAGGAACGCATTCACAAGATTCCCGCGAAATTTTAAATTGTTCTGGCCACCGAAACTTAAGTATTTTTTAAGTGGGCCATGATAGGAGGTGGGCCTTATACGGCGCCTGTACCTTAGTCGATAAAGTTGGGAATTATTTCGGTATCGATTAAATACATGCCTTTTACGTATCGAACAAGTCAAGTCAGTCATGATTATGGTCTGATATAAACTTAACAATAATATTATCAATGGTATGTAAAGCCGCGCAACATTTACTGTGTCTTTTAACACAGCGCCCCATCTAGTTCTTGCGCCCCTAACGTAATCCCTGTGATATCGGTGAGGTCCAAACTCTAAGCTAAGTTGTCCTCGCTGATTCGTAGTAAATATTGGCACTTCTGAAATAAGAATCTTCAATTATTTTATACTCACTAACTTTAAATTAAACGTTCTATTAGTTTCAAAATACTTAAAAGGGTTTTTTCTTAAATTATATCTACTAACTAATTTAGTTCGAGGATTACAATACTATACAATACTTTCATCAATATTTATGAATATACCAAAAAATACGTACAGAAACATTCGGTCTACTAATACGAAAACAAAAAATTTCGAAAACTAAAGTTTCACCAAATAGTTAATTAAAAGTTGTATAAAGGCCTGCAGGGGTACAGAATAATTTCGGAGGTTCATGGTCATGTTCACCCAAACAGTCAGTGATGACTAGGTCCACGCTAGTGATGACAGCTGCCTTGCAACCTTGGTGGTACCTCGTACAATACCAGCCCCACTTTCCATCCCTGGCGTGATGCTTTCGATTGTACAGGAAGCCATTAGCAAGCAGTGACGTTGTCTTCCCAGTATTTAATAGTTTAGCTGGAAGAAGCGTGTTAGTGTTAGTTGTTAGTCCAACGAGGGTATTAATGAAGTGGGAACATGCAATAATTTATAAGTTGGTCTTGCTCTTCTAAAGAATTAAGATAAAATGATACGAAACGATAAGATGCACAGTGCGTTTACTTTATTTAAAAAAAACTTAATATTACTATTTATATTACTGCTACTCTATAATGAGTTGGATAATAATGCACTAACATGTATAACAAAATGAACCCTACATGATTTACTGTAGAAATGCAGTATTATGTCCAAATACGTTATAGAACCGTTACGTATTCACACTTATCGTAAAATAACAACTAATATTACAATGTTGCAGATCATCTTTAATCTATAAACTGTATAGCAAAACAGTTGTCAAGCGCCTGATACCTTTTAAAAGTTTTAAACTTAGTTTAGGGCTACGAACATCACGAATAGTATCAATTGTAATATTATATAAATGTAAATAAGGAGAAAAAGAAAACCGCATTTCATTCAATGTCTTTCTTAAACAACTACGCTTAACTGCAACTCTCGCCTACAATATGATAAATTCCGGCGGCAGAACGTATCAACTTTGGCGCGTCATGTTGATGTTCGCCAATATGATCCGTAACTACATAGGTGAGAGTAGTGAGTACCGCCGCCCTGCATTCATCGTGGTAGCGAGAGCAGTACCATCGCAGTTTGTTGCCCTTCGCTTTGCGCATCCGATTGTAAATATGCCCGTGACTGTACAGGAACTGATTCCCTCTGGGCATTTCTATGATTTTTCCTGAAAGACAGAAATGATTAGCTATGTTGGGTTATAACTTTATAAGGGTTAAATGTGAACAATTTAATAGGGAGAAAATATGTTTTTCACTTTATTTTGATTAAAGTAGGTAATTAAAGCAATAAACTTAGAGAACCTAACTTTACTTTCAGTTTTAAAAGGGGCCACTCTGTGTGGTGTCAATGACATCAAAGTTCCGTATTGAAAAATTATACAACAAATTATATCTCTAGAACCTGGCGGTACTAATGCGTCAAAATTCATGGCTGAAAAACAGTTTCAGCACACTTCGAATATCTATAGACGAATGTCAACTATGTCTACTTAACGTTGTTACTTGGGGTGGTACGCATAAGAAAGAGAAATTCATAACTCAAAATATTTTATTCAATAATAATTTATCGATTCATAGTAGAAGTTTTTGGGGGTGTGCAGCGTCTTCTTCGATATTTATTAATTATTTCGTTATTTCAGTAGTCACTCCGCTTCTAGCCATTAATTTTTCACAGAGTCCGTTCATTATTTCCTTGAGAAACATTAAGAATGATTATGTATATTCTTAGAATCAATAACAATATCGTCACGAGTGTGAACAGTCGATTTGCATCCTAAGCTCCTCCGGTAACATCGCCACAATACAACGTTGTGTTTAGTCTGATAGTCCTGGTGGAATTTATGTTCTTTATATACTAATAGAAGCCTTCCACGACGAGTTTTGAAAAATGTTGGACCTGTAAGTACAATTATTAATATTTAGATCTTATATTATGATTGCCTTCTCAGCCACCTCTGTAATACTTAAATCTCAAATTAATGGAGTAAGAGATACAAACTAAATTATATTTACGACACCTTCTAGCCCATTGAAAACATTGGTGAGCAAACCTTGGGCAGGCATACTAAAAAATAAAAAAGTTATAACGAAATAAAAAACAAATTTATTTGTTTAACTGTCGTTTAGGAACTCTCTTTCTACGAAATACAAACATATACACATTACCGAGACAATTACATTTATTACCTTATCACAAATTAATTAATTAGTTGTTAATTTTATTTTTACGTACAAATTTTGAAATCCTTTTTATACAATTACCTATTACTTTTGTAATCATAAATAATGGGTGAAAAAGTACTCTTGACGAAGCCGAAAGGCACTTGTTCTCCCCGTCATCGCGTCATTGGGATATTTTTTTTTGTTTTGCAATAATTAGAAGATATGTACTTACCTTTGCTAATGTTAATTTAAGTTATGGAAGAGTGGAGTTTCCTGACACAGGCTTTAGACGCTTAAAAGGAAACTCCAATCACTAGTTTGTAAGAAAAACTTGGCAAAAACAATAAACATTTATTATTTTTATTTCTTTTTTTTTTCATTTTCACCTTCTAGTTATTGGGTGTTAAAGTTCCAACCTTTGCACGAGTTTTTTTTTTAATACAAGTTTTAAATATTATAACTTTACTATGAATACCTCCACGACCTCTAGCATCCATCCTTGCATTCATCAGCACAATGTTTTGAGTACGTTACATTGCGTCCTACCTAACATAAAGCGCGATTTTTAACCTCAAAAAAAGGTCGTTTCCCAGTAATCATATTTCTGTCGAGTAATTTAGTTTGATGTACAGAATGCTTGGTTGACGGCTTTGTGAGGGGTTCGTTTACACCCTGTACATTCAGGCGTGCGTATATGAGCAGATGTATGAACGTGGACGAGGCCAAAGGAGTATGTAGGGATCGTAGCATTATGTGCTTTTCGTGAACAAAGTACTCAGTTGTGGTTATGACGATTCCTAATATCGATTACTTCTTTATCCATTGTCAGAATGAATACTGGACACATCAGTTTACGTTTCACACACCGCCAGCTCACACGAGGCCCGGGTCTGTCTGAACGTTTGTTGTACCTATAACCGCCAAGTTCTAAGACCGGACGTCCAAACCTCGATTTCAAGAACACTGGCAGTAATTCTGAATCTGAAAAATAGAATGACAATCTTCAATGCTTATACTATTTGTTGCAAAAAAGAACACCAGCCTTCTTAAAGACGTAACATAGGGTGGGGAAAGATACAGAAACTAGTGTATATTATTTATTTGGTTTATTTTTAATGAGGCCAAAACAAACAGTGGCATTTAAATGAGAGCGTCTATCTACATTTATTAATTTTAAGGTGTAAAAAGCACACGTGAGTCGCTGGTTCCAGACGACAGAACACACGAAGACAGAAGTACACGGAAATGAACAAACAAAGAGTGACGCGTATATTTTCGGCTTTAGAAGTTAAAAAGGGAAAGGGTGTACTTATTAGATGGCTGTATTCTCAGACATGTACCTTTTTGTAACAAATTACAGTAGTAGATTGCTCGAATACTATTTTATTATAAGCCAGTAGCTCCAACTTTGTTTAACGATGAAAAAATTTGAATTGCTCGGACTTGTCAATGTGTATGTCCCTGTTTCATCACAAATAGCTGGCCAATAGACATACCGGATCCGGAGCATTTCTCTGAGTCTCTCTTAGTGCACACCCACCAGGTTTTCTTATTTTGTTTTTTCTGTATAGGTAGCCATCGCATTCAATATATATTTTTCCATACACTTTCTCGAAAACTGGTCCATAACGCACTACGATTAGGTACAACATGCAATGTATTTCACACGTGTGCGATTTTTTCCACTTTCCTGCACGTGTGCGGGAATGAAAATTGCCACAGATAACTATACCAATACTTAGTCCAAATTGGTTCAATGTCTATAGTCTGAGGTGAATGTTTATTTTTATTTTGTCAAAGCACTACGCGTCTTTAACACAAAAAAAACACAATTTGAAAATTGAAAAAATATTTATGACGAAATATTTTTTGAATTTTCAAATTGTGTTTTTAAATAGAATATCATAGATAAACATGATTATTTAAAACTAATAGTTACTTTTATACACAAATTAACATTTATTTGTGTTCTGAATTCAAAAATATAAAATAAATCTATTTTTTATATTAGGCTGTTTAACGGCTTCATACCATTGCCTCTCTTTCAACCTGGCGAGACCAAAGCGCGAAAAAAAAAGAAAATTTAAATCATAGTTTCATAGTTCGTGACAAAAATATTATTCGTTATTTTATTTTATTTCTTCAAAAGTGTATTGAAAAACGTCGTTTGATACACGTGGATATTTGTTATTGCAATTCTCGGCTCAAAAACACCCTCGCCTACGGCTCGTGTGTTATAATTCCGCCTCGATTGCAATAACAAACTTTCTCCACTTGTATCAAAATGTACTATTGCCAGATTCTGTAGTAACGTATGTCGGTGCTGTGAAGGTAGAACAAATACTTTAAAAGTGGGCAACATTTTAGAAGCCAGTAACGAAGAGAACAGTGAGTGAATAAAAGACCGGTCAGACTGGTACGAACAATAATTGTGGATGCAGCTCCTGACACGGACACCTCCATAAAAAATATGTACTTATTGCAATATCTGTCCGTGCCCGAGATCGGAGTCGCGTCCGCGATTTGTCCTAACCAGTTTGACTGATCCTTAATTTATTTATCATTTAAAAAACCGGCCAAGAGCGTGTCGGGCCACGCTCAGTGTAGGGTTCCGTAGTTTCCCGTCCGTCACAATAAGTGTTCCCACTTATGAGTTTAAAGGTGGTATCCATTATGTAAAAATGCTTGCATATACGAATAAACTACAAACTTAGTCCAGAAATTATTTTGTACAAATTTTTGTCTTTTTTGTACAAAAACTGTTTTTTCCATCAAGTTCATAATGATTTTCCTAGAAAGTCCTTATAAAGTTCTACTTTTCAGATTTTTTTCAGATTTTCTAAACTTATGGTTCAAAAGTTAGAGGGGAACACATTGTTTTTTACTTTTGGAGCGATTATTTCCGAAATTATTGACATTATCAAAAAATGATTTTAGGAAACCGCTATTCATTTTTAAATACCTTTCCAACAATATATCACACGTTAGGGTTGAAATTAAAAAAAAAATCACTACCCACTTTACATATAGGGCTACCCTTTTTTTTTTTTTTTTTTTTTTTTTTTTTTTCGGATGGGAAATCATCAAATAACCCCTCCCGCTCTGGGCGGAGCAGGAGGGAGTGTCAGACTTTTACTGACTAAAACCCATCCATGTTCCTTCATCGCCCTTTGTGTTCCAGGGCCACGGTATCTCTTTCGAATAGTCCCGCAACCCCGGCAGGCATCGGTCCTTACGGACCCCTTCCTTTTTGCTGACTCTCTTTGAGGCGCGCGTGGAACACGAACGTGCCGTCGACACGGCCTGTCGTCATGAGACGGACGGACGGCGAGCTAGCCCATAGCCCACCGTCCACAGGCCCGCGCCTACGGTGGCCGGGGGCCACGTGGTGGTGGCCCCCGACGCCCGGGGCGTCTCCCGCGGCGGCCGGGACGTTGAGAGGTTCGCTCCCTCTCACGTTCCGCCACCTCCTTCTCTAGCATTACTGCTTCGCAGAAGGAGGTGACGGCGTCCCATTCCGTCTCGCTCCAGACCATGGCTTGCACCAGGGCCGGACGCGAGAGGTCGCCGCCGCCAATCGCCGCTTCGAGGACACGGCGGTGCTCCGCCCACGCGGGACATACCTCCACCGTGTGTTCCACCGTGTCCTCCGGTCGATCCTCGCAATGGAAACACCCGGGCGTTTCCTCCCGCCCGATTCGGTGCAGGAACCTCCCGAACACTCCGTGTCCGGTGAGGACCTGCGTCAGGCGGAAGGTGAGGACGCCGTGGCGTCTAGGGGGGGCTACCCTAATAAAACATTTTTTTCCAATTTTTATTTTACCACTTTGTCGGCGTGATTGATATACATATTGGTACCAAATTTCAGCTTTCTAGTGCTAACGGTCACAGAGATTAAGCGAGGACGGACAGATGGACGGACAGACATGGCGAAACTATAAGGGTTCCTAGTTGACTACGGAACCCTAAAAACAATAAGTTAATAATTAAAACAAAATAATTGCACAACAAATTTATTACATTACCCAACCAAACTCCTGAAAATTAAACTCAATGTGTATGACCCTTCTTCTTTATGAAGAATCCTTCATGTGATACTCCGGAACCAGAGCACTTCTTAGAGTATCTACTTGTGCAGATCCAGAACGCTCGATTACCAGAAATCCCGTTTCTTGTGTAGGAGTATCCATCACAATGGATGTATGTTTTCCCATTATTTTCCGTCATATACAATCCTGGAAAAATAACACGATGAACTTTGTATAAATAGACATAATACCGAAAAATACTGTGTTTAGGGTCGGTGTAAAGAGTAAACAGATTTGGTAAGTTCAAATTTAACCACTTATTAGACTTAAAGGTTTAACATACCTTTACTTATAGTAAACTTAGCCAGAGATCTTTATCGCTATGTACTATATCTAAGACTTTATCTAGAAATGCAGATCTTGTCAATGTGTGTGCGCAGATCTTTTAAAAACGTGACCTTGGTGTGACACCACGGAGCCACAGCAGGTCTTAGCGGTTCTTTGAGTACATATCCACCAAATTTTGTCACCAAATCGATTGTTTATCCTGTACTTATAACCTTCCCAATACAAGTACGATCTTCCGTTCTCCTCAGTACATGTTGCTTCAACACCTGAAAACATACAGTAAATATTGAAAATTAACTTTTGCAATCAAAATGTAACACGCTTTTATTTTTCTTAGAAGGTTTAAATTATTTTTAACTTTTTAGTTCTTTTTATTAATAAGTAATAAAAGCTTGTTTTTACAAAGATTTTTTTTCTTTTAATTTTATTTTTAACTTTTTAGTATTTTTTTGTTCATGTTGTTTCCATGAGTACCTATAGGACAAAAGCGGTCCATCCCCCAGAGGTCCGTTGTAGGGGGATAAGTGTTTCAGTAAAACAGGGTTCACCCTAATACCCTGAGGCGCAAGCGCAACGTTAGCGATATGTCATATTTATACACCCTCATACCAAAACACTTGCTGTTTAAAACTCTTGCTGTTCCAGTCTCTTGGAAAACTGGACCAGATGCCCTCTCGCCACAGAGATGGAACCGAGAAGAGCCTTCAGGATTTTTTTCCTTGATATGTTGAAGAAGACTGATCCGGACGACGTGCCAGATTTCGTGGCGAAGGAGCTAAGCAAACTGCCTCCCGTCACTTTCGACCACGTCGACGTTACACGGCTGCTAAAGGACATCACTTCCTTGAAAGCGGAGATGACCAAGATGCAGTCAAGAATGGAGGTTTCAGAAAAAACAAATACCGAACTACGTGCGGAAATAGCATTATTGCGCAACGTGGGTTCGGAAATTGGGTCACCTGACGCCTCAAAGGTGAACACACGTCGAGGGGCGCAAAATGCAACCATCGGCAGTTTTGAATCGGCGAACACAAGTGCGTCACCAGCTGCCGATAGCGCTGAGCAAGCGCCGCTCGCCACCGTCGTCACCCGCGCGACAACACCGGATGCGGATACGTCACGCGTAGGTACGTCGACCCCAAAACGTGCCTATGCTGCTATCGTCACCAGCGGTAAAACTGATGCGTCGCAGCCTAAGCGACAAATCAGGAAAGGGGAAAAATTGAATATGGGTGCTCAACCTGCCCTGGCTGCGGTCCGTAGCTCCGTGCCGAGAACGAGCCAAGTTGATGAGGAGGGCTTCATTAAAGTAGAAAGGAGGAAGAAGAAGCCCTGTTCTCGTAACCTGTGCGGTACCGCACCGAGTGGACCCAACATGCTGCTGCGTCCTGCTGTGCCTACGACGCAGCTGTACGTTTCACGTCTGCATCACTCCACGACAACTGAGGAAGTGGTGCAGTATTTGAAAGTGAAGACCAACTGGACTCTGAGGGTCGAAAGGTTGGAATCGCGCCACAACATTAACTTCAAGTCATTCGTGGTACGAGTACCAACCCACCATCTACAGACCTGCTTGAAGGAGGACTTTTGGCCGAAGGGTGTCGTATATCGACGTTTCCGAGGGCAGTTACGCGACACCACGCAGCGAAACACGACGCCGACAACGTTGCGTGTATAGTTTTAGTCTCCTAGGGTTTAAAATATGTATTAGTATATTATTGTTGTTAAATATTATTTTGTGTATTTTTTCTATGGGTCTTAGTTACCTGATAATAAAATGATTATTATTATTATTATTTAGCCCTGCACGTGCTCACCATGGCATTGGGTCATCCATCTAATTAAAAACAGAATCCACATTCATAACAAACGGAACGAACGAACGAATGAACTTATTTTCCCGAAGATGGTGTCGCATATTTACGTCCACCAAACCACCACCACTCACACTCACCACCCATTAAAAACGATCCACCCATCAAGACGAATCAAACTCGACACGGTGGTGACGCATAATTACTGAATTCCTATGGCCACTTTTCTGCTTCACCGTCAGACCCTGTTACCATCTAGCACCAAATTACTTATCAAGATGAATCAAACGAGCCCAAACTTGATGGGGTTATGTCGTTCAATTACTGAGTTTCTATGGCCAACTTCCAGCTCTATCATCAGACCCTGGTTACCATCTAGCACCATAGTACTCTTCAAGGCGGATCAAACAAGTCTAAACTCGATGGGGTTGTGTCGATTAATTACCGAGTTCCTATGTCCATCTTTCAGTTCCATCATCAGACCAAGGTTACCATCTAGCGCCAAAGTACTCATCAAGATGAATCAAACAAGCCCAAACTCGATGTGGTAACGTGGTTTTATGACGGAGATCTTATGTCCACCTTCCAGCTCCATCATCAGACCCTGGATACTATCTAAAGACAAAGTACTCATCAAGACGAATCAAACGAGTCCAAATTCGATAGGGTTATGTCGTTTTATATCGGAGTTCCTATTGCCAACTTCCAGCTCTATCATCAGTCCCTGGATATGATCTAAAGACAAAGAACCGATCTAGACGAATCAAACGAGCCCAAAGTAGATGTGGTAATGTAGTTTTATTACGGAGATCCTATGTTCACCTTCCAGCTACTTCATCAAACTCTGGTTACCATTTAGGCTCGAAGTACTCTTCGAGACGAATCAAACGAGCCCAAACTCAACAAGGTTATGTCGTTTTATATCGGAGTTCCTATGGCCACATTTCAGCTCCATCATCAGACCCTGGGTGCCATATAGAGACAAAGTACTCATCAAGACGAATCAAACGAGTCCAAATTCGATGGGGTTATGTCGTTTTATATCGGAGTTCCTATAGCCATCTTCCAGCTCTGTCATCAGACCCTGGATACCATTTAAAGACAAAGTACTCATCAAGACGAATCAAACGAGTCCAAATTCGATGGGGTTATGTCGTTTTATATCGGAGTTCCTATGGCCACCTTCCAGCTCTATCATCAGACCCTGGATACGATCTAAAGACAAAGTACTCATCAAGACGAATCAAACGAGTGCAAACTCGATGGGGTTAGTTCGTTTTATAAGGGAGTTCCTATGGCCACCTTCCAGCTCTATCATCAGTCCCTGGATACGATCTAAAGACAAATTACTCATCATGACGAATCAAACGAGCCCAAACTCGATGGGGTTATGTCGTTTTACAACGGAGTTCCCATGGCTACCTTCTAGCTCCACCATCAGACCCTGGAAACCATCTAAAGACAAAATACTCATCAAGACGAATCAAACGAGCCTCAACTCGATGGGGTTATGTCGTTTTATAACGGAGTTCCTATGGCTACCTTTCAGCTCCATCATCAGACCCTGGATACCATATGGAGACAAAGTATTCGTCAAGACGAATCATACGAGCCCCAACTCGATAGGGTTATGTCCTTTTATAACGGAGTTCCTATGGCCACCTTTCAGCTCCATCATCAGACCCTGGATACCATCTAAAGACAAAAACTCATCAAGACGTATCAAACGAGTCCAAATTCGATGGGGTTGCGTTATTTCATTACAGAGTTCCTATGGCCACCTTCCAGCTCCATCATCAGATCAGCTCCATGTTCTCATAATATTGCATTGCCCCGCGATATACATATGCGTACAAAATTTCAGCTCAATTGGTAACCAGAAAGTGGGTCAAATTTAACTTGCAAGATTTGATTACAGACAAACACCGGGACAGGTGAAACTAAATAAAAGCTTGTAAAAAAATAAGCTTTTAAAATTAACAAAAAGTTTAACAGGTTTATCGAAACAGATTTTTTTTTTAAAAAAAGCCTCTCTTTCGCATATCATAACTTATTCATGAAGAAAAATTCGATTTTAAGTTATGGAATCGGGAGTTCCTGTTGCAGTCCTCGACACTAAATAGTACCTAACGAATTTATATTTATTTAACTAAAGGAAAAATGTTTTTGAGAATATTCATAAATACTTTCAAACCCTGAAAGACTGCCGAAAACATAAGGTCATCCTCTATAACTAAACAGCAATCATCATCATCATCATATCCACAATATATAATCCAAATACATCCGTATTGTATACGTAGTACCTATCCGTAGAGTTGCCTCGCTACGCTCCGTGCTACGTCGTAGCTCATCGCTACGAACACTATGATCGCCTCTTGTGTATGATTGTTTGCTAAGTAACGAAACTTAGGATTCTTTATAAAGCATTGAAGGGCAATTCCTAGTTCACAGTTGCCCTATAGTTTGAAAAACTATACTTAATAATTTTATTACACTCACTGCATGCAAATACGCAATACACTCAATGCAAAACATAATTAACCTAGATTGTCAAAATTGCATTGAACATTAAAGAATGGATTTGATTTTACAAAATAAAAAAACTGGTATTATATGTCGCAGCGGAAGTGCGAAAGCCGTAGATTTAAGAAACTTCTAACATTTGTTACAAGATGGCGGTAGTGAGGTCATTGTTTGACAAGTGATAGTGGGGTGGGTGACAACGCCGACAACGGTGGGGTAGTCTGCCTGAGAACGTGCGCGTGAGCGGACAAGCTCACAACCTCCAGCCAGTTTCCATCGTGGATATTGTGTAAAATGTGATTTCAAGTAATTATGTGGAGCGGAGTTTCTTGCCGGTTCTTCTCCATGGAAACGACCAACCCGAACCGTGTACCTTTAGGCCTATGTGAAATAAAATAGTGTATCGCATCTAGTGTGTTTTCATAACACGAAACCCGTCTTCTGCCTACATAAGCTCGAGCCTAGCGAAATAAATTCCAGATAACCCGACATATACATGAAAGTTGAATATCCTTATGGATGATTGTGTTCATTCTTGACTCAGATAATGACGTCATCATAGGTAACGATGGAGACGCTGCATCCTTGTGGGGCCTTATTGCATACCCAGTAGATCTTTCCACCTAGTTTCCGTTTACAATTGTATCTGTGCTCTTTGATCTAAAGAAGCGGAGTACCTCTTTTAGTCAACAAAATTTTAGCATCTGCAAATATAAGCAAAATTTTAGCACCTGCAAGATTCGCAACATTTATTTTCAAATAAGTTCTGCTGAAACTCACTATAGGTAATGAATACAGGTTTTAGGAAAATGAAATTTGTCGCTGCCCAAGTACACGTCAATACATGAAAACTAAGTTTCATCTGCGGGAATCACGTGGGCGGTGGCGCGAGGAGCGCTGGCGATGCGTGTGCTCGCTTCCGGGGTACGACTGATCGATAGCGGGATGGCGTGGAGGCTCGTCGGGCTCGTATTCTACAAGTTTCTGCTAGTGACCGTCAGGGAGAAAAGGGCGTATCACATCAGAAATTGCAATTTTTGCAAGCAATAACATGTTCCAGATAAAATTTATAATTAAATTAAGACAAAAATAAAAATCAAACAAACTAAAATAATATATAGATTTAAAACAATAATAAGGTAAAATAAAAATACTGGCACTAACAAAAAAGGATTGCTGATAACTGAATGAAAAGACGTATACACCTTTTAAAAGATGATTAAAGGGCACTGGCAGCTCTTAATCCCGATTTAGGTGTCCTAATGACGTTCAGATTCAGTGGTGTAATTGGCTTTTAATGGTTATGCACACATTTCTGTTTAATGACGACGTCATTGAAGGTACTGATGGTGGCTCTGCATCCCATGCTGTTCCTACAACAGATCCACAAGGATCTGGCTCCAGAACTGCGGTTGTTCCGGTTAAACCTGTACTTCCCCATCTGGAGCGCCGGCTTATCATAGCGCGTCTTAGTGTATATCAGAACTAAAAAGGTTAAATTAAAAGTATTAGATCTTGTACCGAAATGTTTGCCCCGAAACATAATCTGCGTTCAAAAAGTAAAAGGTTCCATATTATTTTAAACTGATTTATTATAGACTTGTATGTCATAAGACGTACTAGACTATAACCTAAAGTTCTACAACAAATCCTTAAAGAAGTAATCATTTCATTTAACTAAGAATGCTTTAATGCAAAATAAAAATAATTGTAACTTTTTAAAATCTTGTTTGTTCAGCGTAAAGTGGTGTGCATACTTACACGTGTGCATTGTCCATGCACACGTGTAAGTATGTACACCACGGAATCGGCATAATCCCACTATACATTTTCGTTTTTACTGGAATTTCTCTTACTTTATTCTAGGATACAACAAACCACTAGGATGTCACACAATAGTAGTATTTAATCGTTTGAAACGAATTTATTGGAATAGAATATTTTAAAATTTATAATTATATTTTTTAGCCGTGTGGTATCCGGCAGAGTAGAATAGAACCAACCCATTACACTCACGGGTGTCGTATAAGGTGACTAATGTCTGAACACCTTGCGCCTCCGTAGACCAGAGAATGGGCAGCAGCGTTTTCTGTTAGTCTTTCATCACTGCGATCTCCAATCCGCCTGCCACGCGTGGAGATTACGGCAAATTCCTCCCATCATGGGAGAGGCTTATGTCCAGCAGTGGACGTTATGGGCTGTTGTAGTAGTAGTAGTAAAATTTATAACTGTTTATTGGTTCCTTGCTCCGATTTTATTGAGGAAAGCATTTTAAATAATATGTTAAAATTGATATAGTATTAAGTACTACATCAAGTACTCATGTACTGTGGAATAAAAAGTTGTCTTTGAAATAAATGTATTAGCGAACGACATAAAACACTGCGACTTTGTTTGATCGCCATCGACCATGACGCTTTTAAATCAATTAAATCGCTCCAGAATCGGACCTTAATGTGGCCGAAGTCCTTTTAAAGCTATGCCCGGTGTAAGAGCCAGCATCTGGCAATCCCAAAAACTTAGCAATATCTTTTTTCATGGAACTAAATTTCTTCAAAGGAATAGGTTGAGCCATACATTTTCCTGCTTGATATTTTTGAAAAAAGAAGTCATTTTTTGCTTTTGGCGTACGTAGAGATTCATACTTTTTCACTATTTCATAAAACGGGCTGTGTACAGGAAATGATCGTTGTTTTTTTTTAGAAGTAGTGACTCTAACTAGAAGCATTTCACCGTCAGTTTCGATGTCTCTTGTAGTAATATATCGTAGTTCCTCACGATTACATCCACCGGCAATTCCGAATATTAGCGCAACCTGGAAAGAGATAAAACAAGGGGTAGGTATAGATAACAATAAATTAGCAGGTATATGTACTCGTAGATAAAGGTCATGGCATACAGATGTGTAGATTTTTGATATAAAAGAAGATTCTTTTGTATCAAAAATCTGCACTGGATCAGCATCGCTTCGGCTCATCGGCTCGTCGGCCCGTCGCCGTCGCCTTGCCATTAATCATGCGTCAACCCAACGTAACTAGCAGCTCGGCTCTCCCAGAAGGACCCCCTCCACTGTAATGTTCGGTCATGCTGATCCCGTGCAGATTCATACGTGAGTATTGGCCTTAAGGTGTTCAACTAAGGGGTGCGATGTCAGAAGTCCTCCACGTGTGTCTGGCGGCTGCTGGTCCCTCTCGATACGTCTGGAGGGAAGAGCAGCTGCTGGGCCGGTGCACCCTGGACGTGGCGGTATCCTTCTCCGGGGAATGAGAGGAAATGAGAGTTTCCTTTTATCCCCCGGGGAATGTGACCGCCACGGCTAATGAATCTGACAAGGGTAGGGTCCATTCTGGACCAACGGAGCGTTGTTCTGCGTGACCCTCTGTTAAGCAGAGGGCACAGCAGAGGAATGAGGGCGGGCTCGGTGTGCACTCACCCTGCCTCTGAGCAGACAGAGAAGGATCCGTCCTCCTCTGTCACCGCCAATCTCGTAATCTGGCTATCGAAGCGCTGTGGATCACGTCTCGCGGTTTCGATAGGGGACCGAGGGTCTTGGCTTAACCGCCCGGACCGCGAGGTAGAAAACCTCTATAAAAAGTTACCCCGAATCCCAAGTGGCGACGCACCGCGAGGGGATGTATGGCTGACGGGTGTTCCATGGAACAAATCAGTCGCTAGTGCACTCCTCGCCAGGGTACCTGCAGGCCCCCATGGCTAGTAATAAATACTTAAATCTGCCCTTCTAGGTACAGGGGTCTCTGCCTAGATTGAGAATATTTCCCCCATACTCGTGGGATTAAGTATGGATATTGCAACAACAAAAAAAAACAACACCGCCGGCAACGGCAAAGAAGAGGAGAGGAGGGATGCGGCGTCGGAGTCCGACGTAGCATCAAGTGAGGTGAGCGTGGGAGTCTCAGAGAGCTCCCGTCGCGCGAGGGCCGGGACGCCTGCGGAGAACAGCAAGTTCTTTCGCAAGCGGCCCAGGCGGGATGGCGACCGGGGGTCGTCATCCGGAGATGAGGAGGCCTCGGCCCGAAAAATCCCCACCAACAAGCGTGGGGGGATCCGGGGCAAGGGGAGGGGGCTCACTGCCCCCGTGAGGTCGGCAAGAGTTGCCGAGGAGGTGCGCCCCCCGGGCACTACTGTTCCCGGGCCTGGCGACGAGGCGGGTGCAACTGGCGGCTCCGAGGCGGAGGGTAAGGCCAGGTTCACAAAGGCGGTGGAAGCCGCGATAAGGGGCGTGGCCTATAAGGTGAAGACGGGTACAAAACTTAAGGCCATACCCGCGCCCATACGCGCTTCTCCAACAGGAGAATGAGAAGCTCCGGGCAGACTTGACCAGCCTACGGGGGCTTGGCTCTCAAAAGGGGGGCCAGACCCAGCGGCCCACTCAGCCCGAACCGGCGGAGAACCAGATTTTCAATCTGGTGCGGAAGGAGCTGGCTGCCTTCGAGCAGCGGTTCTCCGCCCTGGAGGGAAGAGTCCTGCGCCCCCCCCTGGGTGCAAACAGGGCAGCCGCGGGCCCGAGCACGGTGTCGTACGCGGCTGCCGCTGCGGCTGTGGCACCCGGAACGGGGCCAGCGAGTCAGCCCTCCAGCAGGGCTGTGGCGCCTCCACCTGGAAAGCCAGCTCCGGCGAAACCGGCGCCAGCTAAGAAGGCGCCAAGGAGGAGGAAGGGCAAGGCAGCTGCACAGGCGGTGACGGTGCCGGCGCCAGTGCCAGCGGCGAGCGGGCCAGTGCCTGCGGCAGGCCAGCTGCCGCCAGCTCAGTGACCATAGTGTCGTCGGCCGCCGCCGGTACTCCGACCCTTGAAAATGTCAGGAGGGGTCGGGGGTGCGTAGCAGCCCGGTTCGGGGAGATCGTAGTGGTGGGTGTCTACTTCTCCCCGAGCCGAACTCTCGCCGAGTTCCACAACTCTCTCGCAGAGTTGAGTGTTGTCGTCGGAAACCATTCCCTCCCCGTGCTTGTCCTCGGGGACTTCAATGCCAAAAACTTGGCTTGGGGTTCTCGTTGCACAGACGTGCGGGGAAGGATGGTGGAAGACTGGGCCCTGGAGAAGGGCCTGGTCGTCCTAAATCGGGGTTCTGTCCCCACGTGTGTGCGGATGCGGGGCGAGTCGGTAGTGGACATTTCGTTCGCTAGCCCCGCTCTGTCGCCGCGTGTCATTGACTGGCGTGTTATGGAGGGGGTGGAGACCTATTCCGACCACCGGTACATCCGGTTCGACGTCTCCACCCAGACCACAAGCGCGCCGGTCCAACAGGCCCCGAGTGGTCCGCGTTGGGCGCTGAAGCAGCTGGACCGGGAGCTTCTCCTGGAAGCCTCGATCGTGCAGGCCTGGGTGACATCACCGGACAGGCCTGCCGACGTCAACAATGAGGCAGGATGGTTCCAGGAGGCCATGTCCGATATATGTGACGTGGCAATGCCCCGAGTCCGGCCAAGAAGCGCCCGGCGTCAAGTGTACTGGTGGTCGCGTGAGCTGACGTCTCTGCGCGAGGCGTGCGTGGCTGCGCGACACCTGTACGCCAGGCATCGCAGGCTCCGCATCCGCCCACCCGATGCGGCAACCATTGAGGCGGAGCTTTATGAGGGGTACAGAGCGGCGAAGACCGCCCTCCGCGAGGCTGTCCTGCGGGCCAGGGACCTGGCCCGCGAGGAGTTGCTGGGGACTCTCGACAGTGATCCGTGGGGGCGCCCTTACAAATTGGTGCGGGATAAACTCCGCCCCTGGGACTTGTCCTTGACAGCCGGTGGAACTTCGTGGAATATTTCCGACGTTTGGCCCCCAAACTGGAGCGGACTGGGGCTGCCTTCAGGCGGCTCCTGCCTAATCTGGGGGGGCCAAACGCCTCCTGCCGGAGGCTCTACGCGGGAGTCGTGCGGTCCATGGCCCTTTACGGGGCCCCGGTGTGGGCGCGTTCTTTGAGGCGGCGTGCCGCCCACTACCTGAACGCGCCCCAAAAGGTAGTAGCCGTAAGGCTGGCCCGGGGCTACCGCACGATTGCCCGCGAGGCGGCGAGCCTCCTTGCCGGATTGCCGCCATGGGATCTGGAGGCGATAGTCCTCGCGCGCCTGCATGAATGGCGCGCGGAGGCGCTACGCCGGGGGGAAACTCCGCTGCAGCGACAAATTGTCGCTCAGCGGACAGACTTCCGGCGGGATCTCATGGCGACATGGAGAGAGCGACTGTCGTAACCCCGTGCAGGGCACGCCACAATAGTGGCGATAAGTCCCCTCTTTGAGGAGTGGCTTGAGGGACGCCACGGCATCCTCACCTTCCGCCTGACGCAGGTCCTCACCGGACACGAAGTGTTCGGGAGGTTCCTGCACCGAATCGGGCGGGAGGAAACGCCCGGGTGCTTCCATTGTGAGGATCTACCGGATGACACGGTGGAACACACGGTGGAGGTGTGCCCCACGTGGGCGGAGCACCGCCGTGTCCTCGAAGCGGCGATCGGCGGCGGCGACGTCTCGCGTCCGGCCCTGGTGCAAGCCATGGTCCGGAGCGAGACGGAATGGGACGCCGTCACCTCCTTCTGCGAAGCAGTAATGCTAGAGAAGGAGGTGGCGGAACGTGAGAGGGAGAGAACCTCTCAACGTCCCGGCCGCCGCGGGAGACGCCCCGGGCGTCGGGGGCCACCACCACGTAGCCCCCGGCCACCGTAGGCGCGGGCCTGTGGACGGTGAGCTATGGGCTAGCTCGCCGTCCGTCCGTCTGATGACGACAGGCCGTGTCGACGGCGCGTTCGTGTTCCACGCGCGCCTCAAAGAGAGTCAGCAAAAAGGAAGGGGTCCGTAAGGACTGATGCCTGCCGGGGTTGCGGGACTATTCGAAAGAGATACCGTGGCCCCGGAACACATAGGGCGATGAAGGAACAAGGATGGGTTTTAGTCAGTAAAAGTCTGACACTCCCTCCTG
This sequence comes from Xestia xanthographa, assembly GCA_905147715.2. Classification (NCBI taxonomy): domain Eukaryota; kingdom Metazoa; phylum Arthropoda; class Insecta; order Lepidoptera; family Noctuidae; genus Xestia; species Xestia xanthographa. The sequence continues at coordinate 9,151,279 of LR990646.1, forward strand.
CTCCGCCCAGAGCGGGAGGGGTTATTTGATGATTTCCCATCCGAAAAAAAAAAAAAAAAAAAAAAGGTGTTCAACTAACCTTTGTTGCCAAGTATTGATCATCAGGAGCTTCTTTCAGAAACTTTTCTACATCATTTGCTGAAAATGTTTTCGGGTTCTGTTTTTTTAAACCGTCTGAGCGTCTCCTGAGAAATTCAGTCAGGTTGGAATACGGTTTGATGTCAATACCATGTTTCGTCCAAACAGTGCTTTTCAACATGGAATAGATACTACATAGCGAGCTAGGCTTGTGTTTATTTGCCAGGTCATTGAAGTAAGCCAAAAATACATCTTCTGTAAATGAGCGGGCATTTGAGCTGATTTTCCACTCAATGAAGCTTTCATAGGCTGTTGTGTATTTTTCCTTGGTTACTGGTACCAACAGGGTATCGCTAGCATCTTGTGTGTCAGTATCTTCATCCGACGGCAGCCAATCTAAAATAAAAGATATGACTCTTAGTATGTGCCTACTTGAAATCGATATTTAACTCACTATTACCAAAATTACTAATAGGTACTTAATCAAAAAACTATTTATTTATCACATGTTATTTAATTAAACGGTTTGTATAATAATTTAAATTAATTAATAATAAGAGGAGCTCGTGGCTAAATAATAACAGCCGCTCGGGTCGATCTTTAGGTTAAGCCGTGCTTGCCTAGGTTGGTCTGTGGATGGGTGACCACCCATTACATACCGAGTTTCCTCCGTGCCTCGGAAAGCACGTTAAGCAGTTGGTCCCGGCTGTCATTTGTGATCTTTGACAGTCGTTACAGGTAGTCAGTGGCCCAAAAGTCTGACAACCAGTCTTACCAAGGGGTATCGTATTACCCAGTACTAACTGGGTTGTGGAGGTCAGATAGGCAGTCGCTCCATGTAAAATACTGGTATTCAGCTGCATCCGGTTAGACTGGAAGCCGACCCCAATAAAAACTTGGGAAAGGCTAGGCAGATATATATATACCAAAATTACTAATAGGTACTTAATCAAAAAACTATTTATTTATCACATGTTAATTAAACGGTTTGTATAATAATTTACAAAATGTTTAAGCAAAACTAGGCATTAGTCAGACATTAAATAAATATTTGCACATTACGGCACCGATTTACTACAAATAATTATGAACATATAATTAAGGATTATTAGTCCAATCCACAATAGTGACGGTCGTGACGGATGCTTTACATCCAACACTGTCCCCCCTCGCCTACTGATTTGCATGTAGAACCACGTATCTTTGGCTCTTTAATATGGATTTATAAATATAAGTATATGGATAATAGGCATGACGATCTATTTAGTCCGTCAGCTAAAGTATTGGCAGACAATGGACACGTATTTTTTGTACTTGTAAATCAATGAATATTGACAAAGATAAATCGCATCAAAACTCGGGAGTCGCTCGTGACGGCAGAACGCGCTAAAAATTATACCACGGCGTGACGTATAGAGAATTTTAAAAGCGTCGTATCTTCGTCAATTTTGGTTTACGTAACAAAAGAAAAAATATGGGTCAAATATTTTTTGATAATCTAACTGACGGACTGATTAGATTTTTTCAGTCGACGTGGCCTATTGCAAAACCATTTTGAGGAATAAGGTATCTAATCATTTATTTCTTGTAACCTAAATTAATAAATACTTTGACAGTTTCTACAGTTATTTGGATAATATATTCTATCTCACTACGAGAACCAATTTCAGTATTTCTCATGTTCAGCTGTGTTTCCATGATTATGCTGGTGCTGATGCATACATTTTACAATAACATCGTTGACGGTAGCACCGCCATTGCTTCCTATTGCTGAACTGGTGATCATGCTGATCACGATAAGGATTGTTCCAGTTGTAGCGATAGTTGTTCAATATGATCACTGGCTTGCCACATCGAGATGTTGAGAACACTGGAGCTGTGAAGAAGTATACATTCAGTTAGAGTTGTAGCAAAGTAAACATTTAATACATTTAACTGTAGCAAAAGGTAATGTAAAAATTATTATGTAAATGAGTTATGTATTGTATATAAGCTCAATTCAGATATAATTTACATCGCATTACAAAATATTACTTTTTTTCAGAAAAAACACTCTTATTTTGCCAGCACTTCACCAGTTCTAACGCCCATCTACTAACACATCGCCATAGGCCTACGTGACTATGTGTCAAGTGATCCTCGACGCACAACCGCCGAGCCACCGTCGCGTAGACCTTTGCTGTCTCGGTGCCGGTCGAACCTGTGGTGTCCCAAGTCCAGGACCGGCTTGTCGCACCGAGATACCGAGTACCGTAATTTTTAAATAGCGGTGTCTAAATAAAAGCCAGTATAGTAGTTCAGTCGCATAGTTTTGTTGTTTAAACTTTTTAAGATTAGATAAGAAATATAGCTAGTTATAATCAGTCAAATGTATGTATCTATCAATCTATGATGTTAAATAGAAAATAATATCGAATCAATATTGAGATCAGCAACTTTAATAATAATACATGAAACTTATTAAATACGTCTTGGACAATTATAGAACATTAGCTTAAAAGTGACAACAAAGTTAAGTAATAAACCAGATAATAGATATATTTATAACAATTTACACGTATAGATTGTGTAACTCACCGCCTACTCATAAAATGTTGATAAATTTGAGCCCGAACTATTTGGACAACCACGAAACCTGCACCTACCTTACGGACTCATTTCAGTTATCGTTATGAAAACAATCCTGAAATTATTTACCAAAAAAACAGCTCATCTTATATTTTGTCAAATATGTGAGCACGAAATACGACAGCAGCAACAAAAACAAAGGTTGCACCAAATTGATCGAATATTATCGGTTTACATCACGTTGTCCTTCGGCTTTTTAGTAAATTGATCCCGCTCATTTCGATCCCGCGGGACCAGTTTACTAAATTAATATTTTTATGTCATTTTCTTTAGTATATTGGTCCCGCTCTTAAAATAACAAAAAAAATGCCTTGATTTGCCTACTAAACGAAAGACGTACAAAACAAGTGAAAAAAAGAGAAAAAAGATTTTTTGAGGCATCAGCCTGTTTACAGAATGATGTTTTTTTGCACTTTCAATTCCTTGTTTCTTGATCTTATATATTGAGCTTTTCAGAGATCAGTATGCTGGTATTTTTACACGAAGCCCTTTGTGTTTTAATTTTCCCATTCTTTTTTCATAAATCTACTGAACTGGATCATAATTGATACCTTCACCATTGATACCACTTTCACTTATTTGGCAGACTGTGACACGCAACTCATTTTTTTTAAAATCTGGTACACATTGTGTTACATGATTAGATTGAATGGTTACAAAGTCACCATTAGTGTCTAATTTTACTGCAGCACCACATTTCATTTTTCTTTTATTACTGCAGGTCCAAACACTCGATTTTTTATTTTGTCTATGTAAGACATAGGCATGCCCGGTATGCAATAACCACTTTCCTCCCAATCTGTTTTTCGTAAATTCGTAATTGCGCTCGCTCCTTATAAAAGGACCTGCAAATAGCATTAGCAATTAGTAAAGTACCTATACGTTAAAGAGATACATTAACAGTAATTATGTTACAAGATTTAAAAATACAGACATATTGTCCAGCCGGCCGCACCCAACTGGTTGGTGGCTCAGGTAAATTTTTTGCAACCCTTCTCGCCCGGCTGAAATAATTATTTGCTGTCGTAAATTGTAAAATATATTTGCTAAGAGTATGATTTGATAATATTGTAACAGTTATTTCATATTTTGAAAACATTTTTTTTAAATTGTAATTAATTGCCTTTAGACTAAAGGTTTTCATAAATAAACTGAGAAGGCACAGTAAGAACATTAATCTCTTTAAATTTTTCTCTGAGGGAGTATCTGGGACTTAATTTATAAATTGAACGAATTGCCCTTTTTTGATTCGACATTGTACAAGTATTCCAATAAACTCTTATGTATTTCAAACATTCATTTAAGCACTTCTTATATCGACTGTTGAAAACAAGCTGAAAATAAAATAAAAAAGTAATGTCATATTTATCGTATTCGGGGTTATCCGCTCGGAGATTGGGGTACTCAGAGTATAACCCGATTTTCGCAGGGTTGGTATGCATCTTGTAAAGGACAGAGTAGTCGAAGATAAAGTTGAAAGCCTTGATTTGAGAAGCCTCATCCAGCAGTAGACTATAACTATAAACTGTAGATGATGATCAACATGGGTGCCGGCATTTTTTTCATCTTTGGTAACCGTGCCAATATAGTCAATTCTGCAAGCGTGTCTCGTGATTATGTTTTTTTTTTTTATTTATTTATTCAAAATCTGTATAACAATAACATATAAAAAGTCTGCCAAACTGAAAGACAGTTTGTCGGCAGGTGTTCTCGTTTCACAATATCATTATAACAAATTTCGATTTTAATTAGATAGAAACCGAAATTTGTTATAATGATATTGTGAAACATCATATAGTTGATCAATGAACTGGACAACCTCGTTGTCAATAGTCTTGATGAAGGATGGGCAGCCATATTGCTTCCTGATACAGAGCCAGAGCCCTCTGGGGCCAGTTCTATAGCAGTTATGTTGGTAGTACTTGTACTTGTCCCCGCTGTAACATCGGCTTCCCTTGTCGCGATACTGTCTGTATTATAGCTGTAACAATGAGACTTTTGTTAAATTATTTAATGTATGAAGAGAGTATTGGTCAAACAGTAAAGTTAGATTTAATCTGTCATAGTGCAGCTAAGTAATACCTACAGTCTTGGTTAGACTTATTGCGCGTTTTTATATTATTAGTGCTAGAATAGCACTCAGTAGGTTTCCTACTAAATCACATTAAATTATAATTATTAAAGTTGGTCTTCATTTATTTTGATTGGCATGAACACAAAAACACGAGGTTAATGTTTTGCATTAAAACCATTTTTAATCTTATTAATATACCATTTGTACATTTGGACAAAGTAAAACAATTTATCACACATACTTAATTACTTAGATACCTTACTAAGTTGACAAAATAAAAATTACCTTCTAAAACAATTGATTGTGTCTATGACTACATAATACCACCTAACTCCGAAACTAAATCACGATTAGTTTTATGACGACAAGTAAACTGAAGAAAAAATTACGACCCGAGCGCGGATATCGAACCCTGGCAGAAGAATAGTATCTGTGGTAGTACAGTGTTCAAGTCACACTCGCAATTGATCCGTACTGGTTTGATTGAACCTCTAATCACCCTACATAGTGTGGCAAATTCACTATTCCATACTTTCGTTCTTGATTGTACACGAATATTTTTTTTTAATTTTAGTGACAATTTAAGTTCCATCTCGCGTTCAAGCAACAGCGTGTAATGACAGTGACTGCGGACAAGTACATGCCACGAATCACCGAGACGCGTATTGAAGCAAGTCACGTCACAAATCGCATCGCCCAAGGCAGTAAACGAGGCCTATGAGTTATAATAACTATAATCAGTAACATACCGCCGGCGCTGATGATTGTGCTCGCCTTTCATGCAGATGACCTTATTTTTGTAGGTCTTGATAGACACCCTGCAGCCAGAGCACCACTTAACGCAGACCCACAACACCTTCGGGTTCCCCTCGCGGTTCGAGCTGTGCTTGTAGTACCGGTTCCCACCCATCAGGAGCATTGGTTTGCCTTTCCTTGTTTCCGTGTATGTTATCTCTGTACATAAAAGAAAAACCTCAACTTTATTCTTTTATGTTTTACCTGTTCGAAGTATTACGGGCAGAACTAAATTTTATTAGCTGCATTATTAAACTAAATATCTGTCGGGATATTTAATAATAAAACCGGTATCCGAAGTTACAATTTAAAAAAAAAAAAAAAACGGCATTAAATGGAAACGAACAAGGTTTTTATTACAACACTAGCTGACCCACGCAACTTCGTCTGCGTCACATAAGAGAGAAAAAGCTAACAAAAAGAATACATTTTCCCCGTTTTTGCAACATCTTTCATTTATGCTCCGCTCCTTTTGGTCGTAGCGTGATGTTATATAGCCTATAACCTTCCTCAATAAATGGGCTATCCAACACAAAAATAATTTTTCAATTCCAACCAGTAGTTCCTGAGATTAGCGCGTTCAAACAAACAAACTCTTCAGCTTTATAATATTAGTATAGATTTTTTATTGAATAACTACATTTTGTCCTTTATTGTGTAAAAAGTCTAACGGAAAGATCTGAGTCTGTCTGACATAAATATATTTAGTAAAAGACTCAATGAATAGTTTACACATCCTGCTGTGTTCAACTGTTAATATATCAACTATTACTTACACACTACTTTACTACTGAAATACTGAGTCACGATTTATTTTAACAATTGTCGTGTTACTCTCAGGAGGCGAACGCACATCAACAGCTAAGTGTTAATGATTGTGTTCCGTCATGGCCTTGACAATTACGTTGTTGATAGTGGTTATTTTTGCTCGGCATTTGTAAGGGTTGTTCTTTGTACAGATCCAGTGGATCTTAGGTTCTTTGCTTCGAGGCCATTTGTTGAACCGATGCCCACCCATGAGGAGCAGCGGCAAACCCCGTTGAGATGTCGTGAACCTTATTTCTGAAAATGAACAGTGATTATCATTTATATTTTCATGTAACAAGATATATGTACAAATGACTGACTGGTTGAGGAGGATCTCAATGAACACATTAACCCAGCATACCCAGATGCAGCTGAGGGTTCAATTGTATCGTGACAGATTTATTTCATTTTACAGGACACAGACTGCCTGTGTGCTCAGTTTCACGAGCTTATGAGGAGCCTACATTTTAAGAAAACCTTGACTTGGACAACAAAACAACAACAGGACTTATCGCGTAATAGACCAAGAGAGACGGATAGATCCGAATATACGGACGAAACGTTAGAGAGTTGGGCCCCTGTAACGCGGTTAGCTATCGCAATCATTTGTGACAGTGAACACAATATTGAATTAATTAAGACACGCATTTTTTTCAACTAATTTGTTTAAATAATATTGTTTATTTAAAAATTAAACGACTTAGAGGCGTTTGTTAGAGATTGGCTTGAGAAAAAGCAAAGGAGAGGAGAGGAGGGATGCGGGGGAGGGTCTGTATTTATGCTTTCGCGGTTGCACAACGACATGCTTGGCTTTAGCTTTGCTTGGTAGTATAGATGCAGGCCTACCCTACTGCCTCCCTCAGAGGCGGTAGGGTGGCGGGGTCTTGAGGGGGAGCGCTACGGTCGTGTAGATCCTCAAGGCAAGTCTGGGGGATTCACCTTCACGAGGTTGCCACCCTGTTCTTGGTCTGATTCCATAAGAAATAGACGCAACAAAAACCCCCAGGCGCTTTATCTCGCACTTTCCCGAAAGCCAAAATCCCAGGCCTAGGGTAATCCCACACCCCACTCCTATGATCCCACGCCCAGTACTTCCCTCCTTTTCCTTTTTCTCCCTTCGGTCCTTGAGGACGGGTAACCTCAAATCCAAAAAAGCCCACAAACCCCAAAAATGCAGAGTGGAAAAAGTATTATTCCCCAGGTGGGTCCCGGCAACGGGGAATCCCACACCGACTCGTCGGTCTGCCCCCACCGTAATCTGGGGGGGGGGGCACCAATCTGCCTTCTAGCGCCGCGCCTTCTGCGCGGCTGGCTGCTTTAGCGCCGACATCTCACTGACAGGCTGCGGCTCACGCGCCACAATACTCAACAATGGCTGCGCCTTCTGCGCCTAACGACTCTAACACGACTGCGACTTCCGCGACAAATACTCTGACGACTGTTACACCTTCCACGAAGGCCTGGCAACAAAGCATCGTTCGGAACAGTGTAACGAACAATCCTGACAACGACAGTGACAAAGCTCGACTCTCCAGCATTAGCAGCGAACTCCGCGCGCTGGCACTTCAGCGCGAGAAGATCGAGGCAAGGCTGAAAGACATAAACTCTCTCGGGACGGGAAAGGAAGCGGAATCTGCTGGTTCTGGTTTCATCTCTGTGGACGAAGTACGTATGCTGAAAACAAAGCGCGGAAAGATCCGGAACAGAGAGAGAAAACTCAACAACCGTTTGCGCAAGATCCGCGAAGGCAATAGCCTGCGCGAAGCACAAGCGGTTAGTTGTAAGGGAGTACGCGACCGGCTACAGACACGCGAAGGGGAAACCCTGCGCGAACAGCAGTCGGACGCGGAAACGAGCGGGAAAGGAACAGCACGCGAAGGGGAAACCCAGAGCGCAAAGCTCCTGCCCGCACCAGGACCATCCGGAGGAAACGACCGGAACCGCGACGAGATGACTGTAGACCGACCCCGAACTAGACAGAAGCGAGGCAAGCGGGCTGGGTTCCTGCGCCGGCTGTCCCTGGCACAAAACGCTGTGCCAAGCCCCTCAGAACCGCAACCCGGTCCAAGAGGCCAGGGAGCGGCGAAGAGGGAGCGCCCGGACGACACGGCTTCGCCGAGTACGCTCCAGAGGGACGCCAAGCGTGTTAGAACCCAGCCTGCTCAAGGGGAGCAGAGAACCTACGCGCGGGCCACAAAGGATATCCCTGCGCGACTCGCCGTAGCGATCTGCCTCTCGCCTTCATCCCGAGACATGATGACTGACGAAGGAGAGCACATCAAGCTCAGCCTTGAAGACTTAATAGTAGACACGTGTCGAACCGACCCCACCAAAGTCCCAGCCTTCCGCGGTTACCCAAGGGTAGCGGATGGCACGGTGCACATGTGGTGCGAAGACGACAACGCCCTGACTTGGCTGACCCAGAACGTGCCTAAGATAAGATTACCGAACACCGACTTGACACTGACAGTCACAGTACCAACCCGGGTTCGAGCAGCGCTCTTTGTACCCAGGTACAAGGGGGAAATAGAGCTGCTGCAGACGATTTTGACCTGCCAGAACCCCTGGTACGCCATCGGTAGATGGTCCCTGTACAGGGCGACATCGGTCGGTGGTGATAACTACGGGACTTATCTGACCCTGGGTATCCCACCGGACGAGGCCGAAAAGGTCTTGGGGAGGGAGCGATGGATATCGTACCTACTTGGGTCGATATACGTGCGCTTTTTCCCCAAAACCCATCCCTCTGACACCCAGACTGACAACGACACTGAACAGACGAAACCGGCACCGACTGAACTTGACCTGACGATGACGCAACTGGAGGAGGAGATGACCAGAACGGCGATGGCTGATGCTGACGCTGTGAGGATGCCATCCTCACCACCAGGGTGGACGGAGCAGCTGCTCTCATCATCACCGGCACCCATTGAGGACCAGCACGGGCTGGAGGACAGGGGGGAATCATCCGATGGATCCATCTCCCCCTAATTCCACCCACCCGCCTCCCACATCCCATCCCCTAAATATCATCCAGACCAACCTCCAGCATAGCCAGACGGCTACTGCTTGCCTGCGCAGGGCACTGGAGATGGAACCCCGAACCATTGCACTCATCCAAGAGCCTTGGATCCGTAATAACAGAATATGCGGCCTTTGTAACATTGGAGGTAAGCTGATCCTCGACACACAGGGCACAGATAAACCACGAACCTGTGCCTATATACCCAAAGATTTTCCCACCACCACACTCACGCAATTATGTTCCAGAGATCTAACAGCCGTCAGGCTCAAAACCGACGGCGATGCACCTGATATCGTCCTGGCCTCGGTATACATGCCAGGCGAGGATGAAGACTGCCCACCAAAAGGAATGGCCGACCTGGTAAGGTATTGTGAAGACGCCAACCTGGACCTGGTTATCTGCACGGACTCGAACGCCCATCACCCGCTTTGGGGTTGCACTAAAGCCAACAATAGAGGTGAGGTACTATGCACATATTTGTTCTCCACTAACCTTAACATCGCAAACCGCGGCTCGGAACCCACTTGGGTCACATCCCGCGGACTAACGATCATTGACCTAACGCTGGCTTCGGAAAGCGCGGCAAAACTTATCTCTGACTGGCACGTATCCAACGAGCCTTCCTGCTCTGACCATAGAAGGATTCGCTTCTCATTAGTAGCTAATTTTAAAAAACCAGATCCTAGACGCAACCCACACCGTACCAACGTACCCGGCTACAAACGGCTGTTGGCCTCCCTATTAACGCAGCACCAAACGCCCAGAATTCTAACAGACCCCAAACAACTTGAAGAAACAGTGACAAAACTGCGCCTACTGCAAATTAAAAGATCCAAGCACCAAGAGCAAGGGTAACTCCTGGTGGAATGCGGAACTTAGTAAGCTCAGGCATACCATGCGCAAACAATTCAACAGAGCCAAAAACTCCAGACTACCAGAAGACTGGGACTCATACAAGAAAACACAATACACCTTCAAAAAACAAGTCAGGAATGCCAGCAGGGCTGCCTGGCAGAAATTCTGCGAAGAAATTGAATCGAACAGCGAAGCCGCGCGTGTGAGAAAGATCCTATCTACTGATCAAGATCGCACCCTCGGGTCGCTGAAAACCCCAGATAACACTTACACCAAGTCGGACCACGAAACAAGTAAAGTCTTTTTGGAAACCCACTTCCCAGACTGCAATCTCTCTGAGGACAGAACCTGGGCAAGTGAGCCAACGCACACACCAAATGATCAAGACTGGGCCAGAGCCCGCACCATAGTAACCGCAGAGAGAATAAAATGGGCAATAAAGACTTTTAAACCATATAAATCCGCAGGCTTAGACGAAATTTTCCCCGCCCTGCTACAATGGGGAGTAGACGTCCTAACGCCGTGGCTGACCGCCATCTACCGAGCCTGCATAGCACAGAAATACATACCCCTTGCATGGCGAGAGGTAAAAGTTATTTTCATCCCTAAACCAGGCAAACCAGATTACACACAACCTAAGGCGTACAGACCAATAAGCCTAACATCTTTCCTACTGAAAACCCTCGAGAGACTCTGTGATCGACACATTCGGGACGGACCTCTTCGGGAGCGACCACTTCACAGACAACAAAACGCGTATTCCTCAGGAAAATCAACAGAATCTGCGCTGCACAGTGTGATCTCCAAGATCGAATGTGCAGTGGACCACAAAGGCTCCTCACTAGCCGTCTTCATTGACATAGAAGGCGCTTTTGACAAAACCGTCTTCCATAGCATCAACGCAGCCCTCGAGGAACACGGTGTGGACTCGACCCTGCGAGGATGGATCACTAATATGCTCCGACTAAGAGCCGTACAAGTTACGGTAAACGACACCACCAGAGCAATAGTGGCGAAGGGCTGCCCCCAAGGTGGTGTCCTTTCGCCACTACTATGGAATCTCGTAGTAGACAGCCTCATCAAACGTCTCAACAGCAGAGGCTACTACACGGTGGGCTATGCCGATGATCTGACCATAATAATAAACGGCACACACGAAAACACACTATGCAACCTTATGCGCCAAGCCCTAAGGATAGTAGAAGACTGGTGCAAGGAATATAGACTAGCAGTGAACCCTACCAAAACCGAACTCGTCCTCTTCACAAAGAAAAGGAAGCTGGCAACGTTACAATTACCAAGCTTCTTTGGAACAACCCTAAGCCTATCGACTGAAACCAAATACCTGGGTATCTTTTTGGATAAGCAGCTGAACTGGGCAAAACACACCGAATACACCATCACAAAAGCCAGTATAGCCTTATGGCAATGTAAGAGACTCCTCGGGAGAAATTGGGGCATAAGCCCCAAAAATCACCTACTGGCTATACACCACAGTTATCCGACCAACCATTACATACGGCTCTTTAGTATGGTGGCCCAGGACCAAACTAAGTACGACCCAAAAGGATCTCGAGAAACTACAAAGGTTTGCCTGCGTAGCAATCACAGGCAGCATGAGAACTTCCCCCACTGCTGCCTTACAGGCGATGCTGGGGCTACCATCTCTACACCTCGTCGTAAGAGAGGAGGCGGCCATAGCGACTTTCAGACTCGAAGTTTTTGGCACCCTAAGTAACGATTCCAGAATCAAACACACACGCATCAGATAAGATGCTATCAAACAACAGCCCATGATGGCATCACCCAGCGACAGAATCCTGAAGACCCACTGCTTCCAAAAACACTACAACATAGAGCTCACAGCGGAGTTGTATGACTACTCAGGTACGAACGAGCTAAGAATCTACACCGATGGATCAAAAACCGACGACGGGACAGGTTTCGGGGTGTTCTCCGACGACCTGAACATTAAAATAGCCAAACCCCTTGGAATACTCAACTCTGTTTACCAAGCAGAGTGTGTGGGTATCATCCAAGCGGCACACGCTATAGAGGCCAGGGAGGTCACGGATACAAATATTCGAATAATATCCGATAGTGCCTCAGTTCTCCAATCCTTAAAGAGTAATCAGATAACGTCGAGACTGATACTAGAATGCCATAATGCCCTAGAACGAATCACGGTACTAAACCATAACACGGTAACACTACAATGGATCAAAGGTCACAGTGGATCACTTGAGAACGATGCAGCTGATGAGCTTGCCAGAAGAGGATCCAGCACAAAACCCTGCGGACCCGAGCCCATTGTGCCTATTCCCTTCAAGTAACTAAGAAGCTGGTTAAAGGAACACACTCGAATACAAGCGGAGAAATGGTGGACCTCGGCACCAGGGTGTAGGCAATCCAAGGAAGCCATGCCAGCCCTTGACACAAAGCTGACCAGGCGCCTTCTGCGCCTGGACAGAGATGGCCTACGACTGGTGGCGGGGACCATCACTGGACACTGTTCACTAAATAAACACTTCCACACCCTAGGAATCACTTGCAGTCCCCTGTGCAGAGCATGCATGGAGGCGGAGGAAACGGTGGCGCATGTGCTCCTTGAGTGCACTGGCGTTACCAAGATTCGCGAGGAGACCCTGGGAACACCAAGATCCCTTGCGGACGCCCTGAGAAGACCGGGAAGTTTGATCTGCTTCTGGAGGGAGGTGGGCTGGTTGGAGTAAACGGCCACCACGGCTCACGCACAATGGGCCACTTTAAGGACCAAGTGCGGAAACCAAAACCTCATGATAGATAGATAGATAGAGGAGGGATGCGGAGTCGCAGTCCGACGTCTCATCCAGCGATATGAGCGCGGGAGGCTCAGAGAGCTCCCGCCGCGTGAGGGCTGGGACGCCCGCGGAGAACAGCAAGTTCTTCCGCAAGCGGCCCAGGCGAGATGGCGACCGCGGGTCGTCATCCGGACACAAAGAGGCCTCGGCCCGGAAGATCCCCACCAACAAGCGTGGGGGGATCCTGGGCAAGGGGAGGAGGATCTCTGCCTCCGTGAGGTCCGAGAGGTCAGAAAAGCTGGCCGAGGAGGGGCGCCACCCGGGCAACAGTGCTCCCGGGTCGGGCGACGAAGCGGGTGCACCTGGCGGCTCCGAGGCGGAGCGTAAAGCCAGGTTCGCAAAGGCGGTGGAAGTCGCGATAAGGCCGTCGGCACGCCGCACTGCGGTACCTGTGTGGCGGCTGGCAAGCCAGCCGACCACCGGGCTGGGAGCAAGGCCTGCGCTGCACCCACCAAGGCCACCAGAGGCAAGAGAAGGCCCTCCGCCGCCACCGCCAGCGTCACCACCGCCGCAGCCGCAACTGCCGCCGTTGCCGCTGCCACTGCCGCTGCCGCAGAAGGGGTCCAGGGGGGCGGAAGCGGTAATGGAGTGCCAATAACGGCCCCATTACGCTTCCTCCAAGCGAACATCAACCACTGCGCCTGCGCTCAGGATCTGTTGCTCCAGAGCATGGCGCAGTGGTTGATTAACATCGCTGTGGTTGATTAACATCGCTGTGGTCGCTGAGCCGTATTTTGTCCTGCCCAGGGAAGACTGGGTGGCGGACCTGAGCGGCTAAGTGACCATAGCGTCGTCGGCCGCCGCCGGCACCCCGGCCCTTGAAAGTGTCAGGAGGGGTCGGGGGTGCGTAGCAGCACGGTTCGGGGAGATCGTCATGGTGGGAGTCTACTTCTCCCCGAGCCGAACTCTCGGCTAGTTCCACAACTCTCTCGCAGAGTTGAGTGTCGTCATCGGAAACCATTCCCTCCCCGTGCTTGTTCTCGGGAACTTCAACGCCAAGAACTTGGCTTGGGGTTCCCGTTGCACAGACGTGCAGGGAAGGACCTGTCAGGCCTGCCGACATTAACAATGAGGCAGGGCGGTTGCAGGAGGCCATGTCCAACATTTGTGACGTGGCAATATAATAAATATAAATACGCAGGCTCAGTACCAAAAATACCGTCCCGGGACCCGACGGCTTGCCTGGCAAAGCCTGAGTCCTGGCCTCGGAACCTTTAGGGCCCTAACTGGAGGGGCTCCTAAGCGCATGCTTGGAGAGAGGCCAGTTCCCGCTTCGTTGGAAGACGGGGAAGCTGGTCCTCATTCAGAAGCCGGGGCGCCCTGCGGACTCTCCGTCCGCATACCGGCCCGTGGTGCTGCTCAACGAGGTGGGCAAGCTCTTTGAAAGAGTAATTGCAAACCGCCGCGCCGAGCACCTTGTGGGGACGGGGCCGGAACTTGCGGAACACCAGTATGGTTTCCACAAGGGGCGCTCTACGGTGGACGCCATCATGCGTGTGAGAGCCCTCACGACGGAGGATGCAGTTGAGGTGTTTTATTTCCCCTGCCACTTCAGTAGGGCTCGTATATTTTAATGGGAGACACATTTGCTGTGGCACACAAATAAACACTGACAACAATGAAGTGGCAAGTAAGTAGGTACTTGGAGTTACGTAGCACACAGATTTGGTAACACTTAAACTTTATTAGAGTACCGATCACAACAAAGTAAGTCGAAGTTTTGTATTAATTTTTATTATTAAAACATTTAGATATTTGGATAAAGTATAACAATTTAATCACACACACTTAATTACTTAGATACCATAATAAGTTGACAAAATAAAGAAATTACCTACTAAATCAATTGTTTTTGTCTATAACTAGTAGCACCTATCCCCGAAAATAAATCATGATTAATGTTATATGACGACAAGTAAACCGAAGAACAAATTACAACCCGGGCGCGGATATCGAACCCTGGCAGAATTGAGAATAGTATCTGTGCAAGTCCAGTGTCCGAGTCACACCCGCAATTTATCCGTACTGGTTATTGTAAGATCGTCGTACAGTCTTTGCACGACAATCCCACCTTATTTAATTTACTTTCGTTTGAATATTATGGATAGTAAAGGAGGCGTGAAATAAATAGATATGGTAAACTTGGTTTCACTAAATTATATTACATTACACTATGTAACAAGAACATTCAAAATCATAGCAACAATCATTATAGCATTAAATAAATAATAAATAGCACTTACATTTTAAGTTTAGAATCAGAGCTCCGCACTCTACGATCGCTCGAACTCGACTGAAACGTTTGCTTGTGCAACGACCGTTTTTACCGAGTAGTATACGCCTACTCAGTGGCGGGAGAGATGAGTCACTCAACACGTGCGTCTACAACTTGTAGACGCGCGTTTCGTTTTTCGGTGAGCACAAACAGACTGGGTTTTTACATTTATTAATTTTAACATTTTATATTAATTACATTATACATAATTATATCATTATCCATGAATATTGTTTACCCTAACAATTATTATACATTCTGACAGTCGGCCATCCTTTGTTAAGCATGACCTCATGCTTATTGACATAGCAAATAATTAAAATACAATTGAACCATTCCATTCGTAATCACACATTAATTACATTATTGGACACCTTTATTCCATACATCTACCCATTAATATTTACAGAACCTTTGGACCTTTGGACCATCGGACCCTTCCGTCCAGTACAAAATGACACCTTTGTCAAAAATATATTTTATTATAGGACCCTTCCGTCCTTCACAATACGACACCTTTGTCAAAAATATATTTTATAGGACCCTTCCGTCCTATACAGTATGACACCTTTGTCAAAATATATTTTGTGGGACCCTTCCGTCCAATACAATATGACACCTTTGTCCAAAATATATATATTTTATAGGACCCTTCCGTCCCATACAATATGACACCTTTGTCAAAATATATTTTATGGGACCCTTCCGTCCAATACAATATGACACCTTTGTCAATAATACAGTTGATGGGACCCTTCCGTCCAATACAAAATGATACTTTTGTCAACATAAACAATTTTAGACTTTGAAGAAAAGATTATCATTGCATATTTGCCGGTCGTAGTGAACAGACGTATCGAACAATTATTGCAATAAACAAATAATCACTTGCGAAATTGTGACCTAGTTACAAATAGCCAGTAGTAACGCATACTTGTATAGTACATTTGTGTAAGGTGTATTATTAGTAGAAATGACCGGTGTTTAACAGGAACAATATATTATCCTGGTTCATGATGGAGGACAGTCCATTCAACCGGAGTAGTAAATGCGTTCGCTCCCCGCCTTCTACACCTGTGCACCTCTGCCCGTGGCCGTACCCAGCTCTTCCCCTGTGCCTGTTGCCGTACCCACCTGTACACCTGTGCCCGTTGCCGTACCCGCCTCTACTCCTCAAGCGCCTATCCAAAGGAACGATGCCCCTGCAGTTGTCTCGACGGCAGAACTTCAGAACTGGATGGCGATTATCGAACAGAACTTAAAGGAGGTGTGCGCTATTGCGAATGAGGGAAAGCTGAATGTGGAGCAGAAAACGCGCATCATTAATCTAACCCGGAATGTTAGTTACGGGACCTCGCAGATGGCCGTCATGTACCAGTCCGTCAAAACTAAGGCCCTCCAATCGCAATATGCCGTCAGAACTCTGGAAAATCAACTCGATATTTCCCAGCAGCTACAGAACCTTAAGCTGAGTATAGAAGAGTCGACGAAACCTGCCCAGGGATCTTCCTTTGCTGACATGGTAAAGAAAGGTGCCAACAATTTTATCCAGCCAAGTCACGTAAGTTCTGTGGCCATCTATCCGAGTGACAAATTGAAGACCAGCGATGAGACGAAAACTCTTGTCCATAAAATTATCAGCCCTGAACAAATGAAGCTCCACGTGAGAGGCCTGCGCAAGACGAAGAACGGCGGTGTCATCATCAGCACCGAGACGAAGGAGAGAAAAGTTGAGAAGTTGAGACAATCGGCGCAGCTTACCAAATCAGGCCTAACAGTCGACGAGCCCCATAAAAGAAAGCCTAGGGTTGTAATTATAGGAGTGCCGACGTCTATGCAAGAAAATGAGGTTTTTACCTGAAATATATTGTAAATAAATAATAATAATATATATATATATTTATATTTATGTTTTGTTGAAATATATTTAAAATTGCCGCCTTTACCCATAGTGTCAAAATAGTATGATAGACTAGTAGAATTTTTGTTTTTGTCTCTGCTCATTTTTTTTCTGTGTCCTGAGTTGTATCCGTTTATCAAATTAATAAAAACTTGCAAATCTCTGATAGAACGTTTTAATTTCATCAGGTTATGGGCCCAGGATGCTCTAATCTATCAATTAGTATTGTGCAAGTAAAAAGTCAATCGAAATACACGATAATAGCAGTAAAACCGCGAATAACAATACGCCGCGTACATAACCTAAGTTACCGGTACGCGACTTTTTCATTTTTCAGCTATTACAGGTGTAAAAAAACATGTAAAATGAATAACAACAACGTAATAATGTCAATCCCCAAACTCACGGGTCGAGAAAACTGGTCAAGCTGGAGTTTTGCAGTCAAAGCCTATTTGCAACACGAAGACTTGTATGATTGCTTATTGACCGAACCAACACCCAACGATCCTATGTCAATGAAGAGCGACGTTAAAGCTAAGACAAAACTCATATTATTGGTAGATCCAATTCTATATATTCACATTCAAGATGCTATAAATGCAAAACAAGTTTGGGAAAACCTGACCAAAGCATTTGAAGACAGTGGACTGACTAGAAAAGTAGGATTGCTGAAAGATTTGATAAATACAACCCTAGAGACGAGTGAAAGTGTAGAAGCATACGTAAATAAGATAATGTCATCTGCTCACAAGCTGAGAAATATCCATTTCAATGTTGATGATGAGTGGTTGGGGACGCTGATGCTGGCTGGCTTACCGGACACTTACAAGCCCATGATTATGGGAATAGAAAGCTCTGGTGTGAAGATAAGTGCTGATATGATTAAAACAAAACTGCTTCAAGAAATAAAATCAACCGATTCAGAAACTACCGTACTTTACACAAAGCATAATAAGTCAAATAAGCCTAATAATAAAAATCAAAAGAAGGGACCCAGATGTTTTAACTGCAACCGCTATAATCATCTCAGTAAAGACTGCTGGTTCAAGAAAAATAAAAAGGAACAAAATAGTGATAATACTGGCTATGTAGCTGTGTTCTCAGCGACAACAGCTAATAATGAAATTGGGTGGTATATTGATTCAGGAGCTTCTATGCACATGACGATGAGGCAAGACTGGCTTTATGATGATGTGCCCCCACCGATCACAAGTATTAAAATAGCAAATGATAAAATGCTTCCAGTTAAAAGGAGTGGCAAGGTAGATTTAAAAGTGGTCACAAAAGAAGGTAAACAAACCATTCAAATAAAAAATGTTTTGTATGTCCCAGAATTAGCAACCAATTTACTGTCTGTAAGCCAAATAATTAAAAATGGTTGTTCCATACAGTTTAATAATAACGGCTGTAAAATATTTAATAAAAATAAAATTGAAGTAGCATCTGCACATCTTTTCAACAATATGTACCGGCTGAATACTAACACTATTTCAGCATACAATTGCGAGGTTGAAGAATCAGATTTCTTATTATGGCATCAAAGGATGGCACATCTAAACTTCAAGGACTTAAATAGAATAACAGACAGTACTGATGGAGTGAAATTAGTTAAAAATTATGACAAAATAATATGTGAACTCTGCCAACAAGGAAAACAGTCAAGACTGCCGTTTCCAGCTGAAGGTACCCGAGCCAAGAAACCTCTAGAGTTAATACATTCCGATATATGTGGACCATTGGAGGTGAAATCACTAGGAGGGGCCAGGTACTTCCTCACATTTATTGATGATTATACCAGGAAAGTGTTTGTTTATTTTTTAAATAACAAATCTGATGCTTTTACAAAGTTTAAAGAATACAAAGCTTTAGTAGAGAATCAACTTAATTTCAATATAAAATGCTTACGAACTGATAATGGAAGGGAGTACATAAATAAAGAGTTCTCAGATTGTTTAAAGAAATCAGGCATAATTCATCAAACTTCCAATTCATATACTCCTCAACAGAATGGTTTAGCAGAGAGAATGAATCGCACACTCATGGAAAGAGCACGCTGTATGCTAATTAATTCAAATTTACAGAAACCCTACTGGGCAGAGGCAGTAGCTACAGCTGCCTATATTACTAACCGTTGTCCAACACGTGCACTGTCATATGCTACACCTGAGGAGATGTGGTTTGGGAAGAAACCTGATCTAAGTAATTTAAAAGTATTTGGATGTGAAGCCATGGTTAAAGTGCCTAAAGAAAAACTACGAAAACTGGATTCTAAGGCAATCAAATTAACATTTATTGGTTATTGTGAAACTACCAAAGGTTACAGGTTCATAAATCCAAAAACTAGAAATATAACCATAAGTAGAGATGTAGTATTTATGGAAAAGTCAACAAAACAAAACCATGTAGTGGTACCGTTAAATTCAGAAGAAAGTAATGAAATAGAGCCTTTAATGGATAGTACAGAGATACATGAATCTTCATTGGATAGTTCTCAATCAAATGAAATAACTACACAAACAAGCAGTGATGATTCATATCATTCTGATGAAGGCTCTCTATATACTCCTGAAAGAAAAATTAATTTGGAACAATGCAGTAATATTAAAACCAGGTCAATGAAATCTAAACAAGAAAATAATTCTTATCTCTGTACAGGTGAAGTTCCAAATTATGATAATTTACCACAGACATACTCTGAAGCTATATCATCAAGAAATAAAGATAAGTGGCAACATTCAATAGAAGAGGAACTTAAAGCACATGAGCAAAATGAGACATGGACATTGGTAGAAAAACCTCAAGGTTCAAAGGTAATTGGCTGTAAATGGGTCTTTCGTATAAAAGACGGGCTAACTGGTGTGATCTACAAATCTAGACTCTGTGCAAAAGGATGCTCACAGAATTACCTCATTGATTATACAGAAACATTCTCTCCGACTGTGAGATATGACTCTTTGCGAATATTACTTTCAGAAGTATGTCAACATGATCTAGAAATGATACAGTTTGATGTCAAAACTGCTTTTCTTTATGGCGACATCACAGAAGATATTTATATGGATCCACCTGAAGGAATAGATGCCCCACCTAACTATGTTTGTAAATTGAAAAGGTCTCTATATGGCTTAAAACAAGCGCCACGCTGTTGGAATAATAAATTTAAAGCTGTACTAAACAAATTTGGTTTTGTAAACAGCCATTCTGATCAATGTGTATACACAGGCTGTATAGAAGGAACTAAAGTGTATCTCTTGCTCTATGTCGATGATGGGTTAATTATATCTAAGAAGAATGATGTTTTAAGTAAGGTAGTGAATGACCTTAAAGCAAATTTTGAAATAAGAACCATGGAGCCAAAGAATTTTGTAGGTCTCCAAATAGAACAGTTCAACAAGCAAATATTTATTCACCAGAAGAAGTATATAGAAAAACTACTCTTAAAATTCAATATGAATGATGCTAATGGAAACAGTATTCCTGTAGATCCTCATACAATCTTGGAAAAGGTAGAAACAGCGGCTGAAGAGAAGATACCATACAGAGAGGCAGTGGGGTCTCTCATGCACCTTGCAATTGTGAGTAGACCAGATATCATGTTTGGAGTAAGCTTAGTAAGTCGCTTCATGAACTGCTATAACCAGACTCACTGGGCTGGTGTAAAAAGGATATTTCGATATTTGAAGGAAACCAAAGAATATGGGTTACTTTATTCCTCAATGAAAGACAATATAATAGAAGGCTATAGTGACTCAGATTATGCTGCTGATACTGACACAAGGCGATCTACTACGGGGTATGTATTTATCAAAAATGGTGGAGCTGTGACATGGGCAAGTCAACGACAACAATGCATAGCCCTCTCCACTACAGAAGCAGAATTCATGGCTGCATGTTCCGCTACAAAAGAAGCCTTGTGGATCAAGAGACTACTATGTGATATTGGTGCCTATAATCAGGACACAATTTGTTTATCTGTGGACAATCAAAGTGCAATATCAGTGATTAAAAACATTGATTTTCACAAAAGGTGTAAACACATAGATGTTAAATATAAGTTTATTAAAGAGAAGTTTCAAGAAAAAGATATAGATTTAAAGTACTTATGTACAAGTGAGCAGTGTGCTGACATATTTACAAAAGCTCTTCCTCGAGTAAGATTTCAATATCTTAGAGACAAGTTAGGAATAACAATTTGTTAATGACTATCCTTATTGTAGTATTCTGCATATTGTTAGCTAGCTATTATGCTATACTATGAGTGTGTAATAATACTATTGTTAATTACTAAAGTTAGTTATGTGAAGGCTTTAATTTGGTGGGTGTGTTGAAATATATTTAAAATTGCCGCCTTTACCCATAGTGTCAAAATAGTATGATAGACTAGTAGAATTTTTGTTTTTGTCTCTGCTCATTTTTTTTCTGTGTCCTGAGTTGTATCCGTTTATCAAATTAATAAAAACTTGCAAATCTCTGATAGAACGTTTTAATTTCATCAGTGTACAACCAGAACCTAGCCGAAAAACTTCAGGATTGCAGCCTTGAGACGTTTTTGAGCCTTATTAAATTAAGTCATAAGTCAGGTAAGAAAGATTCGGACACATGTAATTACATTGTTGAGGTATCTGCAGTCATACGCAAAGCCCTGATATCACAAGACCGAGTTTTTGTAAATTGGTCATCATGCCCTGTGAGAGACTTCACTTTGGTCACAAGATGCTACAAGTGTCAGCAGTATGGACATGCGGCCAAGTCATGTCGACAGACATCGTATACCTGCGGTCACTGTGGTGATCAAGGTCACTCAGTAAAAGAATGTCCAAAAAAGGCTGACGAACCAAAATGCGCTACTTGCTTGCATTTCAAAAAGCCAGACAAGCATAACACAGGTGCTGCTGACTGCCCGGCGAAAATAATGGCTGAAAAAAGGTACATCAATTCTGTAGATTATGGAGGCGCCTAAAAGCGCCGTTAATTAGGTATTTTTCTGACGTTTTTTTATTTTATATTCTTATTAAGACTACCATTATGATAAATAGTTTAATTAATGATTTAGATAATTTCTCTGTATCCGAGTCCAAGTCTGTGAAGCTGAAAACTGCAAACAATATCTATCCGGCTACAAATCTCCACTAACCATATTAACACAAAATATTCGCAGTGTTTTTAAGAATTTTGATAGCTTTAGTACATTTCAGCAACGGCTAAACATAAATTGTGACGTTATTGTTTTAACCGAATGCTGGCTTGCCAAACAATATAACATTCCACTAATCCCGGGATATAATATGTATAGAAGTACCCTAAATTACAACCAAAATGATGGTGTGATAGTTTATGCAAGAAATCATCTGAACGTTTCTGTTGAGGAACCTGATATGCACGACTGTAACAGATTGTTAGTTAAAATTGGATCAGATTTTGCGATATTAGCATTATATCGACCTCCGTCTTTTAAAAATACTAGCAATTTTACTGACTCTCTGAATGAGACCTTGCAGAACCTGTCATCCATCAAAACACGATTGTAATTGGAGATATTAATATCAATATTCTTCCAGGAAGTGCTGATGCTTCTGCTCAGGACTACCTCAACCTATGCGCCTTTCATGGCCTGCTCCCAGCACACAGCTTTCCTACACATCACAGTGGCTCCTGTTTGGATCATATTATGCTTAAATCGAATTTCCCTTCACTTGCACTTGTTGTTAACTCAACGATAACCGATCACAATGCTGCCCTACTAACCCTAAATTGCAAATTACCTAAACAAGGCACTCGCAAAATTTCTAAACTGAATATAAATAGACTTGAAGAAGATTTACGCGTCATCGATTTTGCTCCAGTCTATAATTCCGCTGACCCGCAGTTTTGCATGTTGTTTGTAATTGAAAACTTACGAAATGCAATTCAGAAAAACACAGTCATATCGCAGTTGACCAACAAAAATCACAACATAAAACCATGGATCACATCAGGTCTTATTCGCTGTATGAAACATAGGGATAAACTGCATATGAAAGCTAAATCTAATCCAGAAAATGTTGTATTGCAACTTTCGTACAAAAGATATCGAAATTTCTGTAATGATCTTCTTAGGAAAATTAAAAGCAACTACGACAAAGTGGCATTGGAAAAGGCTGGAACAAATAGTAAAAAGATCTGGAAATATATTAAAGACGCAACGTATACTACAAAACAATGTGAGTCATCTTCAAGTTTATTACAAGCACACTCGTCACCAGTGGAATCCGCTAACATAGCAAATAATTTCTTTATTAATGTGGGTAAGTCTCTAGCAGAAAAAAATCTGGGTCAATCCCAAAACCTGACGAACATTCCTTTAACTTCTAACACTGCTTTAACTTCCTTTGCGCTGCTAGATACTGACGAGACTGAGGTAGATAGTATGATCATGACCTTGAAAGAAGACTGTGCAGTTGGCTGGGTCAACATTTCGAATAAAATTCTTAAAAGATTCAAGGACATTTTGGTACCACCACTGACCTATATTTTCCGCATTTGTTTATCTTCAGGGCATTTCCCAGAGTGTCTAAAAAAAGCTGTAATTATCCCTGTATATAAATCAGGCAGCAAAGAGCAAGTGACAAATTATAGACCTATTTCTTTACTACCTTCTATGTCAAAAATATTGGAGAAAATAATAAACAAAAGGTTGTTGAAATATTTGGAAGATAAATCTATTCTGTCTAAAAGGCAGTTTGGATTTAGACCTAAAGTTTCAACTGCCGATGCGGTACATCATCTGACTGACTATCTAGCGCAAGAACTTGACAAGGGTAACCACACAGTAGGAATTTTCCTGGACCTCGCCAAAGCTTTTGACACAGTTTCCATTCCAATTCTATTGCGCAAGCTTGAGATCATGGGTGTAAGAGGCACCCAATTGAGAATATTCAAAAGTTATTTAGAAGATCGTTCCCAGTGCGTGAAGATTGGTGATGTACTCAGCGCTGTTCAAAAAAACACATTTTTTGGTGTTCCCCAAGGAAGTATTCTAGGGCCCACCTTGTTTTTGATCTACATAAATGACCTTTGCAATCTAAAGCTAGAGCATGGTACTATATGATAGTACCAGTACGATACTGCTTTAGTTTGAAGCCATTTATTTACAATATTAAATCCGTGTTGCGCAAGCTTGTAGACTTCATTTTCTGAGTCAGCCGAAAAAAGTAAAATCATCATCAGACGTTTTGAGGTCTTCGATTTTGACGACCCCGTTGTCGCTGGCTTATGCAACAGGATCCGCGTACGAAGTCGCGGGCAGAAGCTAGTTTAATAATAAAACCGCTATTAAATTCTTCTTTTTTTTGGAAAATTATAAAATTCTTAGTACGTGTAGTTTCTGTAATGCGGTTAGCTATCGCAAATCGCAATCATATAAGACAGTGAACACTTTATTGAAACGGGAACAGAAGTCGCTGAAGTTGGAAAAAATCGATTTATTTTGTAGTACGTTTATTATTTCAGACACGCACTTCTACAATTAATCTGATCTACTCGTATAATATTATTTATTTAAAAAATATATATATTATGTAACATAGACATGAACTAACTCAACTCTTCCACACTCTTATAATCTACACCATATAAAAATTAATACAATGCATGTACAGTCGAGGACTTTAATTGATGAGCCACTTGCCACTATTCGTATTTTAGGCTGAGCGCAGAATTGAGTCACGACATTTTTAAGACAGACTATTGCTTTACAAAATATATGAAGACACGCAAACTTCTATGTGAGGAAATTTCTGAGTCTTAAAACTGTCGTGACTCAAGTCTGCGCTCAGCCTTAGCCATGTAATGCAAATAGGGTTTAGTCAGTAATATTCGTACTCTTGAAAGTATAAAAGTGCAAAATTGGAGAGTAGTGCAAGTGGTTTATCAATTAAAGTCCTCGACTCTACCTATGACTATTGATAGGTGCATAGGTACAGCCCATGATTATGTTTAAGTTACAATGATAATGATTTTTTCGAGCGATTTAGTTAAAATGTAACTATAATTCTAAAAATCTACCAAAACATAAGATATATTATTACACCATTGTATGAATATTCTTAGATATAAATGAGTATACCTAAGGAGAATAGTGTCCCTATTCAAGCTCACTCGGGTGATTATGGTCATTGAGCTTCTTAATGATCTGTTTTTCAAAAAGCACGAGGGTAGCCTTACATCCGATGTTCTTCTTGCTACATTTCCACCACGTTTTGTCGTTGTAAGTCATCTGCTTGCTGAATCGATATCCGGAGTAAACCGCAATAGGCCGCCCTTGCCTGGACCTCTCAAATTGTACTTCTTCTGTAAAAAGAAAACCACGTATTTGCAATGTATGTATAAATATTTATAAACTGTCCAGCCAACTTTCAGACTACAAAAACTGTTCTCTACATTTTTCAATTAAATCGCATAAGTACCTGTGTCATCTATAGGAAAATAAAATAAATAAAAAGTGTAGCTAGCATCCTAAAACGCTTAAGCGGTTTTCGGTTGATAGGTCGTTATCATAGAATAAGTCACTTTACGAATAAGAAAAAAATTATACAACGATTTTCTTTGAAACACATTATAATGATCTGTGAATGAGACCACATTCCATGGTAAAACATTACAAAGAAAATTATTTGTGCCACACTTGAAGTTTAAATACAGAACACTTCAAGATGGGGTTGATTGGAAAGTCTTATTAACATAATGTCCTCATTTATAGAGTATGAGTGTGTTTCCTAGTTTCAACAATATCATTGTCGATGGTCCCGAGCATGCCGCGACAGCGATACATTGAGGACCACTTCACACAGCGCCACACATTCTTTACGCCGCAGTTTGGATTAGGCAGGTTGTACTCTTGTCCTTGATACACCAGCTTCGGTTTCCCGTATGTCGATAAAGTCAGAAACATAGCTGTAAAACAGTTTTCTTGAATCCCGATGTGTTTTTTCTTCGAGACTTTTAACTGTTTAGTTTTTTCTGTTTCGGGATTTTCTATTAGAAAGTTTCGCATTTTTCAATACCTATTAATCCAGGTAATATTAAATGTGTTTTAAATGGTCTAACATTTTTGTCTACTTAAAGTAACTTAAAAAACATTATTTTGCAAAAAGTATGAAATGAGAACACAATAACTAATCAAATATTATCTTTATTATAAGGCACTTAAACATGTAGCAAAATAAGGCACTTTTCAATTGTAACATAGGGATATAACATTTAGTGGCTATGTTTATCTTTAATAGAATGCGTCTCTCCAAACAAAGTGATGATTCTGGCTCTGCAGCCACTGCCCCATTTAATGCACCTCCATACTTGTCTGATGTCCGATTTTAGATCCTTCAGACTATATCGATTCCGTTTGTAGTATATCATTTTTTTTCCTCTCTGCGATAAAATGAAGACCGGCTCTAAAAATCACAGTAATTATACAAAATAATAAATTAGTGAAGATAAAAATGTAAACAACCTTACTAAAAGTGGGACTACTAAAGTACCTATTTTAATACTGTTACTGAAACGGATATTTGTATCAACCAGAATGTTATGTACCCGTACGATTAGCAAGTAGGTATGTAATGACCTATGTAAGTAAGTAGATATCACTACAATTCAAAATTTATCTTTTCATGTTGTTGCAAAACTATTGCTCTTGCTAGGTTTTTAATTCACATTTATAATGATCTTGTAATAAAGTCATCACTCATTCTTCGATTTGAGTTGAATATTCAAGTAAAACCAATATTGTAAAAGTTATTATTTTAATAACTCATCCTTGATAATACGCAATAATTTACATTTTCAAATATAATAAAATGTGGTCACTGGTAGTACACACGTTTCCCAGTACATTAAGACAAACACGAGCAATGTTTAATGATTATGAACATCGCTGATTTTGACAATTTCCTTCTCCACAATCTTGAAGAGAGCCCTACACCCGCGAGATCAGCGGTTGCATCTATTCTGAATATATTCTTCACTTCACCCCTTCGGAAAGTTCCTTCACACTTCACGCTCTTCCGAAAGTATCTACAACCACCCAACTCGACTAGAGGGTTGCCATGACTCGATATCATAAAAACTGGAACTAAAAGGAGGTTATTGCAACAGTGATAGATATATCATGCCTTTCGCATCAGTTTATCCTATTAATTCCAGAAATTCTTCCATGAACCAAACACTATATACTTTTAGACAAAATCTCGTCAGATTTTTATGTTTTTAAAATTTTAATTATACCTACCCACCAAATTGGCATGTTATTTTATTTTTATAATCTGCAAGAAGAATGTCACTTGTCTAGGCCCTACAAGTGCGTCAGAGTAACTCACTTACCTACATCATAGTACCTATCCAACTATCCACATTCGTGGAAAATATTTCGATTCACCTTGTATTTGTGGTCTTCAATGGGAATGTTCGTTTCTAATCTTGACAATGTGGTCTTCGCAGGTAGTGATGGCAGCCCGGCAGCCGTGTGCCCACCGCGTGCACACCCATCTCTTCCTCGGTTTGTCTCCTAAAGTGGCCTTGTTGAAGCTAAAGTTGTGGTCATTGTACTGGATCATCTGGTTTCCCCGCTTCGATGTTACAAACACTAGCTTTTCTGAAAAAGAAGCGAAGAATTATTTTCTCAATAAATAATACACATTTTGAGCTGTAAATTTGAGAAAGCCTTATGCAGCATTATATTAAGCAGGTGTAGACTCAAAATAAAAACAAACGTGTAAAGTAATAAGGAGTACATTTAATTTCAACTCAAAAACTATTTTAAGATATTTCACACAACAGTCAAACACAAAACAATTTCATTTAAGATTTTTTTTTTAAGCTGTTTTCAATCAATCAAAAAAATCTTCCGTTACAAGATATGATGAGTCCTAATTATTTATACTCGTAAAATTAAGCACTGCTTCTTGGATGCTTGCTGTACGTCTTGTATACCTCTATTTCTCTCTTTCACCACATCATTCATGGTTATGACAGTTTCTATAAGCAAGCAAGTGGTTGTCGAAAGTGGTAACCGTCGCCTTACATCCCTGTCCTTTTGAACAGGTCCATCGCGCCTTCCGACCTTTATAAAGTGTTTTTTTATTGAAACGGTGATGACCAATTATCACCACAGGTTTCCCGAATCGTGACTTAGTAAAACCTAGTTCTGGAAAAAAACACAAATCTTCCAGAATCATTCAAATTTTAATCTTAATATTTTAAAACCGCGTTTGTAATCGAACTCAATAATATCAGAACCTCAAAATTACATAGGCAACTCCCAAGACATGGTACCCTTTACTTGTCTCTACTTTAGGAAGGTATAAACTGACTTTGATCATCACTTTAGGAAATGACAAATCCTTGTCAAATAAAAATCGCAAATAAACTCTTGTGAACTTTAATGTTTTTAAGTAGTCGATTAAGTACAACCACATATATAAAATTCAAATACTTCCGTAAACGACATTAATGATAAGTTATCTAATACTGTACAAAAATCTTAACAGTATCCGACCAATACACAAGTTGAAGTCCCTCTTGAATATCTGACTGATTAGACACGCCCAAAATGTGCGTCCAGGTGGGCCGCTTCTACACAGTTGTCTGAATGGCTTGGTCTTTTGTTCAGTAACATGGAACAAAAATCAATGTGTATGGTCATGTTTAACTGCTATTATAACGTCATCATTGGTGATCAGAGACGCAGGGCAGCCGCTAGATCTCGCTTTCACACAGTACCACCTGGCCCTAGAACCACTAGTTCGATGGTATTGGTTGTATCTATAACGTCCTATATTAATAACTGGTTTCCCATACCTTGAAACACCAAACTCTATCTGCTCTGAAACGAAAAATGAAGTTCAAAGAGTGTTGGAATTTGTGTGAACAAGGTGTAAACGGATCCTTCACGTTCTGTACATGAAAAAAAATGTTATGAAATAATTTTTTTTAGGGGTTAATCACTGTTTACGGTAGGACTCAATGGAACACACTTAGAACATTGTGATGATGGATTACTATACTTGTATTTTAAAAGAAACTTGTGAAAAAGTTGGAACCTTGATCTCCAATATCTCCGTAACTAGAAGGTTCCCAGGTATGGTTCGAAACCAAAAAAAAATTGTTATGACACGCAGAACCAATACTCATTACCTACAATACAGTTTAATAACATATTTAATAAAAACCGCTTTGTCTCCACTGATCCCGGTGTCAGATTGGATTAGCCACGGATCACGGCGGCGGCTGCGAGTTGTATCCACTGATACCGTGATCCGTTTTCCTCATAAAAAACAATTAATGTTTTTACCCGCTGATCACAGTATCTATTCTGTTAATACAAGAAAGAAAGTATTTTATTTTCAACACTGATCACGGTGTACAGACAAGAAATAAGTGAAATATTTCTCAAAACTGATTTTCTTTTTATCTCATTTGCCAATCGAAAAGAAGCTTGAAAAAAAAAAACATTATGAACATCAGAAAGTTGTGATTATAATCAATCATTATGATTTAATAATCAAGGAAAATATAATTATGTTTCCAGTGGCTATACGATTTCTCATAATGAGCGAACAAAATATCAAGATTATGATACTCAGCAGTCTGAAATTCATTGAATTGCTTTGGAACTTCTACTTCGTTCAAGTTTTTGAAGTGCATTTCATTTACACCTGCTGTTTTATGCGAATTTTGTAAAAATTGCTTTTGTGAGTATCCAGTTTTGGTGGTTCCTCGATGAGTGATAATCCTAAATCTTCATATTCTGCAATAACTTCATTGTAAATAGTCGATACTTTCTCTTGTGTAGACAAAAAATTATCGCGAACCTTTGGCTTTTTTAACAGTCAAGAAATTTTTCGCAATGACTCATCTGCCTAGCCTTTTCCCAGCTATATTGGGGTCGGCTTCCAGTTTTACCGGATGCAGCTGAATACCAGTATTTTTTCGCAATGACTGGTTCACATATACTGTGCGCTTGTTCTCCTGATATATATCCATCCTAAATAAGCAAAAAAGAGTTTTAGCTTATAACAAACAAAGTGAAAATTCATGAAGAGAGTGAAGAACAAAAAATTGTTCAACAAAACTGAAGGAGAAGTAGTAAAGAAAGTTTTCATAAAGTGAATATTCACAGAACTAGTGCATAATGATCCTTTGCACTTTTTTCTCCAATCCACACAGCGCCATTTTGTTGAACCATTTTTGTTCACGCGGTGTTTAGAGTATTGGTATCCTGCTCTAAGTAGGACTTTGCCTCCATTTCGGTTTATGAACATTAACTTTGTAGGGTTATTGCTGCATTCCATGCAGCCATCTAAAAAGCCATTTAAAATCAGTGATATAATCAAAACCAAAATTATAATTATCAATATTAAAAAAATATTATATACAGGGTGGAATGTTTGCATGCGACCTGGAGGGAAAGTACTCTAAATACCGGAGATAGCCAATTTTACTCAAAGGAAACATTCCTTTATTTTTAAAAAGAAATTAATCTGCATTCAAAGATTTTGTAAATTCGTTTTCCACACTCGGGAATCGAACCGGCTAAATTCCAAAAAAATAACAACCTGTACTTTTTTGGCATCAATCAGGGATTAAATCCCTCTAACAAATATAATAAATTAAATGAAAGGAAAAGCATGAAATCTTAACTTATAAATTCAATGGGATAAGATAAAGTACTTTTACTCAAAGGTCCATTCAATTACTTATGTTAGAACCTAATTAAAAATTATCTTTTGACGACATTTATTGATTAAAATGACGAAGAACTATTAACTACTATTAATTAATAATAGGAAGATTGCAATTTGCACAAACAAACACGTGCAAATTGCCTTCTTTCTTCAATTGTAAAGGTCCATCCTTTGAATAAAATTGCTTTAACATATTGAATTTATCCCATTGAATTTATAACTTTAGATTTCATGCTTTTCCTTTAATTTAATTTATCATGTTTCTTAGAGAGATTTGATCCTTACGATTGACCCTATCGATTGGTGCCATAAAAGTACAGGGTGTTATTTTTTGGAATTTAGCCGGTTCGATTCCCAAGTGAGGCAAGCGAATTTTAAAAATCTTTGAATGCAGATTAATTTCTTTTTAAAAATAAAGGAATGTTTCCTTTGAGTAAAATTTGCTATCTCCGGTATTTAGAGTACTTTCCCTCCAGGTGGCATGTAAAAATTCCACCCTGTATAATATAAAACGTAACAAGGTCGCTCATTTGCTAGAGTACGTTGGTTTAGTCTTTGTTTTTTTACTAAAGTTCAAATGAAAAACATAAGGTACTCAATTTCATCACATTTTTAATATTATCGTTTTACATGCCTTCTTCACATTTGCACAATGGATCACCACTTTCTGAAACTGTTAAAAAATACATAAAAGCATTAAAAAAACGAAATACACGTAATATTTTTAAAGCCAAATTAAAGTGGTGTCGCAATAATCAAACACAAATAAAACTAGACATAATGGCTGAGCAGCGCAAATCTAAAGATTTCAGGAAGTTTTGGAAGAGTACAGGTAAACTGAACCCCAAGCCGAGTCTGCCAGTGAGCGTGGCAGGAATTTGTGACCCTCAAGCCATTTCAAATTTGTTTGTGAAACAGTTCCAGGTTGATCCCTTGTCGTGACCGGTTGGTTACGTCCGTTTCTTCGTCGGTGATTGGCGCTGAGGATGGTTGTCCGTGTTTAAGGTTTTTGGCCAAAGAAATAACCGATGTCATTAGAAAGATGGCCGGAGGTAAGTCTCCGGGACATGACCACCTCAGCATCGAGCACTTACTATACGCGGGAGTTCATTTACCAAGGGTATTGGCAACATTTTATTCACTATGTATAAGTCACTCGTACTTGCCAGATAAGCTTATGAGGACCATAGTCGTGCCAATAGTTAAGAATAGAACGGGCGATGTTACAGACACCGCAAATTATAGGCCTATTTCTTTGGCGACTGTTACAGCTAAGGTACTGGACTGTTTGCTTGATACCCATATGGCGAGTCGTATAAATCTTAATGATGCCCAATTTGGTTTCAGACCCGGACTATCGACAGAAACTGCCATCATGTGTCTTAAGCAGACTGTTCAGTATTATGCTGATAGGAAAACTCCGGTCAATGCATGTTTTCTGAACCTTTCGAGGGCTTTTGACCTGGTGCCATACGATATCTTATGGGAAAAACTGCGAAAGGAAAGCCGTGTTGACTGCACTGTTATTTCTTTATTTAAGTTTTGGTACGAGAATCAGACGAACTATGTCAGGTGGGGTGGAACTCTGTCTGATGTGTATGGGTTGAAGTGCGGGGTGAGGCAGGGGGGTATTACCTCGCCTCGTATCTTTAACCTTTACATTAATCAGCTCATTGTTGAACTCAGCAGCACCCGTATAGGCTGTCACATTGACGGAGTTTGCGTTAACAATACAAGTTACGCGGACGACATGGTGTTGCTGAGTCCATCAATAAGCGCACTCAGGTGTCTTGTTAAGATGTGTGAAGACTACGCGGTCACTCAGGGACTCAGGTACAATGCAAATAAATGTGAGTTATTGGTATTTAAGGCAGGCACCAAATGTTACATTAACGTGCCAAAAGTGACTATAAATAATATTCCGTTATCCAGAGTAACAAAATTTAAGTACCTGGGTCACTGGGTCACGCATGACCTGAATGATGACCTGGACATAGAAAGGGAACTCAGGGCGATGGCTGTCCGAGGTAATATGCTGATCCGCAGATTTGCACGTTGTACGATGCAAGTCAAAATAACCCTTTTCAGAGCATGCTGCCAGTCTTTTTACGCGTGCAGTCTGTGGGTCAGGTATACGCTGAGGGCATACAACGCCTTGCGTGTCCAGTATAATAATGTGTTCAGGATGCTGTTGGGTCTACCACGCTTTTGTAGCGCTTTCGGGATGTTCGCCGACGCCAGGGTTGATGGTTTCCATGCCATTATGCGGAAAAGGTGCGCGTCTATTCTCGGTAGAGTACGTGCTAGCTCCCACAGCATTCTGAATGTATTTTGTGATAGGTGGGACAGCCCCATGCTGGCTCACTGGATACGGCTGCACACATAGGTGTAAGTCGTATCTATTTTGTAAATAGTTTGTTTCTTATTTTTTAATTTTTACTTTTTTACTAACATTAGGTTAAGACTTACTAACAACATATGGATTGTATTTGATCTGAAATAAATTCAATATTATTATTATTAAATAAATGTCATCATCATCATCAGCCTATTAATGTTCCCACTGCAGGGACACAGGCCTTCTCTCTATGAGAAGGAATATAAAAAATAAATGTAAATGAAGCTAAGGCAAATTATTGATGAGTAATTTTACTCTTAATTAAATGAAAACCTGCACAACACGTAAACTTTTTTATATGCATTCAGTCAAAAGCTTTTATTTTGGAAAATTGCAAATAAACTTCAATTTTATTTATATGTAGATGATACTTAATGAGTGGAACACGACTCTTTTATAGAAAGAAACTAATTCACACAATTCAACAAATCACAACAGACAATTAACATTTATTACACACAGAATACAGATCACAATACAAAATGTGTTGCATCTAAATAGAATCCAATAGATATTGTTGACATATCAAGGTTTTCCTTTAATAATTACTTCCTTGAAGCAGTGTTCAATGATTGTGTTCAGTCATACACCTGACAATTTCGTTGTTGATGGTAGTTATTTTTGCTCGGCACTTTTCCTGAATCTTTTTAGCACAGACCCAGTGGGTTTTTGGCTCTTTGCTTCCAGACCAGCGGTAAAACCGATGCGGACCCATTAGAAGTAATGACCCACCTCTTTGGGATTTCACGATCCTTATTTCTGTAAAACAATTATTGAAATAAATTATAATGGCATTAAATTTAACGTAACTGCACCATGCACTGTTATTAAAATCTGAAGTAACGAAATACTAAAGTAATTAATAAATTTTAATGTTTTCAGATTATTTTTCAACCAGTGTTCAGTTCATTCAGTGTTCAGTTGTGATTATGCTCAGTCATGACCTTGACAACTTGGTACTCGATAGTGGTCACTTTCGCTCGGCACTTGTTCGGGATGCTCCTGGCACAAACCCAGCAGATCTTGGGCTCCTTGCTGCCGGCCCATTTGTGGAACCGATGCCCACCCATGAGGAGCAGCGGAAAACCTCGTTGAGATGTCGCGAACCTTAGTTCTGAAATTCAATAATGATTTAAATGATACAATTTTATTATATCCTTATGTCTCTAAGGGGTTTCTATGAAACTAGTGCCACGTTCAGTTAATAAAAATCAATAAAAACAACACTTTTATTTTTTCATGTTTAATTATTGTATTAATTATGTCAGAAACATATACTCTTTAGTGCCAAATGTCTCAATAAAAACAAAACTATAATTATGAATACTATTAAAATATAAGACCACATTTTAATACTGAGAAAACGCAAGCATGGTCATGACTCACGTTCGCAATAACGTTACACAGTACCTTACATTCCTATAAAGGTATGACTAACATACTACTACTACTACTACAACAGCCCATAACGTCCACTGCTGGACATAAGCCTCTCCCATGATAGGAGGAATTTGCCGTAATCTCCACGCTTGGCAGGCGAATTGGAGATCGCAGTGATGAAAGACTAACAGAAAACGCTGTTGCCCATTCTCTGGTCTAAGGAGACGCAAGGTGCTCTGCCTCAGACATTAGTCGCCTTATACGACACCCGTTGTTCCCGCAAGCGCCTAGAGAAACATTCATAGCTACAGTTGAGGCTGCGTGGATTATTGCTCATCATTTTATTTTTTAACATTTGTCGACCGGCTACCTACATTATGTAATTATCACTCATTAAACTTGCACGTTCACATCAAGCAACGTATTTTTCATTATTCCCGAAATTATACCTGGATCAATCCCGCACATGGTCCTACGAGCCTGGATTGTGGAGATTTGAAGAATATTTACCCCAATCAGCGAATTGTTAAAAAGGGATTGAAGAGAATTGGTGGACATCAAAAATCATAGTCGACGCCCGGTGTGGCCGGTGAATTCTGCTACGTCAATTAGAAGAAAATTGGAATTTACGTGGTCTGGATGCTTAATAGCTGAGAAAAGGCGTATTTATTATTAATTTTGGGTACCCAACACTCTATGTAACAGGTATAATTATTGTAAGTTAGCCGTTAATAGCCAGGTTAGTACGAAATACCTCTTGTCATTTTTCTTTGTTCTGTGAGTGGTTACAAATTGTAATACAATTATCAACTGATCAGTAATTATTGTTAATTTTAGTTATTTACACATTGTTAAAGAGTAGTTCTTTGTAGTAACTGCATTATTTTACTTTACGGTGTAATAATTTTACAGTTATTGAGACAGTTACGTAATCACGTTAGTTAGCACAGATAGACAATAGAAATTAAACGTACAATAAAACCGTCAATACGTATAGTTTATTATAAATTCTTAATTATTATTTATGTAAATTCACTCTATAGTTAGTGTATTTATTCGTGTACGTATTTCAGGCTGCATCATTAATTGTAATTGTATTTAAAACGTTGCTATAACTTTATTTATATATATTCCAGGTTGATTGCACCA
Organism: Xestia xanthographa; assembly: GCA_905147715.2. Taxonomy (NCBI): domain Eukaryota; kingdom Metazoa; phylum Arthropoda; class Insecta; order Lepidoptera; family Noctuidae; genus Xestia; species Xestia xanthographa. The sequence goes on from LR990646.1 coordinate 9,187,201, forward strand.
ACTTACGCAATGCCAGAGGTTAAGGAATTAAATAAGGACAACAAAGATCTCGTTAGGAAACGAGCGAGTTACAAGGGAAAGGTGACAATGTTCTCAAACTATTTAAATTGTTTGGATCCCTCTTTTTTGAGCCCTACTGAGGTAAGCGAGTTGCAACTACGTTTTACTAGACTCGAGGCATTGTATGCCCAATATGATGAGGTGCAATTATTGCTGGAGTGTACCACTGATGACTTGGATGGTCAGATGTCGGAACGCGCAGAGTTTGAATCCCTTTATTACAAAACCCTAACTAAAGCTCAACAAATGTTGCTTGATAGTAGGAAAGGAGATTCGAATGATAGCTGTGACGTAATGTCGCGTTCTAGCAATCATAAGTTTGTTAAATTACCGACTATTCAGTTGCCGAAATTCAGTGGTTCCTATACAAACTGGTTAGAGTTTCACGACACATTTGTTAGTCTTATCCATTCAAACGATGATATGGATGAAATAAATAAATTTCACTATTTGAGGTCATCCCTAGAAGGGTCTGCTGCTGTGGTGATCAACTCAATTCAGTTTTCATCTGCAAATTATTCGGTAGCGTGGAAACTTCTGTGCGAGCGGTTTGATAAAAAACACCTACTTATCCAACATCATGTTTCTGCATTATTTCAAATCGACACCCTTCAAAAGGAGTCATCAGTTAATTTAAAAGGTTTACTTGATGTTGTTAACAAAAACATACGAGCCCTAGAATCCTTAGATGAACCTGTTAATCATTGGGATACTTTACTTATTTATATTGTCACACACAAATTAGATAGCAAAACTTATCGTGAATGGGGTGAGTATAAGGGCCGCCTGGACAAGAATTGTAAAGTTACGTTTGAATTATTTATTACTTTTATTAAAAACCGTGCTGAGATATTAGAAACGTTCGAATTGGAAGCTTCTACGAATACTAAACACTCACACACAAGTAAAAATACAAACAAGGTTAGGTCAATGTTGGTGCAGGATTCTAATAAAAATAATTCAGGTGAAAGTTCAAGCAAACAGGATGATGGTGTTTCAAACAAGCCTAAGAGTTGTGTCATGTGTAACGGTGATCATAAGTTATGTAGTTGTCCTCAGTTTTTATCGTTGAGCAATGAAGCTCGTTTGCAGTTATTACCTAAATACAAAGTTTGTTACAACTGTTTTAATCTGGGACATTATGCAAACAACTGCAAAAAGCCAAGTTGTAAAATATGTCGTCGTAAACACAACACTATTGTTCACGTTGATAAATTCTTGAAGTCGGACGCAAGTGGTACTTCTGCTAGCAGTGTTGTTGTTGACACGAATGGCAGTGCGACTGTCTCCACTCAGCCCACTACTATAGGTATAGGTACCGGTGTGTCGCTGTCCGCGAGTGTTCAACACGGTGACGTGTTCTTGTCCACTGCACTCGTCAAAGTCATGGGTATTAATGGTCAGCAATATGTTGCTCGTGCTGTGCTTGACAGTGGCAGCACGTCATGTCTCATGACTGAGAGGTTATACCACCAGCTAGGTTTGACTGCTAAGACTGTTAACAATTCTATTATAGGTATTAACAACTCATCATCTTTTATCAATAAAATGTGTTCTGTATCAATAAAATCTTTAAATAATAACTTTAGTATGAACATTAATTGTTTTATTCTCCCATCCATCACAGATAGGATTCCAAGTAAACATGTTAGCTTGATAAAAATTAAAATTCCGTCTGATGTTTGTCTCGCCGATCCCAACTTTTACTCACCCGCGCCTGTTGACATGTTGCTGGGTGCTGACATCTTTTGGGATTTATTGGAATCACAACGAATTAAGCTAGGTGATGGGCAACCAATTCTTTGTGAGACTAAATTGGGTTGGTTGGTCTCCGGCCCAATTAACAGTTGTATTGCGTCTAAAGTTTTAAAATGTAATTTTATTAAGGTGCGTTCAGACTGTGATGATGAATTAAATTGTAATGTTGATCAACAACTCACAAAGTTTTGGCAACTTGAAGAAGTGGGTACTTCGTCTCCGTATTCTTCGGAGGAGAAGCTATGCGAGGAGCATTTTATGAAAAACACTACTCGATTGCAAAATGGTCAATTTTGTGTGAGGATTCCTTTAAAATGTTCCCCGGACAATTTAGGCGAATCTTTGTCACGAGCCAAACATTGTTTTGCTTCTCTGGAACGTAGATTTAAATCTAAAAGTAAATTTTGTAATATGTACAAAGAATTTATGATGGAATATGAAACTTTAGGCCATATGTCTAGATGTAAAACTATTGATAATCAAGCGTTTTACGTTCCGCATCACGGAGTTCTGCGCGAAAGCAGCACCACCACGAAGTTAAGAGTGGTTTTTAATGCAAGTAGTGTAACCAATACTGGCGTTTCAATTAATAATATCCAGATGATTGGACCCGTGGTACAGGACGATCTTTTATCGATCCTGTTGCGTTTTAGACAACATAAGTACATTCTAGCTGCTGATGTTGAGAAAATGTACCGGCAGATAGTTGTTCATCCAAATGATAGGTATCTTCAACAAATTATTTGGCGTGATAATCCGTCAACTCCATTACAAGCTTATCAACTTAATACCGTGACCTACGGCACGGCCAGCGCTCCTTACCTAGCAACCCGGTGTCTTCGGCAGTTAGGGCTAGAGTGTGTTGATAAGGAGATTGGTGACGTCATCCTCCACGATTTTTACGTGGATGACTTGCTCACCGGAGGAGATGACATGAACGAGGTCAAAGAGTTGCGTCATAAAGTTACTTCAACTCTTGCTTCAGCGCAGATGAATCTAAGAAAGTGGAAGTCGAATGACATACAATTGGTAACTGGTTCTGACTTTCCCCAGTCTTCACTGGATTTGAATGTTGGTGGATTTGAGTCAACCAAAACCTTAGGCCTAGGTTGGCAGCCACTGTCAGATTACCTTTGGTTTCCAATTAGTCAGTCAGTTAATTTTAATAATACAAAACGTGACATGCTTTCGATTGTTTCACAAGTTTTTGACCCGCTTGGATTGTTGGCTCCGTGTGTAATTGTTATGAAAATGTTACTTCAGAAGTTATGGTTGAAGAAACTGTCTTGGGATGAACAGCTATCACCGGACATTAGTAAGCTTTGGAATGAAATGATTATTAATTTACCTAAATTAAATGAAATTCATATTCCACGTCGAGTTTTAATTGATTGTTATGAGTTTTTAGAATTTCACATTTTTACTGATGCGTCTGAACGCGCCTACGGCGCTTGTCTGTATGTACGAAGCGTTGATAAGCAAGGACAGGTTTTAGTGCGTTTATTGTTAGCCAAGAGCAGAGTTGCGCCACTCAAGCCGACGACCATACCCAGACTTGAGCTATGCGGTGCCCTTGTAGGTGTTCGCATCTTTGAAAAGGTTGTGGCAGCATTACGAGTTAGCGCGCGGCGCACTTTCTTTTGGACTGACTCCACTATTGTTTTAGGGTGGCTAAAAATGTTACCAAATAAATTACAGCCGTTCGTGCGCAATAGGGTTGCCGAGATTATAGATAAGACCAGTGGCTGTGAGTGGAGACATGTTCCAACTGACCAAAACCCTGCTGATTATTTGTCTCGTGGATTAGACATTAATTTATTACCTAATTTAGATATTTGGTGGTCCGGTCCTAGTTTTTTAATGAATGAAATGTCTCATTGGCCTTCTAAATTAATGAACTTTAATAACGAAATATTGCCTGAAATTAAATTAGATGTCACCTTGCATGTTTTACTTAATAACAATGAAATTGATGAATTGATTAATTTTACACGGTTTTCAAACTTTTTAAGACTTCAAAGAACAGCCGCCTATGTTTTACGTTTTATTAACGCTTGTAAAAAACAACCTATTCGTGGTCCTCTTTCTGTGGATGAACTAGAAAGGGCTTTAAACTTTATTATATATTTATCTCAACGACAATCCTTTAAAGACTATAAATTACTACTTAATAATAAATCGTTACCGAAGAAAAGTGAATTAAATAAGTTTAACGTCTTTCTAGACGAGAATAATATAATGCGGATTCGAGGTAGATTACAACATTCAGATTTTCCTTATAATAAAAAGCACCCGATTCTTATTCAATCTAGTCATCATTTTGCTAAGTTACTTTTTAATTATGAGCATAAAAGATTGTTTCACGCTGGACCCCAGTTACTGTTGGCGTCCATACGAGATACGTACTGGCCCATTTGAGGTCGCAATTTAGCTAGGATGTGCTGTAAACAATGTGTTCGTTGTTGCAGATTTAGAGGTGAAACTGTAAGTCCTATTATGGGAGATTTACCACAGCAGCGACTTCTAGCAGGTTTTCCTTTTGAAAATATAGGCTTGGACTATGCAGGTCCTATTCAGTCAGCTGTTCGTCAAGGTCGTGGCTGTAAATTAGTAAAAGTTTATATAGCTATTTTCGTTTGTTTTTCCACGAAATCTATTCATCTTGAACTAGTCGGTGATTTAACAAGCAATACTTTCATTATGGCGTTAAAGAGGTTCATCTCACGTAGAGGAAAGCCGAGAAATATCTACTCGGATAATGGCACCTCATTTGTTGGTGCATCTAATGACCTTTCTAGGTTTCTTAAGGCGAATCGCGATTCGCTGTCCGAGGAGATGGCTCAGGAAGGAATTACCTTTCATTTTATTCCCGCATACTCTCCTCATTTCGCTGGCCTTGCGGAAGCTGGTGTTAAATCAACCAAGCATCACTTAGTCAGAGTGCTGGGCCTTTGTAACCTCACCTACGAAGAGCTATACACCATGATGGTTCAGGTTGAAGCCATTTTAAACTCCAGACCACTGACACCGTTATCATCAAACCCCGAGGATCTGACGCCGCTCACACCCGGACACTTTTTGATTGGACGTCCTATGACATCGCTGCCGTCACCTGATTACCGAGACCAGTCCATCAATTCTCTGACTCGATTTGAGCGTATTGAGCTTCTCCGACAGCATTTTTGGAGCAGATGGAGTAAAGAGTACATCTCGGAGCTCCAACTTCGCATGAAATGGCGAGCATGTAAGGGCTCCTTGAAGCTGAATTCTTTGGTCCTGTTAAAGGAAGACAACCTCCCCCCACTCAAGTGGAAAATGGGTCGGATCGTTGCTACGTATCCAGGGACAGACGGCATAGTCAGAGTTGCAGACATCAAGACTTCTCATGGTCTGTTACGCAGATCATTTAGTAAGATTTGTCCGTTGCCTATATATTCGGAGTCTGAAGATTCTTAGTGGTTGAAAGGCAGGCTTTCAACGCCCGGGGGTATGTTCCCGCAAGCGCCTAGAGAAACATTCATAGCTACAGTTGAGGCTGCGTGGATTATTGCTCATCATTTTATTTTTTAACATTTGTCGACCGGCTACCTACATTATGTAATTATCACTCATTAAACTTGCACGTTCACATCAAGCAACGTATTTTTCATTATTCCCGAAATTATACCTGGATCAATCCCGCACACCCGTTAGTGTAATGGGTTGGCTCTATTCTACTCTGCCGGATACCACACGGCGGACAAACATAAATATAATGAATGAAAAAACTACAAAACAAAGCTGTTTCACAAATATTTATATAATTATATAATAATAATAAAAATAATTTATTAAATTTTTAATACTACTAGTTACATCTGTGTACAAAGTACATTGCATTTAAAAATATAACCTGGCAATGCATTTCTAATTCACTTCTTCTTAGGTGGATAGCACTGAATCTTCATCATCTTCCTGTCCTTGTCAGGAATATAATATTAATAGTACCGAATACTAGTACCTTATTCAGCCACCTATTCGATTAGCACTATCCTGATAGAATACCTTTTGTGACATATTTGTGACATACTCGTAATTTTAACACTGATACATGTAATTCTTATTACACTTGCGGTCTTGATTTAAAAAAATCAATCTTCATAAACTTGTGAATTTTCTTTTTATTTCAGAACAGAAAACTGTTAATGGAAATAACAACATAGAAATAAAATAGAGTCAGTGGTTATGTTCATTCAAAATCTTTGTAACTTCGTCATCCACTAGGACTATGGTGGCCCTGCAGCCAACTTGATACTTGTTGCAGATCCATCTGGACATCGGCGGCTTACTGTTGCTATGTTTTGCATAGCGGTAACCACGCCAACAAAGAATTTTTCTACCCCTCCGAGACCTCTCGTAATGCAGATCTTGAAGAAAAATGTGAAATAAAAAGTATTGATAAACACATTCGTCATTCCAACCAATTAAGAGACAGAAAGCGTTCACGAAAATATTTGTATTTCACTAATTAACAGCTGAATATTCAAGCACACAAAAAGTGTGTACTTAGGTAGTGTTCATTCACTTAGGTAGGTACTATTTAAAAACAAAACTAATAATTCAAAAAAACAAAAACGTATGTGAACTTTATTTCAAATAGAATGTAGGTATTCCGTTCTCAAGTACCTGTTAAGACATAACCCCCGTCTATAATAAGTATAAAATATTTTTTTATAAGACTAAGTTAACGACTGTTACAGTAACAGGTAATAAAACAGAAAATATTGAAATTGTACCCAACATAGCCTTCAGGCAAGCGTAGGAAATGGCAGGCAAAAATATGAAAAAATACTGGCATATAACAGAAAAACAAAAGAAATGCTTAACTAAGTCACAAGGCAACATGTTGCTGGCAGACCCTAGTTTACTAGGCTACACATATAGGTACAGTCACCAGCTCATTACATTACTACAAACTATTAAAGGAGACAATTTTTTTTGTTTGGAGAACAGGCCACCCACATAAATTGTAGCAGATATTAATGAAACGTATATAGATTTCTTCCTTATAATCATTAGTAAATAATCATTTGTGTTGAACAGGTACAGGAATAATACAATAATAATAATCAATAACAGTTACAATCAATAATATAGATAAAATGTCAAAAATAAAATAAGTAATATCGTAGTAATATATAGTAGGTAACTAAGTTTCAAAAAAAATAAAAAAAACAATAACACAATTAGCCTAGTTAAAAAAACAAACATTCAACTTTATCAACAAAATAACATGACAAGAATTAGACTTAAACTTAAATAAACAAGTTGCATGCAACACTGTGGCATTATTTTTGTCCCTGAAAAACTCTTCTATACTATAGTAGCACTTCGTCATTAAGAATGAGTTTAATTTGAATTTAAATATTCTTGGACTATTAATAATTTTTAGTTCTAATGGCAATTTATTAAAGATTTGTACAGACTGAACTTTAGAGCTATGTCTGACAACATTTAATTTTGGCTAAAACAGATAATTAGGCAAATCTTTCCTGCGCGTTTCTACCCTAGTTTCCCTTTCTTCCTTTGTCTCGTACTTATCTAGGTTCTCTGTAATCTCTAGATTACAGTGGTAATATTAGCTAAGCCATGTCTTATCGGAATGATGAGAAATTCCAAAAAGAAAACGTGAATCTAACTATGAACAATAACAATAACACGTCTGTAGCAGTCTCTGAAAGTAATTGTATTCGCACATTGAGTTGAAATCTTACTGCACAATTGACACAACGACCAGCAGATGCCATTTTAATAAAAAAGTTTTTATTATTATGCGAAAAAATCGCAGAAACACTTTCACAAAATATAAATAAATGGAAAGAGTAAATGTCAAATGGAGTTGTCAGTCAACCACCAAAAAGACGGATTTACTACGTTCCGTGCCATTCTGATTTTTATAGACCATCTAAAAGATTTTAGCGAAATCCTTTAAAAATTGCATTAAAAAGCCTACAGTTTAATATTGTTTCTTTTTATATTATATTATTTTTCTATTAAAATTATAACAGATATTACTACCAATGGATACCGTACTTTTTTTTTTATAAGGAAAGAACGCCCCTATTTACGTAAGTATTTTCTGTCAAATGACATTGACCACAACAGGAATGATTTGACTCGCAAAACAATATCATAATGTAACTTATTTATTATGATTTTAAGATTCCGGTTTCTTTTCTATGTAATCTTTCGTTTATTACTATAATAAAATGGTTACTTTTTTTTGGTGTAGTATGAATAATATATGCAACATCGAAGACGGCCTAAAAAAAACTGTCTCCTTTTCTAATTATATTTTGTACTTAATTGGCAACCATTTATGGTTTAAAATCATTTGGAGTAATTTGACAGTTTGTGGTAACTTGTTGTGCTGGAGATTGTACAATAATCTTTTGAAGCTCGAATGACGTTGACAGAAACGCACTGACTGGTTTTTCGACTGTTTTGCAATACATTTTGAAAAAATAAGGCGGAGGCGTTCGTTTCGATTTTGACAACGTGCCACAAGATTCTTGTATAGCTTCAGACACTGTATGCTCTATGAACTAATAATTATGATGATGATGAGGTCACCTTATCCATACAAAGCTACTTCTTTGGAATTTTCCCTATTAAGTCGACAAAAACGTAAGTCTTATTATTCCCTTGCCTTTGTCCGTTACACATACAATATTACCTTGCTAGGTAATCTATACATATAATAAATCTGTAGAAAAATCGTTTTTGTACATCGAAAATATTAAAAAAAAAAAATGCCAGGGTGTGAAAGGATAACCAACAGAACTCCTTTCCAACATTTTTGGATTTTTTGTCTGTTTATCTGTTTGTCTATTTCGATGATCAAGCATCACGTAAAATATACGAAACCAATACAGATAACCTTTATACATAAAAATTGTGCGTATCTTGAGGTATTATTTAGTTTTTGTTTCATCGTAATCGGTTAATTCTATCAGGAGATATACGAATTTAAAGTGTTCAAGAAGAAATAATCATCAAATGTAAGATGCAGCGACATCTATTGTACTAGAATGGTACTAATGACTAAAAATGTGCTCACCAGATAACTTTTAAATTGACTGACCAGCTTTATAATCATCATCATCATCATCATCAGCCTATTAATGTTCCCAATGCTGGGACACAGGCCTCCTCTCTATGAGAGGGAATGGGCTATAATCTACCATGCGGGCCCAGTGCGGATTGATGTTTTCCTTCACCGTTTTGAGAGCAGCGGTGATGAAATAAATTACACAAAGTAATGTGCTTGCCTGGGTTCGAACTCACGACTTACTGTTCGTAAGTCGGGGCCGCCACCACTGGGCCACCGCTGCTCAGATTTATAATAGTACATTGTAATACAAGGGGCTAAAATGACCCATTATATACGAGGTAGTTTTACTACCGAGCTTTAGCGACAACTCACGCAGTAGCGTGATGATGTAAATTTAGTAACTAGGAGCGAAGCATCAATGATAAATGTTGCAAAAACGGGGAAAATTTATTTCTTTCGAAATCTACCGTTGCGAGCGCTGCATAAACGGTTAAAGTTACGCAAAAATCATGTATTAGGGAATTGTTCCTCTTAAAAGTTCAACATAAAATCCGCAATAGCATAATAATGTCTATCTTTTAAGGTTGACTCACACTCTCTCTGACCCTGTCTCTCTCTCATGTGACGCAGACGAAGTTGCGCGGGTCAGCTAGTTCACAATAAAGTTTGATCACCGATGACTATGACTAACGACGATATTCATATATGCATACCTTGTGTAGGTATGCATAAATGAATAAAAGAGTCGTTGAAAGTCGTTCATCACAACAACTAAAAAAATAACGATTTCCGTATAAACTTAAATATAATGTGATTTCCCATGCTATGGATAAATGCACAACACAGACGTAAGTACCTAACTACACTAAATACTATGATTTCAGGCACCACCGGTAATATTTTTTGGTTAAGTTGTGTAAGGCCACAAGTTCCTAATCTAGACACAACTCATGAAGAAGAACACGACATGCGTGATTAACGTAGGTATTATTTCAATCTAAAAAGTATGAACTACTTAAGCGAAATGATGCTTTTTGTTCTTGTTATATAATAAGTGTATGTACCTATACTAGCCACAAAAAAACATAAAATCTATTTACGAAGATATTTATAAATGAAATCACCCCTTATTAATCAAATGACACAATAAAAAAAAGTCGCAAAATAAACTAAGAGTGCCTACAGCAGAGCAAACAACATAAAAACACGCTTAACGGAGGACTACTAACAATAATTATATTTCTTAGTTACTAAAGTGCCTTTGAACCATGTTAAGTACTAGTTGGCATCTCACTAATATTTTGGTTTTTTCGATAAATCATATTTTCAACAACACCTATAAGTAAAAACAAAGCGTATTTTAATATACATTACTTTGTGAAAATTGGTCAATTTCTAACTTTATGCATGGTATTAAATTACACAGCACAGCACGAGCATACTGTGACACGGCCAAACTATTTTCAGCCGTGGCTCAGACCTACTGTAATGTGAAATACCAGGAATAAAAAATAAAAAAATACAAATAAACTTTTACTTACAACAATTATTACGTAAATACTCCATGCAGCATGCGCAAACAGGTACCATGGTAGCATAATTATTATTGTACGAGTGGAAGACACATTTAAACGCTCTTTTATAATATAAATTTAAATAAAAATTAAATTTCTTAAAATATGTATATACGCATAATAATAGTAATGGGTAATTACTAACCCTTACTACCACTTGCCCCGTTCTGAAAAGTTTAATTACTGCTTTATAGACGACGTTTTCGCTAAATATCAATATTGACTGGAACGAGACCATAGTCCTATAATATAGGTATTTTATGACTAGATAGTCCATAAAATATAACGTAACCCTATGGTGTTAATAAAGTACATTAGCAAAATCCGTCGCTCAAAACATCAAGGATGATTATGTTCCCCGGCAGTTCTGACGATAACGTCCCCTTTGGTGTAGAGTGTGGCCTTGCACTTCCTCCAGCTACAGTGCCAACGCTTACCAGTTCTCCTGGCTGTCCCGCGCGCCCAGAACTTGTGTGTGCCCACCAGGATCATCGGCTTGCCGAACCGGCTCTTACCGAACACCGGCACTGAAAGAAACCACAAGTAAACACCTGCAGTTAGGGGAGGACAAACAAACAAAAGTTTGATACGGTTGATTCAATAAATGACGTGTAACATTTCTAAAAGCTTAGAATTCAGATTTGTAAAAACCAAGGGTACGTCAAGAAATAATAAAAAAGGTTTTCAAGCGGTTTTTTATTAAAAAGTGGTTCATATCTACATACGAGTACCTACTACTGAGAATAAAAATAAAACATTGTTCTATAAAAGAAATGAATGGAATAGTAATGAAACTTCATACAATAATAAAATGAACTTCTTTAAAAAAATAACAAATTAAATTAAAAACGACAAAGTTGCATTTATTAACTCAATAACAAATCATACACGACGTAAGAACCTCTACTACTATATTATAAAAATTAAACTTTGAAAGCAAAAACACGAATCATGCCATGCTGCCATGCTACTCGACAAATTAAAAGAATACTTACAAAAAAATGCAATATTCAAAAATCACATGGAAATAAACAAAACACGTTCAATTAGTATGAAATTGTTGTACAAAATAGATTGCGCTTACGAACTATAAACTGGAAATGATACCTAATGCTGATGCTCATTGATTGTCCTGACGATGACGTCATCGAGAGTAACGATGGTGGCCCGACAGCCAGCCGATATCTTTTTGGAACACGTCCAGCGCCGCCGACGGCCGCACGCAGATACGGTTGATCTCGTAAACCGATAAGGTCCCAACTCTATTACAGGATTTCCTCGTCGACTTTCACTGAACACAGGTACTGCGAATAAAATAACCTTGAGTCAATATCTATACCTGAACATTTCCAAACTACATAAAAAAAAATAAAAAAAACATTTTTTTATCTGTACTCTGCGTGATAATTTAATTGAATTGGTTGGATGGTTAGGAAAAAGAAACAGAGAATAGAAATGCAATTTTTAATAAGAAACATATTATTATTTGAGTATAGGTAGGTATCACAATGTCAACGATTCTTTGTTTTAAATAAATTAAATAATTCCTAAAATAACCCTTATATGTTCTCGTTATCTTCAGCAATAAAATTGTCTTTGCTAAAGCAACATCTTAATTCAATAGAATAAAATTATCAATTGGATATAAAGAATAGAAGAATATTGGTAACATTCCTTTGTAAATCATGAAAGTCCCTCAGTGCTGCGGATCGTGATCCATCTAGTCATTTAAAGGGTTCCGTACCAAAGGGAGAACCAGAGAACCAGAACTCTAACTAAGCATAAGTATTATGCTGCGGGTCAAAATGATAAATAGATAATTGATCGCCGACCGCAAGTTACAGCATTAAATCGCAATGATAGACATATCATTGCGATTTAATGCTGTAACTTGCGGTCGGCGATCAATTAGATTCTGCCTCTATTTATCATTTTGGCCATCAGTAGTCGGTGCGACAGCACCGACTACTGGGCTACAGTGTGGGCTACACTATGGCGACAGTGTCGCCTGTTGCAATATTGCCGCAGAGTAACATAAGTAGAAGCTAGTAGAGTCACTGTGGACTGTTTGTTATAAAGATTAAGCGACTTTACAGATGCATTTTGCGGTCGGTGGTCGCTTTCAGAATTGTACCATAAGATTTATATGTTATAGCAAATATATCAGTTACAGCAGTACCAATTTAAAAAAAAATGTAATATTCTGCTTAGTATAATCATGAAACGATTTACTTGAAATGATCATAGTCCAGCCACCAGGCTATAACATTTTTCTACTAAAAATGGTTGTGGTATAAGTTAGACTTGACTATTAATCCCCCGAAGGTAGTGATCCTGGCTCTGCACTTGGTTCTTGTCATCGTGGTGCACTGCCACCAGACATGGCCGTTCCGTCCAATGACCCCGGAGCGAGTAAAGCGAAATTCGTTCGCGACCAAGCGCTCCGTTTTTCCATCAGTCAGTATTCTGTAGACTGGTGGAAGAAATGTGGAGTTAAAGTACAGTGTTCTTTATATTATCACAGAAAGTATGAACTTTGAGTTTAAGGGTTGGTAAAAAAATTATAACGCTCATGAGGATTGAAACATTATATTATTTATTTATTTTATTTTAGCTCACCAACAATTTGATACACTTCAAAGATACGAGATACATAAAATAGAGATACAGACAAGTATATCACCTCTTAAAGGTAAGCACATCATGCACTACTTGTTTGTCGTTGTTAATCAAAATTACAATCAAATTAAAATTTAACACACGGCAACGGTCACACGGAATTTGATCCTACTCATTAATTGGAGTCAGTCAATTTAATTTCACAAAATTTTAAATAATGTGAATACACTCACTCACACGTCGTGATACAGTGATTGTGCTTTAAATTACTCCTTCTTACTAAATTGTCGAGGGTTGTGACGTACGCCTTGCATAAAGTTTTGGATTTTTTTAAACATGCCCAACGTATTGTGTTAGTTCAGATCCTATCCCTGCTTAATGTGTGTCTTCCTATTTTCAACATTGGTTAACCCCTTCTGTTCTGTATCCATTCAAATGAAATTAAAAAAAGAACTTTGAGTACGCGTTCGTTAAATAATAACCATCTGTTTTCAGTAAAGCAACTTCATAAATTAGACGTTGATGTTTAATAGCTAAAATTACTTTTCCTAAGCATTTATGCAAGAAATAAAAATGTACACGACCGATAATGTTATGAAGACAGCTGCTTAAAGTAGGTAAACGACAAAAATAAGTCAATTTAAAATTATTTAATTCATGATCCATTAACATAATAACAAAAACATTATTTACGACCGACAAGAACATTAAATTAATATAGCTTAAAAGACTCGGGGATAATATCTATTAGCGAAGTGTTTTTGGAACCGGGTCAATAGTTCCAAAGATTTCAATAACATAAGTGTATTTTCATATATATTATTAATAAATAAATGATATGGCTAAAAAATTAATAAAGACCATCGGATAATGGAAATATTAATAGTATTAAATTATTCAATGATTATGATTTAAATAACTACTTAACACTAAGTTGTCGACTGTTGTGACGAACGCTTTGCATCTAGTTTGGAACTTTTGTGAACATGCCCAACGAATTCTGTTGGTAAAGGTCCTGGACCTGTTAAATTTGTATCTTCCTATTTTCACCATCGAATAACCGCATCTGTTCTGACCCCATTCAACTGAAATTTATAAATCTTATGTACCCGTGCGTCAAATAATTGTTTTTTTTTTTCAGTCAAGCAGTAACTCAAGAAATCGCAAGTTGATTGAATTGAATAAAAGCTAAACTTTGTATTCATGCAATGAATAAAAACCACCCAAAATTTTACGGAGACAGCAGCTTAACGACAACGAAAAAAAAAACAAGTTAATTTAAAAAATATTTAAGTCATGATACATTTTCATAATTCAGTGACAATGTTTCAAAAAGCTCTTTACTATGTAATTTTCGATGGTAATGACATGCGCTTTGCATCTAGTTCTGGTCTTTCTGGAACATACCCAGCGAGTTTTATTGCTCCAACATTTAGCTCTACTATACTTGTGATCTCCTACTCGCAACATGTAACCCCCTCTTGTTTGAAGCCATTCCGCTGAAATAATCATACAGATTGAACTGATTAAAGTCAAAAAAGAACACAACTGTTATATTGTGATAACTGGATGAATACCTGAAAGTATCTCAGGTAAATGGCTTAAAAAAAAAGTAGTGTGTGGTAATTGTGTACCAACTGCCAGCGCAGAACAATGAGCTCTTCTCATACATAGAAGGAACGGTCATTGATTACCAAGTGCTCAAATCTTAAGCTTAGTTCTGAATTAGACCCCAACTTAAGTAAGAAAAGGCTTGTAAGATTGAGAATTTCTTAATAAAATATCAGACACACTGGTTATTTTTATTATTTCGAAAAATAAATGAACTTAACTTAATCCACATGATTGTGTATTAAATTGCTCCTTAAAATTATGCCCTCGAGGGTTATAAGAAACGCCGGGCATTTTGTGCGACTCCTTGTGGTACACTGCCATCTTGTCTTCTTACCATTAATGTATGACTTGGTGAATCGAAAACCATTCGCCGTCAGCATCTGTGTCCCTCTTTGCGTTACCATTTCCATCACTGCAAGAAAAAATATATATAAATGGGTAAATGGAAAAAAGGGTTCTACGCAACTTTCAATACCTAGTGTGTTTTCCTCATGTGTTGATGAAAACGTTCAATCCTTATTTTCCATAGAACATCGCTTCCTGAGCTTACCAAGGCTTGCTGCGTTTCTGGAGAATCTGGACGCCCAAACTATTACCATTCCTATATCTGATGGCATATCTACAATATAATTTAATTTGTACTTAGCTTGTTTTTGCACCAGAACATTACCGGTTACTTCGTTTGAGATACGGTAAAATTAAAAACCAAGTTGGTTTTTTTTATTTCCCCTAGATTAAAACACTATCGAAATGAAAAACTATAGTTTACAGACTGTTTAAACTAAAATGAGTTTAAGAGAAACTATGATTTTATTCTTAAAGAAATTCTTGCTGAAACCAGACAGTCTCATTTCTTAAGGAAACAATTTTTTTAGGCCCACTTTAATAAACGAAAGATTACTTAGAAACGTAACTGGAATCTTAAAATCATAATAAAAAAGTTTTATTGTGATATTTTTTGCGAGTCAAATTATTTCTGTTACGTTCAATGTCATTTGACAGAAAATACGTGATTACGGGCATTTTTTACGTTTACAATAAAAAGTACGGTACCCAGTGGTAATAATATGTGCTTTTATTATAATAGAAATAAAATAGAATATTCTATATCTAAAAAGAAATATTATTAAACTGTGAGCTTATTTTACTGCTATCTTTCACGGTTTACGTTAAAATCGTGTAGATGGTTTATACAACCATCGTGACACGGGACTTTGTAAATCCGCCTTTTTGTGTGGTTAACAGACCAGTTCATAATTTTGACATTTACTCTTTCTGGTTATTTTTTCGAAAGTGTTTTTGCAGATTTTTCGCGTTTTCCAAAAATAAGATTTCATGAAAATGGCACCTGCAAGTACTCGTACAGCGCATACTCCACAGAGCCGTTGTATCAATTTTGCATTGTAAGATGCTACAGACGTGCGCCAACTTGTGTTTGGATTTCTCGCGAGGTAAGTGATGATAAAGTTTTGATAATGTGAACTTGTTTATAATTATTATTTACGTCGCATCCTAGTGTTGTAACTAACACGATACTTGCCCGCCTCTGTGCATGGCCCGACAACACCTGGTCAGTTTTTAAACTACTAGCTAGCTATTTTAATGCTGCATTGTTCTTAAAATATTCGGCAAATTGCACTTTGTCGAAAAAGGCCTAACCAGACATTCAATATGCACATAATCAGATTCTTTGATATTTACTAACGGCCATTTTCAATAACTTAATGTTCGGTTTCGGTAGGTCGCTATCTCTGTACGTTTGACATTTTGCTCACAGACGGCTAGAAACAAAACGTCTCGGAATATCTTTCTTTGATTTTTCTATGAATCAAGTGGCAGGTAGGTGACGCGGATAGGATGTTTCAAGCTAACTTTGTTTATAGAAACACCGATAAATGATAAATGATAAATGAATGAATGATAAATGATAAATGATGTTTATTTTGCAAGTAGGTTTTTACAAACACTTTTACACGTCATTTTTTTTTAAACTAGATGGGGCCGTTGTTTCGTACCTGACTACTCTGAGAAGAAACAGCCGAAACAAACTCAGAGGTCATAGTCTCTTTTAAAGTCCAGACAATTTTGTTCAATTCACATGAGGACTATGCAGATTAGTGTCTGAGATGGTCTTTTGAAGAAAGAACCATACAGATTTGAGTGGACCTGTCCAGTCAGTGCAAGCATTTGTCAGTTAACGTGTAGCTCGACTTATAACTCAAGGAGCTCAACGAAACGACGAACAATACCAAAGAAAGGACATTTGGGTAGGTCGCTTAGAGTACTCAAACTGTCAGACAGTTGTGGTAAAAAATAAACAAAAAATATAAATGTGACCCACATGGTCCCCACATTCACAATAATCATATAAAATTCATAAAAAGTTCTATTCAAAAAGAATGTAAATAAAAATCACAAAAATCATTAAAAGTCACAATGATGATAAAAAAAAAATTAAAATACTTAACAAAATAAGTATTCATGTCAAATCAGTAAATGTCAAATAATAAAGTAAAAAATAATAAAATACATGTCAAAACAATGTCAGAGTGTATAAAAAATAATAAAATACATGTCAAAACATTAAATGTCAGAGTGTATAAAAAAGAAAAAGAAAAAATAAAGAAAGGAATAAATAATAAACAAGCTAAGTCCGAGGCTTCGACATTCACAGAGCAAATTTCATTGGAGCAGCTTAATCCCAAGCCTTTTTATCTTCGAGATAGTGATTAACATGATAGTAGGCTTTCAGGCACAGCTGCCGTTTTATAAACGATTTGAATTTATTTAGGCTTAGTGCTTGAATTTGGCTTGGAAGTTTATTGTAAAAACGTATACATTGGCATCTGAACGTACCCCCTATTTTTTTGAGCCTCGTTGCAGGAACAACAAATTTGTGTTTGTTCCTCGTATTTATGTTGTGGATATCACTGTATTTTTTAAACAAATTAATATTTTTGTGTGCGTACAAAAGGTTTTCATAAATAAACTGAGAAGGGACAGTAAGAACATTAATCTCTTTAAATTTTTCTCTGAGGGAGTATCTAGGAGTTAATTTATAAATTGAACGAATTGCCCTTTTTTGCAAAACAAATATTGTCTGAATATCGGCGGCATTGCCCCACAAGAGAATACCGTACGACATCACGCTATGGAAATAACTAAAGTAAACTAAACGGGCTGTCTCTAAATCAGTTAACTCACGAATTCTTCTAACGGCGTATGCTGCAGAGCTAAGTTTTTTTGACAATTTGTCTATATGCGGGCCCCACTGAAGCTTGGCATCCAAAGTTATGCCTAGGAACACTGTGCTATCTTCCGGTTTTAACTCTTCATCCTTAATTAGTACAGTAGTTTCCACTTGTCTTACATGGGGTATCGTAAACTTAATACATTTAGTTTTTTTCTCATTTAGGAGTAGGTTATTAACATTAAACCAATTAACGACTTTTGCCAGGGCGCTATTAACATCATCCGTAACTAAATGCTGACGTTTGAGTTTAAATAAAAGAGAAGTGTCGTCTGCAAACAATACTATGTCATGATTATCCTTTATGAGGTGAGGCAAGTCATTTATGTAAATAAGGAACAAAAATGGACCAAGAATTGAGCCCTGTGGTACCCCCATTCTTACTACGGATCCGGGAGATCTCTTCCCGTTAACATCAACTCTCTGAATCCTATTACTCAAATATGAAATAAGAAGATCCAGAGAGGCGTTACGGATTCCGTAGTGGTGTAGTTTCCTGATTAATGTTTCATGAAGAACGCAATCAAAAGCTTTAGATAAATCGCAAAAAATGCCTAAAGCATCGCATTTGTCCTCCCAGGCATTATAAATGTGTCCTAAAAGTTCAACACCGGCATCAGCAGTTGAACGACCCCTTGTGAAACCGAACTGTTTTTTATGCAATAACTTATGTTTATTGAAAAAACTTTGCATTTGTGCCAAAATTAATTTTTCAAAAAAATTTCTAAAGGTGGGTAGTACTGAAATGGGTCTATAATTAGTGGGGTCTGATGTACTACCCGATTTAAACAATGGTATTATTTTACTATATTTCATCAGATCAGGAAACTCACCACGGTCAATACAATCGTTAAATATTACAGCTAATGAAGGAGCTACAATGTTTATAATGGATTTAGCAACGTCTACAGAATGACCCCATAGATCGGCGGTCTTTTTAACATTTAAGGTGTGAAAAGTTTTAATTATATCTTTACAGGTGACATATTGAAAATTAAATTCGGAATCACAGACTGAAACGTTTTTCCCTTAGTAAAGACTCGGCAGCAGCAGGTTACGAGTTTAGCGATTTAGTAGTCGATACGGGAATATCCGCAAAGAAATTTTCGAAGGCTGTGGCAACTTGAGTGTCTGAATTTAAAATTTTATCGCCAATAGCAAGGCTGTAGTCACTGTTTCGGTTGCAAGACCTTCCCGTTTCGCTATTAATAATATTCCATGTCATTCTAATTACATTACTACTATTTTTAATTTTTGAACTCAAGTAACGTGACTTTGCTATGAAACAAACTTTTTTAAATATTTTAGAATAATTTTTAACATACAACTTAAATTCTACAGTGTTTATATAGGTCCGCTCTGCATACAGCTCATAAAGTCGTTTTCGACTCTTATGAATACCAATAGTGGCCCAGTCGTTGAAGGAAGCGTTACTATTAACCGAGATTGTCTTAGGGACAAATGTGTTTTCAAATTGTGTGCAATACATACTGAAAAAATCGTTATATTGTTGATTTGGATCATTATTAGTTGACAATAGTGGTAATTTAGATAAAAGTTTAGTTTTAAAGGTTTCAAGGCGAGTTTTAGTTTTTGGATTAACAATGATATCCTTTTTAGTGACTTTCTTGCTTACATTAGGAATTGTGATCAATTGCCCACAATGATCAGAATCTAATAAGTTAATAATTGCTTTTTGGGTGGGTATAATATCCGTGTAAATATTATCTAGGCAAGTGGCACTAGTTGGGGTTATTCTGGTAGGCTCGAGAAATTTGTTTTCAAGATTGTATGACTGAAACAGGCTTATAATTTTTGTACTTAACCCAGAATTTTCTAACAAATTAATATTAAAATCACCACAAATGATTACCGACTTCTTAGAACTACAGATTTTATGCAACACTTCATCCATTACCTTTTCAAAATAATCATACAACCCTGAAGGAGGTCTATACACACTTAATTTAATAAACTGCTCCAATTCTATACAGGCTATTTCAACTGTTCGCTCAACAGATAGGCTGACAATATCCTTGCGGTCTTTAAATTTAAGATGATTATTTACTAAGATTAATGCGCCGCCATGTATAGCATTTACCCTGCTGAATGAGCTACCAACCTGGTGATTACTAAAATTGAAAATTAATTGATGACATTTGAGCCAATGCTCCGTTACACAAAGAATATCTATATTGTTACAATTCAGGAATAGTTCTACTTCTAATTCAGATAGCTGCGAGACGTGGCATATTAACTGACAGTTATACGTAAGTTAAGAAAACGGGCCTTAAAGAAGTCGTTACCTCGTGAAATAATAGTTAATTTAATATTTGCAACTAACAACAACAAGCATATGTCAAAATTTGTTTATCTGTAACATTCACGTTATGAAACCGGAGACAAAAACAAAATCAAGTTGACACATTAATTTCGTGCCAGAAAAGAGTTCGCATTTCGAACTAGGTTTTCCTAAACAACGTCTTCTCATGGTTGTGATCGAGACACGAGCTGACGATGATATTGTCTTCAATCGTGATGATAAACGCCTTGCAGTTAGTGCGGTGCCTGACGGAGCATCGCCATCTTGTTTTGCAGCCTCTAATCCTGTCTTTGTGAAATCGGAACCCGCCCAAATACATCAGCAAAGTTCCCTTTTCTGTCTGGAAAACTGAATAAAATAAACGGTTTAGTTACAAAATGTAGTAGAGAAGAGAATTATTGTTAAGCTAATGTACACCAAAAGCATGTTAACTGTGTGATAATGAGTAACTGATCATTATTTGCTTTTTTTATTATTAAAGGTATGAATCTCATTACCCATCAGCTTTTTCTCGTCGTTTTTCGTATATACGTATATTCATAATGTTGACAAAAATATAATAAAAAGAATCGTTTTGTAAAAATATTTTATTTCCTTCATATACCAATAGGTACAATAATCAATAAGAAGTTACTTATAAGTAGTAACAACTTCATATTAAAATAGAAAACTATATCTATCTTATTAACCTTTTGTAATAATATCTGCTTACCCTAGAGTAACTTAACTAATGATAGGTACTTTATTAATTTCACGTTAACATCATGTAAAGCCCTATAAAGCTGGTATCAAATACTCTCATAAACTTAATAATACTTACGAGTTACAATACAACATAACCGTTTTGTGTGAACATTTCGCCAGTGCGAATGCACATGCGATCTATGCGATCCCTGACTGAGAGCATTGCCGTTCTGCGTCAACAGTCAACACACATTCCGGCACATCGGAAATGTATCTATTTATTTATTTAGTTGATCATCAAAAGAAGAGCTCCTAGCCCGGTTTGTAGCGAGTTTTTGGAGATGATATACGCCAGGCGATTATTTTTTGAATTAAGACCTATTAAACGAAAATAATTTCGCATTTTTCTTATCTAGTAACATTGGAGCGAGAAACTAAAAAACAAATAAAAATGAACATAGATGAGCCGTCACTAATATAATATCGAAAAGCTGCCGGATTTTTAATGAACCTTGACAATTAAAATTGTTGGCAACATTGTGACCATATTATATGACTCGTACCACCTGACCGCACTGTTAGGTAGGTACGTTCCTATACAGGAAGACTTTTTAGTCATGAAATTATCGCGTGTAGGATAACAAACAACTTTAAAACAGTCGAAAAAATATTAACTTTTTTATACAAAATGTATTCATCTATAATCGGATAAAAACGTACTAAACCGATTTTTTTTTTTTTTGGAATTTAAGAGTTTCCTTTATTGTCAAAGTAATTTATGTTCATGAGTGCTGTCCCTATCTGAAATAGGGGGCTCCCCTATGAGCTCCAAGTCAGCCGTTATCCACAGTTATTCGCAATGATTGTGTTTCAAACAACTCTTCATGACCTGATCGTCGATAGTAGTGAGAAACGCTTTACACTTCGTCCGGTATCGCACGGAACACTGCCATCGAATCTTCGCACCCATGATTTTCTCTTTTGAAAAGCGATACCCTCCAACCAGCAACATCACTGTGCCTCTATTTGTTCTGTACTTTGTCACTGAAAAGCAAAAAAAAATAGTTTTATTATAAATAATTAGATTTATTATTGTTAACTTGGCAGAGAGTTTGATCTATTTTTTTTTCTTTCATATAATTCTATTGTTACCTGGTAAACAGACCCTAAAAAATAAAGGTTCTTACAATATTAGTTTTGTTTGTATCTAATTCTGCACACTGCCAAGTAGTCATGTATGTTTGGTAAACTATGTGCATTGCTTGATCGGTAGAAAATTAATTTATTTTTTTATTCTATAAAATCAAGGTCACGTGGTGTGCCCTGGTGAGGCTAGTAAAAGAAAGATAAACAAAATTACAAAAAAAATGTTAAATAACACGTATCACAATAAGTACTGTTACTTACTACTTCTTGTGATAATTATAAAAACAGTTTCGATCTTGGACTAAACAAAGTCTCACTTGACATTTCACACATACAAATTTAGTTTGACCCTTTACACAGAACCTACATCGTCCTTTGGATTTAAATGATGGCATGTGGCCTACTTGGTCATAACGTGTGTCCGTCTGATTATGAAGTGTCACGAACTGTTAAACTGAAAAGAAAAAAAAAAACATTTTTTTTATTGTTTTTATACAAAGATATTATTATTCCTTTTGCACTTCGGTGTAAATCATGTCAATCTGATGGGGAATAAAGGAGGAATTACAAACCACAATGTGCTGTGAAAATAAGTGTTTAATAATATTATTATATAATGAATAACAAAACATAATAAAAATTTCAAACAGGTTAATCTATTTCATATAATTATTAAAAACAGATATCAGTTTATAATGCAAGATGAGAGGTTCCACTCCAATAATTAACTAAAGTCCAATAAAAAAAATGATTCATCTATGGTTAAGATCGTGGCTAGTTGCCTTGATGGTTAAGAAGGAAGCTTTGCATTTTGTCTGCCCGTAGGTGGGACACGTCCACTTGGTTTTCACTCCTCGCACTATTTTTTTGTAATAGTGATAGCCACCAACTTCCAGCATTACATTTCCTCTATTTGTCACTAAGGTTTTTACTAAAATGATAAACAGTTAAATTGTAAGTTTTTTTTTTTTTTAAATACTGATGACAGTTTGAAGAAAGATAGAAAATTACTGTCTTCGCTTCTTACAAAATCCTTTACCAGTTTTAAAATTATATAAATTAATTTAAAATGCATATAAAATATTCTATATTAATTATAACAGTATTCCAGTAATTGATTGAATTTATATCAGAAGACCCTTCTACTATTAGCTATTACTATTAATAGCAATATAATTTTATGTTAGGTTAGCAGCTAATATTACAAAAAAAAAGAAAATCTTACGAACTACGATTTCGTATACAATTTTTTGGTGTAAATGACGGGAAGAACATGTGCTCTTCGGCTTCGTTAAGGGTCTTTAAATACCCATTGTATCGGTTATTAGGTGGATACGGGATGGTTATGTTCAAGATAAGTCTTCACTGGGTCACCGTCAATAGTGATGACGAACGCTTTACATTTAGTGATGTGTCTGGTGAAACAGTGCCATCTAGTCTTGCAGCCAGTAACCTTGACCTTGTAGAAGCGACAGCCGCCAGTAACTAACGCCAAACAACCTTTTCTTGTTCTTATCAGCATTACTGAAAGGGTAACCCAGTTTTTATTATTTATACATATTATGTTTGCTTTAATTCTATTGGTGGTGTCCTCTTTCAATACTTTGTAATTTGGTAACATTTTCTCTAAATATGTATTAAATGAGATACATACATTTTTTTTTAAATTCTATTTTACTGACGTCGCTCACAATAATCAACGACATTGTAAGTTTTTGCGTCTAGTTTAATTAGGTACGGTACTTATATAATAAATAAAACAATTTTTGTATTTTATTATATTTATTTCATTTAATATAACAGGTAATGCTAAATTTATACGGAGGTACGTTCAGATGCCAATGTATACGCTTTAACAATAAACTTCCGAGCCAAATTCAAGCACTAAGCCTAAATAAATTCAAATCGTTTATAAAACGGAAGCTGTGCCTGAAAGCCTACTATCATGTTAATCACTACCTTGAAGATAAAAAAGCTTGGGATTAAGCTGCTCCAGTTAAATTTGCTCTGTGAATGTCGAAATTTCGGACTTCGCTTGTTTATTATTGATTCCTTACTTTTATACACTCTGACATTGATTTTTTTTTTACATGTATTTTATTATTTTATTTTTTATATCGTCCCCGTAGTTGGAAAATTAAATAACTCTGATTTTGTAGTTCTGAGATAAAAACGCGATTTAGTGTTTTTTTTTCAGTTAATGTACATTTGTTAAAAAATGTGAGACAATTTTATTGTCGCTAATTTGATATTTTGTGGACCTGATTACCTTTTACATTATGCTTTAACAAACTGAACTCTATCTTTAACTATAGGTAAATAACACATAAAAAATCAAGTTGTTTAATTTTGCCACAACTATTATTTATAACGTAACTACAATTAGCTACTTATTTCGGCTAGTTATTTAGTTTTCCTATAAGCTAAATACATTTGCTAGAGTAAGATTTAGTGAAATAAATGCAGTTATTGAATTTATCCAACTCGAAATATTAAAATTTATTGGTTTTTTACGTTATTATTACTTTGATATTTTTTTAATTACTATTATTGGTCTCATATAAAATAAAAGCTGTATTATGATATTAATAAAGTTATATTAAGGAAGAAATAGAAAAGAACAATAAAATTTAGAAAAAGTGTATTGTAATCAAATACTTATCTTACCACAAAATAAAAAAAAGAGTCAGTCGACTGTCCTACTGAGAGTCAGTCGACTGTCCGACTGACTATGGAATTCTGTTGCTGTAGATTTGATATTTCTTGAGAGAACGACTGTTGCTGTGAGACCTGTATGAGTAGTGTCTCTGCTTTTCGGAGAAGTTCTGCTTCAATAGTGTATTTCTCGACCCGAGTGCCTGATGTCTTTGCCGTCATCTTGGAAAGGG
This sequence comes from Xestia xanthographa, assembly GCA_905147715.2. Taxonomy (NCBI): domain Eukaryota; kingdom Metazoa; phylum Arthropoda; class Insecta; order Lepidoptera; family Noctuidae; genus Xestia; species Xestia xanthographa. Next base: position 9,212,210 of record LR990646.1, read on the forward strand.
GTTTAGTCGCCTTCTTCTGTTTTCTCCAGTCAGAATCCTTTTCTGTATTTTTATGAGTACGTTTGTAGAACGTTTTCTCCGTTTTCTTTTGACAGAGATATATAAAGCGTAGGACGCTCACTGTAGCATGAAATAGTCGCTCCCACTTCTTCACGATCTGGAATAACTACTGTCAGGGAAGGGCTGTTGTTGCCTTTTCTATCGGTGACTGTGAGTGTTCTTTCCTCTCCTGTTTCTGTGTTGATTGGAGGTTTCTCTGTTGGCCACGTCAACGGTTCGTCGTACAGAAAACTAGGTCCACGGAACCACTCATGATGCGAGTCAAAGTGGTATGGTACGTCACGAGTGGTGCTGTCAGCTATGTTTATTTTAGTAGTTACCCATCGCCAGTCTTCGACTTGTTGTTTTCGTGTATAGATGCTGTGCTATGGGCGGCAAACGGTTTTATACTCGCGATCCTCTTTGAATTCACGTGAGGGCGGTCTTGCTGTCTGTCCAGTACGTCACTGATGCGGGTTTGATGCCATGTTCTTCTATGACGGCTGCTGCTATACGGGTTCCCAATACCGCGGCCTGTAGCTCGATGCGCGGTATTGACTGTAGTTTGATTGGTGCCACTTTTGCCTTTGCCATGACGAGTGTGACGTGCTGTTTACCGTCTGCTGTTGTCGATCGCCAGTGACAGCTGCTGCGTACGCCATCTCGCTTGCGTCGGTGAAGACGTGGACTTCTGTTTCTTCTTCTGCTTCAATGTATCCCGGTTAGCATCTTGGTAATTCGACGTTCTTGAGCTGTCGCAGATGTTGCACCCAACTTCTCCAGTAGGCGGACAGGTCTGGTTCGAGCGCTTGGTCCCAGTTGGTTCCTCGGGTCCAAGCCTCCTGGAGAATCTGTTTGGCTCGAATAGTTACTGGAGAGGCGAGTCATATAGTGACATGACGTATTCTGTGCTTCTATCTTCGTCGGCGCCTCCTTGTCCAAGATGCTGCTCGGTAGACGTGTGAGCGTAAGGTTGAAGCCTAGCGTGTCCTCACTCGGATTCCATATCAGTCCGAGTATCTTTTCTGTACTGTCTGTTTTCCCGATGTTGACTACTTCAGTCCTGTTCTGTGTCGGGTCTATATTTTCTAGAACTTCTGTTCTGTTTGAAACTCAGTTTTTGAGTTAAAACTTCGCCTGTAGGTGTATGTTCTTCACCGCCGTTGCTATGCGTGTCGCTTCTGTAGCTGTCGAGGTAGTCATCCATGTAATGACTCTGTATGATGGCTTCCACCGCTTCTGGTTGACTTTCGCCGTGCCGTTTGGCGTTCCAATTTTTTGCGTAGATGGCTGTGCATGGTGAGCTTGCTGCGCCGAATATTATAGACGTCATGCGGTATTCTTCAAGGGCGCCTTCTCTTCTATCATCTCTCCAAATATAACGAACGGACAGAGACGCCCGTCTCTGTCCTGTCTACGCACCTTCACTTGCATGAACATTTATGCTATGTCGCCGGCAACTGCTATTGGGTGTCGGCGGAATCTCATCATGACGCAGGGCAGCGACAGTAGTAGGTTTGGACACGTGAGTAGGAAGTCTTCAGTGACATCTCTCCTGATTTGGCTGCGGCGTCATGGACTATTCGGAGTTTTTCCGGTTTCATGGGGTTGAACACGTCAAAATGGGGTAGGTACCATGTCCTACCAACGTGCTTGTTTTGGGCGCTTTTTCGGCGTATCCCTTGCTTATGTACGAGTTCATCTGTTCTGTATATCTGTCTCGAAGAGCAGGGTTGCTATCAAGTTTTTTCTCTGTTGAGACGAGTATCTTGAGTGCTGTCCCGTATAACTGTCTGGCATTTCAATGTTTTCGCTTTTCCAGAGCAGGGCTGTTTCTTTCCTCAGATGCATTTTGTTTTATGGCAATTATATACAACTTAATTTATTTAATTTTATTTGCCTAGCATCTTTCTTATAAATTAATCATTATCTAGTTGTAGAAGAAATAGATAACATCAAGTAGTTATTAAATTAAGTACGTTATATCAGAATTCTGAATAGCAGAATTAAATAAATAGAGTTATTTAGTTTTCCTAGAACTTAGTTAGTTTTGTGAAAGACGTTTTGAAGTTGAGGAAAAATTCAACAACTCATGTTATTTAATTTATTTGACATTCAACTTATCATTGACCACAGTTATTGATTTATTTACCGAGTTATTTATTTTTCCTATAAAAAAATAGTGTTTGTCTGAAGATATTTATTATTCCATCTGTCCGACAAAAATGGCTATATTTTTTGGAACGGAATAAGATACGAAAACGCCTGTAAGGCTCAAATATGCGGCATGTTTTAGGTGTTTTGAAAATAGGGAAAAGTCAATATCGCCAAAATCGGACTTATTTAATTTTCCAACTACGGGGACGATATTTTATGTGACATTTACTGATTTGACATGAATACTTATTTTTTTAAGTATTTTACTTTTTTATTTTATTATCATTGCGACATTTAATGATTTTTGTTTTTTTTTTTTTTACTTACATTCATTTGAAAAGAATTTGTTATTAATTTTATTTGATTATTGTGAATGTGGGGACCATGTGGGTCACATTTTTATTTTTTGTTTGTTTTTTTCCCACAACTGTCTGGCAGTTTGAGTACTATAAGCGACCTTCCCAAATGTCCTTTCTTTGGTATTGTTCGTCGTTTCGTTGAGCTCCTTGAGTTATAAGTCGAGCTACACGTTAATTGACAAATGCTTGCACTGACTGGACAGGTCCACTCAAATCTGTATGGTTCTTTCTTCAAAAGACCATCTCAGACACTAATCTGCATAGTCCTCATGTGAATTGAGCAAGATTGTCTGGACTTTAAAAGAGACTATGACCTCTGAGTTTGTTTATTATTAAAATGTATTTTTATCTTAAGTAGGTACCATTGCAGATAAGCATTAGTCACGATTAAATACTGAATTAATGATTCTCTATTTTGATCCACCACGGAAACCTAAGTAATATTTATGTTAGTAACTGTAGTGCGAGAGCTTATAGGTACTGATGAAGATAGTCGATGATCCATCTTAAAGTATATTGTAATACTTATTTAACAAAAAACCTAAAACATAATAAAAATACTGCTTATAATATAAACCTTAATCATAATTCATTTGATGTCATCCACCGAAAAGAATATAAGCTTCATCAAGTAAACTTTTGCAACTAGCGACATCTATTGGAAAGCACATTTTATCTTAATGATTTCGATTGATTCGAGAAGAATTGCTCTCGTTACAACTTCTGGGAATATAGGATAAGTCAAGTCTCGACTTGGATCGTTACTATAATAACGTCAATAAATTAACAAACCATTAACTTACGCTTGTCTTTGGGGGTAACAACTCTGTTTATTACACGACTGCCCAAAAAAATGAGGGTTATGTTTTCAGGGTTCATGTATGTATGTATGTATGTATATATGTATGTATGTATGTTTTGTTTTGTTTGTTTTGTTTGTTTTGTTTGTTTTGTTTGTTTTTTTTGTTTGTTTTTGTTTTTATTCTGTTACTCGGTTCCCCCTAGAAGTCATGTCACCCCCTATCTGAACAAACACTGTATACTCAAAATGAAGTCGAGGCGAAAGTTACACCTAGCGTGCCTTCTTTTTGGTGTTATTAGGACTACGAAACCGAAGTATTTGTACGACAAGTTAAGTTGGATGGCTAGTAGACGAGAGTGTGCACCTAGGCTATGTGCGCAGCAATTATCGACACAGTCTCATAGGACAGCAGCTTTTAGGGGTAGTTTCCGATACGCTGCATCTAAAGTGTGGAATAACATTCCCCCACCATTACGGGTACTGAGCACTATACACACATTCCGAACACGATTGCGGCAGTATTTGTTAGCAGCACAGCAGAAATTGGATATGGTCGCTATTAATGTTTCAATCATATAAACGCTTAGCAATTTGCAGCACCTGCGTACGACTGCATCGTGTACGTACCTACCTACTTATGCATACACGCAAACTATTGCGACACTGTTCACGGGCCATATCTTCTTTCAAGTACTGAACCTGACACACACTGAGCGCCACAGCAACTTAATACAGCGAGTACCACAGCTACTCCGACGACTAATCTGCTCTCAATGTCTCGAAATAAGTCCACAGCCTTCAGGGGATGTTTCATGCCGCCACGCGCTGTTGAAATGATTTGCCATCTTCCATAAGATACCTAAAACAAAAGAAAATTTTAAAATTACTTACATTTTTGTGTAAGTGAAAAAATACCAGCAAATACATTAGGTATAATCAAATACTCAAATAAGGTTTATTATCTATCGGCAAGGCATATCGATCCAAGCGGCTCGGGACGGTATCACGAATTCACAAGAAAACGCGTTTAGGTACTTGTTATTAAGCGTCGCGCGTCGACCAGGTACAAGTAGGTAGGAATATCACGCGAGAAGCGTCGCGTGAGCAGGAGCACAGAGACTCGTGCGGCGCCGCGCGCCGCTCTGACTTTTTGACGCAGGCATAGTAGGTACGTCATCGCGCTAACAGGTGCACAGGTGAAATGTGGTCGTCGCCGCGTCCTACCCGTATGATCGACGGCGCGCGGCTGCGGAAAGGTGGGAGCGAGACGAAAACACGCCATGTCCTATAATACTGTACAATGTACCTATATAGGTTCATATTATTTATTTTTATTTTTTTAGCCTGCACACATAAACACATACCATACTATTCGTATATATACATATTGTCTTTGTAGTGGATATTATATTTCATTTACATAGGTAGTTGTTTTATGTTAAAACTAAAGTATTACTACGCACTTTGTTTTCTTTTAAAATAATTATGCTGTCTTGGCTTATCTCTGTATATATTTATTGTTACCAGTGTTACGTTCGAACACAAAAATACTTCTAACTTACCTACATTCTTATTTATCCGAACTCGTAAATACACATTTAATAAATTTACTCCTTATCTATTTATTTGTAACCATTTATTTATATATTACCTATGTTTGAAACTGTTTTTCCGTCACTTCCCCCTCAAGGTTCATTGGAAGACCAGCGTCAGATAGCATCACCTGTCTGGAATTAATGCTGAAATGGACCTTTTTGGCGCAGCCGTGAGGCACACAGCACATATTATGTTTTTCCTCCTTAATTTGTATCTTTTTATATTATTGTATGTGTGCTATAATAGCTGACGTCAAATAATAGTACATTTTGATACAAGTGGAGAAAGTTTGTTATTGCATTCGAGGCGGAATTATAACACACGAGCCGTAGGCGAGGGTGTTTTTGAGCCGAGAATTGCAATAACAAATGTCCACGTGTATCAAACGACGTTTTTCAATACACTTTTGAAGAAATAAAATAAAATAACGAAAAATATTTTTGTCACGAACTATGATTTTAATTTTCTTTTTTTTTCGCGCTTTGGTTTCGCCAGGTTGAAGGAGAAGCAAGGGTATGAAGCCGTTAAACAGCCTAATATAATACCTAAATAGATTTATTTTATATTTTTGAATTCAGAACACAAATAAATGTTAATTTGTGTATAAAAGTGACTATTAGTTTTTAATAATCATGTTTATCTATGATATTCGATTTATAAACACAATTTTGAATATTCAAAAAATATTTATGCCGTAGAGACGCGTAGTGATTTGCCGAAATGAAAAAAAAAACATTCACCTCAGACTATATACATTGAATCAATTTGGACTAAGTATAGGTATGTTATCTGTGGCAATTTTCATTCCCGCACACGTGCGGGAAAGTGGAAAAAATCGCACGCGTGTGAAATACATTGCATGTTGTACCTAATCATAGTGCGTTATGGACGAGTTTTCGAGGAAGTGTATTGAAAATATTTTTTCTTTCTTTCTTTCTTTCTGTATGTATGTTTGTGCGTTTCTTTATTCCACCATAACTTCTAAACGCCTAAACCGATTTCGATGTACGTGGTATCGTTAGAATCCTTGTATTACTCCGGGTAACATAGGCTAGTGAATAATTAACTAATTTATAAACTACTGCTATAAAATCTAAATATATATAAAAAAAGAAGAAACTGACTGACTGACATCAACGCACAGCCCAAACCGCTGGGTCTACAGATTCCAAATTTGGCAAGTAGGTTCCTTATGTAGGTTAGAGGTGCACTACGAAAGGATTTTTCAAAACTCACCCCCTAAGGGGGTGAAACGGGGCTCCAAAATTTGTATGGGGAAACAAGATTAGTTAGACTATTTTATTTGAAACTTCACAGGAGTACTCCTATTGATAAATGAGTAGAAACGGGTTTCAGGTTTTTTCAGAATTCAATCGCTAAGAGGGGGAAATGGGGTGACAAAGTCTGAAAATCTATGCACAGCCCAAAACGCAAAGTCTAGAGATTCTAAATTTGGCACATAGGTTCTTCATGAGGTTTAATGCGTATTTTGGAAATGTGTACCCACTGTTAACTTACGGTGTTATATATTGGGGGAACTCGACAAACGTACAATCCACATTCATTCTCCAAAAGAAATGTCTTAAGACAATATAATAACATGCATAGTACCGAATCATTAAGAAATGTCTTCAAAACGGAGGGTTTCCTGACACTGACTGGTATTTACATACTCGAATTATGTTTATTTGTTAAAAACAATATGCAATATTTTAATCTCAAATCAAATTCTAAGAGAAACATTCGGAGACAATATAAATATGACATTAATTTACCAGTTATTAACAATATGATGTATTATAAAAGTACCTATGTAACTGCTATTCGTGTATACAATCATTTACCGCCGGCAATTAGGCAATTGAATGGAATTATGTTTAAAAATAAATTGAAAAAAATGTTAATTAATAATGTATTTTATAATCTGCATGAGTTTTTTGATAGGAAATAATGTTTTTGGGAACTTAATTGCTTAAAATACTATTGCATACCCGACTTGGGTGGACTGTTGAGACTGGAAATGTAATGTTTAATATTAAGAGCTTGATGTACACAGTTACGCAATAAATATATCTTTATCTTTATCTTTAGGGAAGTACTAAGATGTGATTTTTCAAAATTCACCCCCTAAGGGGTTGAAACGGTGGTCCAAAGTTTACATGGGGAAATAAGATTAGTAAGACTATTTTATTTCTTCACAGGAATATTCCTATCAATAAAAGAGTAAACATTTGTGTTTCAGGATTTTTCAGAAATCAACTCCAAAAGGGGAATGTGGTGACACAGTCTGAAAATCAACATGTTACTCAATACTCAATTCTTTATTGCATTCCAAAATGTACGCTTAGGTGGTAAACATTTCTTTGGGAACAATCGTGGACCCTGTGAGGCACAGCAAAAGTAAGATAGTGTGGAGAGGACTTATTATTTAAGTACCATGTAGGATACTATTTATCCCTTCAGTATGATCCTGTGGGATAGTTACTGAATTTCCTGCGGGCTAAGCCGCAGGCAACAGCTAGTAATTTAAATAATAATAATTAAACACTGCAATATGGGTATCAAATTAAAGGGCTCATCATGAGGATTTGAAAATAGTATGTCATGACCATTTTAATGAAAAAAATGTGTTAATAATTATTTATCTATACAAGATACGCGCGGATGATTATGTAGGTAGGTTTGTGAACTTTAAAGTGATAAATGTACACCAAAATAAATAAAATGCGAAATTCTCCATCTTATTATAATCGTAACTAAAAAGTGTAAAATAAATAAAATAATTTAAAAAATTAAAAAACCCGACTGCGTAAAAATAACTAGGTACCTAATAACTTTAAATAAAAACTGAAAAGAAAAAAACAAGTTCAATAATAAATTCTAATACGGAACATATTGACTGCAACAGTCGGGACCCATTAAATAATCTAGACTAAAATCATTACATGCAATATGGGTATGGGGACGACAGCAGTTGGGCAGAATGAGGCTATTACAAAAGCATCATACCAAGTGTGTAACATTCTTGCAAAACGAATGAAACCCTTTACTGATGCTGAATTGATGAAAGAGTGTATGATAACTGTTTCTCAAACGTTATTTCAAAAATTTTCAAATAGTAAACAAATAATGGCACAAGTAAACAAGCTTACACTTTCTGAATCAACCTGTCGCCGCCGTGTTGAAGATATTTCAAAAAATTTGTTTGAGGCAGTAATTGACAAACTGCAAAACTGTAAATACTTTAGTCTTGCTTGCGATTCCAGTACGGATATAACTTCTATGTCTCAGTGCTCATTATTTGTTAGGTACTGCACAGTGGACGGAATCATAGAAGAAGATTTCTTAGCAGTGATTACCATGAAGGGTCATACGAGAGGTTGTGATTTTATGGAAGTTCTAAAAGAATTTGTAGAAAAACACGGAATACCTGTTAATAAGTTGATATCAGTGTGTACCGATGGTTGTCCGTCAATGGTGGGTGCAAATAATGGTTTGATTGCTTTAATGAAGAAGGAATGGAATTTACCTAATTTATTGCCCATTCATTGCTTGCTGCATCAAGAAACTTTGGCTTGTAAGATTTCGAATAACATATTAAAGGACGTGATGAATACGATTGTAAACATTATAAATTTTATTCGCGCGCGCGAACTTAACCATCGAAAATTCAAAGACCTTCTTGAAGAATTGCAAGCTAATTATGCCGATGTCATCTTACATACAGCTGTCAGATGGTTAAGCAAGGGAAGAGTATTAGAACGGTTCTTTCATTTGATACACGAAATAATACTTTTTTTGCAACAAAGTGGCAAAGAATACCCCCAACTACAGCAAAATGACTGGTGGACACTTGCGGCTTTTTTGACCGATATCACTATGAAATTCAATAGTCTTAATTTAGAGATGCAAGGACCTAACAAAATAATTGGGCAAATGACAAATAAAGTTTTTGCATTTGAAGACAAACTGCGATTATATATAAACGAACTCGAAGCAGGAGATTTTTCAAATTTTCCAACTGTTGCTGCTCTGCAATCCGAAGTTTCTATTCCCGATACTATTCATCAAGATTTGATATCCTATAATGAAACAATATTTGAGAGAAATACAAAATAGATTTGACGACGTGCGAGAGATTAAGAACTGCTTTATACTTGAAAGAAAAGAAAGAAAAAATCTTTATTTATCGCAGGGACATGACATGCATACAAAATTTAAAAACATAACAACAAACACTCATAGTATTAAAACGGAACATAAACAAAGAGTAAATTTAAAAATATAGTTGACAGCTTGCACGTCGTGAGTGCGATAAATAGGTTACCACTCAGCATGATGCTGTGCTATGGGGAGCCCACAGCACAGCGCTGGTTTTCAGTGGTCACCCGTGAAAAGAATAACGTACGGAAGTCAAAAACAGCATATTTAAATATTTGATTAGAAAAAAATAAAACAAACACACACACACTTGTGGAAAATCCTTGGCACGTTCAAAACGAAGATATGAAATTATTTTGCCAGTTTGGATTTTCTAAAACACAGTTAATGAATGAAATCATTGAACTAAAGCACAACACGCAGCTAAAAGCTAGTTTCATTGAGCACCGTGAAAAGCAGGAGTACAATGAATTTTGGAAGAATGCTTCTAGCAAGTATAAATCTTTACAAGACTGCGCACAATTCACTTTAACCATATTTTCTTCAACATATCTCTGTGAAGCTTCATTTTCGAAAATTAGCTTCTTAAAAAATAAATACCGTAATCGTCTTTCCACTCATTTAGAAGACACAATGAGGATTGCATGTAGTCCAAAAGATGCCAATATACAAGAAATTATTAAAAAAAATCAACATCATAATTCCTAATTTTACAACATTTATTTTTTAATACGACGTGGAACTTTTTATTAAATAATTCCTTACTTACCTATGTTTATAAATGAATACCTTTTTCTAATAAATATTGTAATGAATAATAATATACGAGTACTTTTTTCGACATCAACTCTCTCATGAATAACGTCGCGCCGGGGGCACAGCTAGTGCGAAGTGAATAATTAAATAAGCTGAATACATATTATGTACCTAATAGTTATTCCCGAGATTAAACTTATCCTATATCCTTCCCCGGAATTCAAACTTTCTTCATATCAAATTTCATGTAAATCGGTTTACTGGTTTAAGCGTAGAGACGTAACACACATACAGACAAACGCTTTCGCATTTATAAGATTTGTATGGATAAGTGTGCAAAGGCTCTTGAAGCGCCTTCAGCTACTCTGCGGCCCGGCTCTGGCACTCACATTGTCATGTGTGGCCCTTGGCAAGTAAAGTGTGACGACCGCTGGACTAGAGTGTCAGTGTGATAAGCGCTTTATAATATACTAGCAACCCGCCCCGGCTTTGCACGGGTGCAATGTAGCTTATATGTACATTTCTCTTGAATCACTCTATCTAATGCTGAAAACTGTATTAAAACCCGTTGTGTAGTTTAAAAGATCTAAGCGTACAAACAGCGGGAGCGACTTTGTTTTATACCATGAAAAGAAGTAACAAGATCCAAGTTTCCAATTATGATACAATATTGCTAGAACATCTTTCGAGTAAACGAAGATAATATAGAACTTAAATAAAGTTTGCTAAGTCACGGCCTATTTTTTATTGGAGTTACCCATAGGAACTGCCAAACCGTCAATTTGAATATCCAAAACTCGAATTTCTACAGTATCGGGATATAAAAATAGCCTATATCTCTACTAGAACAACGCATAACGCTCTTAATTTTTTTGCATATTTATTGCAAAAACGAGACATGTCTTAATCATCTGAGGACTGCAGCCCCGACAACATTCGATACAAATTCTGCGTTATACTCTATTAGCACTAGTGTGAGCTAGCGGGTCATGGAAGCCCAACACTCGGATGACGGCGTTGTCCACGGTGTGCAGCGACGCTCTGCAGCCACCCTTAGCTTTGACGCACACCCATCTTGTTTTGTTGCCGTGCCTCTTATCTCGGTTAAATCTGTACTGACCGATCGTGATGACCGGGTTACCTCGCTGAGATCGCGCAAAAATAGGGTTCAGATCTGAAAACAATCTTTATTTTAGTTCCTGGTGAATGATTTAATATTTATAGACAATATACAATAGAAGGGAAAATACCATTACATTTTACATTTTACACGCAAATGCAGCCCGAGCCGCGTGCACGTGCACCGGTAACTTGCATACAATCACTGGTGTGCTGCTCTTTCATGTGCTTCTAAAGCGGCTAGCATATCCAACTTTGGCCGAAAAACTCCAAGCACAAAGCGGTCATGTCAGAACACCATTGACAAAATTGTAGGGTACTGCTGTCGGTGATCTAGCTTTAAGGTAAACGAACTATTGAGCTCTAAGGAAAGACAACTTCTTCATGTGCTTATTATTATTCGTTAATTTATTGTAAAATATGACAAACATTGACAAAGATAAAACGCATCAAAACTCGGGAGTGGTGGCTCGTGACGTCTCAACGCACTAAAAATTATAGCACGACGTGACGTATTGAGAATAAAAAAAGAACATTTCCTGTCAACATGATTATAGTTTGTAAATAGATTTTTATATGTAAGGGTTCTATATATGTCGGGTTGTCAGGATTTATTTCGCTAGGCTCGAGCTTATGTGGGCAGAAGACGGGTTTCGTGCTATGAAAACACACTGGATTCGATACACTATTTTATTTCACACTGCACGGTTCGGGTTGGTAGTTTCCATGGAGAAGAAACGGCAAGAAACTCCATGGTTACTCTTTTCAAACAGATACACTGAGTCTAACAAATTACTTGACATTACACTTTCACACATTAACACTGGGCACAATGAATCGGGTACAGTTTCAAGACTTATTAACTCCGCTTCGATCAGACAAAGAATGTTCGCCTCGCCACGAGGTGTTAACATCAGGACTCTGCAAAAGCCGCCATGGTGGGATAGACTGGTGCCTCTGCTGCAAATCTCGCAACAGAAATAAGGTTTGCTGTAAGAAAACCTAATTCTGGGTTAAGCTCGCCGTTGTACCTAAGCTACATATTTTAATTAGAGTGTATATTTTTTAATTTCGTGTGCAATAAAGAGAATTTTAAAAGCGTCGTATCTTCGTCAATTTTGGTTTACGTAACAAAAGAAAAAATACATGTCAAATATTTATTGATAATCTAACTGACGGACTAATTAGATTTTTTTCAGGACACAGCCTATTGTATGCATGAGACGAAATTTATTAATTAAAACAATACAAAATCTGATTAAGATTTTAGCCACCAACCAACCATATCTAACATCATTTGAGGAACTTAAGGGAAACTTACTCGCCGCTAAAAAAACTACAGAAAGACTAAAGATAGTACAAAACTAAACTATGAACCGAAAGATTTTAGACAAAATAAGCGACAACTTGCTTTATATTTGTACACAAGTCATCATGGAAACTATACCAAAGTCATTATCATCATTTTCTGGCTCTTTACCCAATTTATTTGGAGTCAGCGTAGGATGTTCTCTAACCATTCCATGAAGATTTTAATAAGATTTTTTTCAGGATAAAAGACTTTAACTGGCCAGTGTTTAGTGCGAGTTTTCATGCCAGTTTGATCACGTTTACATAAACAATTTGTACTGAGAACTGAATTAGCGCTGTCTGGAACAATGAGGGATTTTGCTCTTCCCTAGTCGCTGGATAGACGGCGCTAGGAGTTAGTATGATAATGCAAGGAATGGAACCTAAAAAAACTGTACCCCTAGCCAAGTTACAAACGTTTCGTATCGATTCTCTTTCTTCAATCGTAAACGCCTCGGCGTAAGCGATTGTAGAAAGCGCTAAATTGGTAGCCATGTTGACACGACTGAGTCGATCGCTCGTTCTCTAATGTCTGTGGAAAAAAACCTACACTTTAGGTATGGTGAGCGTTCCTACCAAAGAGTTTAGCGATCAACATTGTAGAAACGATAACATTCTATTCTATTATTTTGAACGATGTAAACTTGTCTACGAATTTTCTATTCATTTGTGTTAATCACGTGCTTTAACGTTGAGATGATGTCATTCCCATTCATTTGAATAGTTTTCTAGATACTAGCGTTAACGATTGTAGATTGTCAACTTGGCTAGGGGTGCTGATTTTAACAAAGCGCGAGAAAACTAGGTTATATTCGGAAGGCTAAGCATATGAAAGTGTCAGTCAACGTGAGTATGTGTCTCTAAGCGTTTTGGCTTTGGCACCAACTATCATAGCAAGTTCAACGCCATCTATAGAGTTCTTGGAAACTAAGTTTTTTTTTAATATCTCAAAAGGAAAACCTCTCATTCAATTTCTCTTCTTTCTTCTTCTTCATAAAAATGGCGTAAATAAATGTAAACGTGATCGAATAGCTGGTATTACCTACAATTTAACTGGCAACTACTGACTACCTGAAAAAAATCTTATTTCAACCTTTAAATTCCACAAAACTTAATGATTATGTTTGCCAAGAGTCTTGACGATGACACTATCAACAGTAGTAATGGATGCAGTACAGCCGTTCTTCTTTTTGATGCAAGTCCAGCGAACCTTGGACCCCCAACACGCATGTTTGTTGAACCGCCACGGCCCTATTTGTACGACGAGGTTCCCGCGTTGGGATAAGTCAAATTTTGGCTCTGATTGCTCTGAAATATATCAGAAGCATTATACCACCTTTATTAACATTTTGAGTTTGTGATAAACTACATGCAGGCAGTAAGTATACTGCACTAGGTAGGTATGCAAATATAAATCATACAGGGATAGTAAGAGAAAAAACACAAATTGGCTAAATAACTCTAATAAAGATTACCACTTTTTACGTATATTAAAATACAGATTACATGAAATTATAATTATTATTTTAATTGGAACATAGAGTTATTTTCGTAACAGGTCATTTTTTTATAAAATAAATTTTGATAGCTGTAAAAGTAAACTACCTATGTCCACTTTTGACACTGACTTTCTTTTAATATTATCAGTTAAAACTTTTGGACCAATTTGTCCCCATAGACAAATTTTTAGAGATTAATCAAACTTTGATAAAATATAAATATCACCATCATTCTCCTGCCCTTATCCTTATAAATATCTACTAACAATATTTTAGAGCTACATGAATGTTAGGTACCTACTTATTACCTACCTATTTATTTAACTAAATAAATGAGGCAACCACGAACATGACGTCCAGACAACGATATCAAATGGTCCACTGAAACACTTAGGAAATCGTCAATGACACCATCTTTAATGACATTATTTAGCTACCCATGAGTTCTGATAAACTATAGCAATTGAAAACAATACTATAAAATGTCATTTTGTACCCATCATGATATAATATTATTCAAGTTTCAACAATTCGTTAGTTAATAAAACGTTTATATATTCGCACTGTCTAGTATCCACTTCAGCTAGTCTTATCCTAGTGGTTGTGCCATCCATTGAGCTTGACCAGTCGATCGTTGACAGTGACAGCAACGCATCGACAACCACAGCTCTTCTTCGCCGAACACTCCCACCAGGTCTTCACACGTCGTTCCAGCTTCTTGGTAAAACGATACTTGCCCCAAGTTATGATAGGGTTGCCATACCTTGTAACCCCAAATACAAGAGGAATTACTGAAGCCGCTGAAACATTACAACATGTTTAATCTATGCTTACGACTCGTATGTAATAGATAGTAATAAAAAGATTTCCACTTTTCGAAGCCCTTGGACCTGTGACTGCTTCGTTGGTCTAGTGGTCACTAGCACTGCTGCTGAGCATGAGATGTGCTCGATTTCCAAATCGGGCACAATGGGATTTTCCATCAGGAATATAGGTACCTAGCAGGCACGGAGTCTGGATCTAGGATCTGGGCAATAGGCACCCCGTAGAACATTGGACTTAAACATAACTGGCGAAATGCGGGTGTATTATTAGGTTCACCTCTGCCTAATAACTAACTAACTCATCGGTTAACGTCTCTCAGCATGATTTTGAAGGCCAAGAATCAAAAAATCAATCAAACAACAAAAGTCTTCTCATCGAAACAATAAGCCTATTTGAAATCACACTCAATAAATTAAATTAGACAGGCATGAGTTCATTCCAGTACACTGATATAAATACCTTAATAGGACACTTTATTAAATAAACTGAACGCCTAGGAACTTATATAAACAAATACATTTATTTTTGAAGATACTTTCATAAAAGGACTAGGAATTGACTAGGTATGACTGCACTGTACCTTCTTTATAACATTTATTATGTTCACGAAGTAAAATAATGCCTTCAAAATTTTCTGATATTCACACATGCATAAACTCACGCCTTTTTCCATGAGGGTAGGCAGAATCAAAAGAAGACCAGCTGCCACGATCCTTAGGTACTAATTTATATTTGCTATTATCTAGATATTTGTTTTGTCGTATTTCTAAAACATGTCAATAAACACTGGAACCTCTTACCTACAGATATTTCTTAAACACAGTTTCAATAGTCAGAAATAATTAACTCGAGTTTCCATGCGGTGGTATAGGTATACACTGTTCCCTTATGCAAAATTCAAATCAACAAAATATGATCACACCACATTAAACCTCTCTTCATCACACACACTCGCCCGACATTCTTCTGAGTGTTCCTTCTGCGAGACTCCGATAACGTAGCACCCCCTCGTCCTGATCCTGCGGTTGCAGGGCTTGGACTGACAGATCCAGGAGACCACGTCACCCTTCCCCTGGTAGTTCTTGTTGAACCTTTTACCTTCAAACTCGACCCCAATATGCCCCTTCGTCGTTGTGAAGAACTCAAGAATACCTAAAACATTACTTCATGTTATTCTTGTCTGTTTTCACATAAACATTCCTCTTTTGTAGGTAACAAATATTTTATGAATAAAATATCACACAAACGACACATAATAATTTTATTACTTAGGTAAGTTCCGCAATGAGATTACCTATATTTTACATTTTAATTACCTCAAACTACACACACTGGCTACTCAGGTCTCGTTACAATTAAAATATATTTTATTTCTTAGATATTAGATAGATTTCAAGGTATTAAATACCTTGCTATTATAATACTTTCAACACTTTAAATTGCCCGTTACTTATATCTACATGAGTGAGCAACCTTACTCCTACCGCGAAAGTTACATCTCAAGTAGGTATCTCATAGGCTTCTAAATCCGCCTCGATACATTCCACTGAATGTCCCTTTTCAGACATGGAGATAATATTCCGTCCCTTGGTTTTGATCCGATGGTTACAAAGATGCTTGTTGTGACAGATCCATGACACCGTTCCGTCGCTCCCCTGGTAGTTCTTGTAGAATTTCTGACCATTGAACAGTGCCCCTATCTGACCACGACCCGTAGTGTAATACTCCACCGTTTCTGAAAGAACAACATTTATATTTCCATTTAAATTAAGACTAAACTAAAGACGGCTTAAAGATACCGACGAATTTTAAGGATTTACAATGAAAAGCACGTTACAATAAAAAAAAGTATAGTTTTTAATTTCACTCCAAAATCCATAGAAGTAAAAGAGGCAATCAGGAATCAGAAGATGGACAAGAGCATATTTTCATTTAAATTAAGACTAAACTAAAGACGGCTTAAAGATACCGACGAATTTTAAGGATTTACAATGAAAAGCACGTTACAATAAAAAAAAGTATAGTTTTTAATTTCACTCCAAAATCCATAGAAGTAAAAGAGGCAATCAGGAATCAGAAGATGGACAAGAGCATATTTTCATGGTATGCAACCTTCAGATTGTACAATCAATTAAGGATCGTTTAGTTAAGGGACCACGTACAGTACACGACCAATGATCGACCGCCCCGGAGGCTAGACAATAATGGTAAATTTTAACTTAAGAGCGTTTCGTGTTTCTACAACGGCTACAATCATAATTGACATAATTTTTCGGTAGTTTATGTCAATCCAATATACATATTAAGGTCATCTAACCTATACACGAAATGTCAAAATGTATGGAACAGCTCATTTTTTTATCGGGATTCAGGGACAATGACCCCTTATGAGATTTCGTGTATGAATAGATAGACCATTTATGAGCAGAGGTAGTTTAGTGGTAACAGCCCCGACTTACGAGCTGCAGGTCGTTGGTTCAAACCTAGGCAAGCACATTACTTTATCTAATTTATTTTCAACACTGACTGCTCTCAAAACGGTGAAGGATAACATCGTGAGAACCGGTTTGTCCTTTTTTTTTGAGATGGGATATCATCCAAATGACTGCTCCCGCTCTGGGCGGAACGTCAGACTTTTACTGACTAAAACCCATCCATGTTCCTTCATCACCGTATGTGTTCCGGGGCCACAGTATCTTTTTCGAACAGTCCCGCAGCCCCGGCAGGCAACTTGCTTGTCCTTGAACCAAAAGTACTTAGGGAGACACGGACATCTACCAACCCGGACAGGGTCCGCGTGGTGGATTACACTTTGCCCATCCCATCTCACAGACAAGAGGCCTGTATCCGCAGTCTTCTTTTCTTTATTGTTGTTCGTGTACCTAACCTGGTGTCAGTTTTTATGCCGCCCATGGACCTCTGACTTGGCTTTTACATGCTGCCAAGTAATGTCTCTTAGCCATGTTGGTTTCCTCACGATGTTTTCCGTCACCAAAGCAAGTGATAATCATACAATACACGCATGTATCCGAAAAATCAGAGGTGCGTGCCTTGGGTTCGAACTCGAGACCTATGACTTGACTGTCCGACGGTCACACCACCAGGCTATCCCAGCAGTGGGAACATTATAGGCTGATTATTATGCTTGTAGGTAAGTATGTGATATATTTTTTTCTGTTATAGTGACTGCTGATAGATTGTCCTTTTGTCTAGGCCCTCAGGTTAAACTATTCGAATGTGCATCGAGCACTTGTTCCTTCGGCCAGTTGAGACCAAATTTCACAAAAAGACATACAGGTCGGACACAATGCACAAGATCCCTAAATTGTAAATGATTGGTCACTAACAGACGCTGACACTGCCATTATAGTATCAATAATTATATGTGTCTCTCATTTAGTCCACGTCTGTGATTGTGACGGTATTTGGTGCTCAGCAGTTCATTGTCGATAGTCACGGCAGTCGCTACTCTCTTGGAACACCTCCACGACACTCTGGCTTCCGAGGAGTAGGTACTTCTTCCTGATGCTGTAACCCTTGACGAGCAAGTTTGTGGAACCCCTTTTCGTCGTTGCAAATCGTACCTACACCTTAAGGCATGGAACGGATTTGTACATTTTTATAAACGATGACCTGCCTCGTTAATTTAGTGGACATCTAAACATGAGGTACAGTACGATTCACGAAAGATGACCATAAATGGCGGCCGTCTGCGTATGTACACTCAAGAAGAAAATACTTAAGACAAAATAATATTTTAATGTTAGTTAGCACCAATGGCGTCGCTCCGGTCTTTGACGCATTCCGCCCGCGCCACACCCCGCACCTTGAAAGGGACCTAAAATATGCCTTCTGCGCATTGGTCATCTTTCTTAAATCGTACTGTCCTGGGTTCGAATCCCAGGTCGGGCAAAGTGGTACTGGGTTTTTCCATTAGGAATTTCTCAGTAGCAGCCAATCTGGTTTTGTGCCCAGTTGATGGCAAGGGGGCGCGCCCTATTATCCCTATAACATGGGACTTAAGGGCCTATACTACCTCAAATGGCTTAGCATGATCCTCCGTTACGCCTAAAATACTGCAGCATTAATTTTGAAATAAATATATGGTAAAGTTGAGGATTAATGTTACGTCTTATGTTTGGCGAAAACACGATTCCATAAAATTTTCTCTATAGAAAAAAAAATTCAAAGTTACCTCCAAATCGAACAATAAACCGCTGGTATTCAAAAGGTACTTCAAATTAGATCATGAAACTTTGCATACCTATATTAAATCGTACTGCCACCATGTAAATAGCAATGAAATGAAACAATGTAGCTTTGTAATTGTATTAATCTTGTAATTTAGTACGAAAGCACATGCGTGAAAACGCGGTAAAAAGTAAGTAAGTAAACGTCAGTTTTACGCCCAAGACCACATACTATAACAGTTCCTCCCTCACTACGAAGCAACTGTTTCACACCCCGGCACGTAAATCTGACGATATCAACATAGTTCAATAATTACTAACATAAATTAGCTTAAGATTGAAACATCAACATACAAATACAATATAAATCATAACCCAAACTATATCTAGGTACCTATTACAAATCAAGGCGAACTACTGGCTTCCTAACTCTTTGACTCCTGCGCAAACCTTGTTCTGAGCATGAGGTGCTTGGGCACCTCACCGCCTGTGTTCGCTTCGGCCTCCGAATTTGCAGCATTATTTGGATCAGAGTCTGGTTGAGCAACCGTTGGCTCAGAGTCTGGTTGAGCAACCGTACCAGAGTTCAAACACGGCTCAGCTGGAGAAAAGTCTAATTTTGAATTGCAGGCAGGAGTCAGGCTGGAAATCGGTCGTTCGTTATTCTCCCTCTCCTCAGCGGAGGGTGCGTTAGTACTTTCCTCGAATATGGGTATATTACCGCCCACTTTACGTATCTGATCAATGTGTCGACGCCACAGCATGCCATTGTCAAGTTTAACCGAATAATGAAGCTTCCCGAAAACCTTATGAATTACCCCCAGCTTCCAATGACCCTCATTCGTATAGTTTCTAGCAACCACTCTATCCCCAGGCACTAGTGTTCTCACACGCGCCACCTTCACCTCTCTCTCGAAAGGCTCTGTACTATTGCTTAGACAAACCGGATCCTTTTGGGGAAGCACTGTACTCTTGTTTGGACAAATTAGCGAAAACCGCGAGTTAGGCTGGTAGGACAAAACCAAGTCACTTGGAGATCTGCCTGTAGCAGGGTGTGGTGTAATGCGATATTGAAAAAGAATTTGGTTTAACTTTGCTTCCAATGAATCCCCCAATGTGCTGAGACAGCGTAATTTATTCTTAAAGGTTTGAACATAGCGTTCTACTTGTCTTGAAAGTTAGGTAGGTGAGGGCTCAGAGTGACCTTACAGTTTTGTGGATCCTATCCAAGAAAATGTATCGTTACAGACTGACGCCCAACGTGGAGCTTCATCTTAAGACACAGATTCACTGTACTTCATATTCCACACATTCCATTATCGAAAGATAATTGGCACCCTCTCGGCCTCTTGGTTGTGTTAACCCACTTGTGGGCATTGCCAAGGTTGGAGATTGGTTACTCTACGACGGTTATTGGACAATATCCCGTAATCGTTCATCTCATATTATACTTACTCTCTACCAAAACATCACTATACTGCATCCCACAGACTTGCACACCACTACGTATACCCTCTGGTATTCGTACCCAATGGTCGCTTGATGTGTTAATCCATTCGTGGACACTCCCAAGTGGGTCGTTGGGACACTTCACGACTGAAACAGGAGAATATCCTGTGTTTATACAACCCTAAAATACTACGTTACACCCACTACAAATACTTTACTAATATATTCTGAACTATTAACGCTTTAAAGATTACTTTTTAAACTGAAAAATTACTTGATCCTAGACTATAAATTTGTCATACGCGAATCTGGCGTAAAATTGAATCTTTAGGCTATAATAAAATAACTAAATCTAGATTTTTCTAAGAAATTCTAACGAATTAAATCTAGACTGAGTTATGATAATTTTGGGTGATATACTTATTCAATAACACCAAAATCTTATAAACATACTCGTTACAAAATCCTTAATTTTTTGATAAAAAACGGACTAATATACATACAGATAATATACATAACCTCCTTTTTGAGTTTCGCCCTAGTCGGGTAAAATTGCATAAAATTATTTTGGGTTGACTTGTTATTTGTCACGCGTTGCTAGGTAACAGGCTCATAGAGATCTAGTTCTTTTGCAGCAGCAAAAAGTTTATATCAAACTTTGCGGTGGCAAAAATAGGTACTAAAGTTTAGCAAACTTTTTATACATTAGTTCCAAATTTTACCACCATACAGTTTTTATTGGTTTACGATATTTTTTTTTAATCAAACCTCTTTGCACCCTCTGTGTCGTACTTTTAATATTATTTTTTAATCGAACCTCTTTGGACCCTCTGTGTCTTATAAATTTTTAAACATTCTTGGGCCCTCTCAAGTACTCAGACCCTCTTAATGTTTTATTCGGAGCTTACCCGACTACTGTATTACGGGAGCTGTCCTGACGTTTACTCAGTTTACTGAATACGGTGTTGGAGTCCTAAACACGAGTCCACACTCTTAAGGGCTAGTCCTCACTCTCAAGTGCGGGTCCTAAACACGGGTCCACACTCTTAAGGGCGAGTCCTAAACACTCTTAATCTTGAGTGCTCTCTTAGACTTGAGTTCCCTCTTAAACGCTCTCTTGGACTTGAGTTCCCTCTCAAACGCTCTCTTGGACTTCAGCTGTTTTTAGATAATCAGACTGTTATCTTTTCGGTGAACTTGGCCCTAAGTCCTAACTCAAACTTACCTTCTTACCTTCCCTTAAAACTTTTGGCTTTGTTAGATCCCTTTATTTATTTCGTAGAGCGGTGCACAACTCTTTAAATAAGCCATTGTGTTGAGCGGTGCACAACTCATTAAATAAGCCGTTGTGTTGAGCGGTCTCACAACTCGTAAAATAAGCCTTAGTGTACTTTTTTTAAACTTAGATAATAATTTTTATATCCTTGACCCTCCTTGACCCTTGACTTAAAGCTTGAAGGCTTCTCTTAAGCACTTTATGCTCTTAAACCTTGGCTGCTTTTCTCAAGCAGAAAAACTTTGTAAATAATTTATTTTAATTTTAATGGGTTTTAGAACAGGTACGGATTACGACACCTAAATTAAATAAATAAGCCTTCGTAAACCTTAAAAATAATTCCTTGTGGAGTATGCGTCATTGAATGTGAACCATATCCCCTAAGTATGCTGGTGATGTATGATTGAGGAAGTGTGTAGGGTAGGTTGATGAAAGGTGTATGAAAGAGCAAGGTCTTATTTACAACCTCGAAATTTTTCTAGTTAATAATTTTCTGGGGTTATGGGGAATCTTAGTTTTAATTGTTTTTAAACTTACTGTATCACTGTAAATACTCATTTAGCTTAATTTTTTGTTTATTAATGCTCTCTTAATGCTAAATAAGAAAATTTTTTCATTGTATTCAAAAATTTTCCGGGGTTTTCGGGGTAATGTAGGTAATGTGTATGTTTTTTACATGGTTTTTACTTACATTTTTGGATATTATTAACCTGAAAATTTAAGCATTCGTCCTCCCTAGGTAGCTTCATGGTCATTTCCTGGAGGCTTAGCAACGGCTTTGGCCTTTTTACCTTGTAATTCATGTTATTTAAGTTTTTATTTCTATTAAATCTTTGTTTACTTTTGTGATGTCAGTTAGTGGCAACCCTAGTTTTATTTTTAATTTATTGCTGGAGCTAGTTGTAGGTTGTATAGGTAAATCACATCGACCTCATTATATTTTCTTTTTAATTTGTTCAAATTTTAAAATGTCAATTATCTGGAGTTGACAGGAGCCTGGTGGTGGAATGGGCAGTCTACGTTCAGAGCTGAGAGCAGGAACACATCTGAGAAGCTCTATAAAAGTATATTTAAAGGGCAGTTACCCTTATGTTCTGTTTTAAGTCGGCCTCTCTCCGTGCCGCACCCTCACCTTGAACACCTGGAAACCTTGATGCTTGAGCTGCACAAGCCT
This sequence comes from Xestia xanthographa, assembly GCA_905147715.2. NCBI lineage: Eukaryota > Metazoa > Arthropoda > Insecta > Lepidoptera > Noctuidae > Xestia > Xestia xanthographa. The sequence goes on from LR990646.1 coordinate 9,234,962, forward strand.
GATTATGAATATTTGATGCTCCTCGGCCCTCCTCCACGGACGGAAGACAGATGCCCTCGGCCCTCCTCCTACGGCCTGAGGATTGACGTTCCTCGGCCCTCCTCCACCGTCTGAAAACGGATGCCCTCGGCCCTCCTCTACGGCCTGAGGGTTGATGGTTCCTCGGTCCTCCTCCACAGTCTGAAGACGGACGTTCTTCAGTTATTTATTCCATTCTGCGCTCATCTTCAGTACTTTCCGCCAGCTTCACTGGCATTAGTGATTAAGTAGCTCCAGCCTTAGGTTAGGATTTTTGTTAATAAATTCTTATAACTCATCCCCTTGACTATTTCTTTTAATAGTGCTCCCCTCCAGATTGAAAGTTAGGTAGGTGAGGGCTCAGAGTGACCTTACAGTTTTGTGGATCCTATCCAGGAAAATGTATCGTTACAACTGTAGATAAAAACGATTTAGGTATGTCTTATAAATTAAAATTTTCTCAAAACACAGGTTTGTTTGATTCATATACTACAACTAGTGTGCCTCAAGATACGTACCAACTATCTAGTTAGGGATACCTAAATAAAGATGAAAATATACCTATAAAAAGAGATTTAGCGTTTATTCAGTTTACTCATGTGATTTGATCTATATTTTTATACAAATAAATATGTTTGTGAGTAATAATTAATACTTGTTTAGAAACACACACATACACATTAGAAGCAACGTTTCATGAACTACAAATAATGTCTTAAATATTTTTTTTTTTTTAGCGTTTAATTGTAAAGTCTACTTGCACTGTTAATCCAAAATGTGATCAACGCTAAATATATTTAAAAACATAATTCTGTCTTTGATTTATCTTCTTCGATTGACAGAAGCTGATGATTGACTGAGCTATATTTTTTAAGTGATTTGTCGTACAAGCCTGCCTTGGAATAATTGTATAAGTAGTATAGTATTTTCTCAAATTTATATATCAAGCGCTGACTAAGGAGACACAATTAATTATAGATGAACGGCACTACCTTCTAATCAATTTAAACATTATTTATTCTATCAATCAGCTCTGTACGAGTGCAACTAAGCTGGATGGTTATGATGGTTATTGCAGCGAACGATGGCATCTCCAACAGTAAACACGACTGCGGTACATCCTCGTTGCACATTCCGGCACCACCAACGAGATTTCCCATAAAACGTACGTTGCTTGTAAAATCTATAACCACCAATTGTGATGATCGTAGCTCCTCTAGACCCTTTTGTGAATACTGGCTGCGCAACACCTGTTTAATAAAAAAGGTGTCGATGTAGGTAGTGCACGGATTTATTAAACAATAACAAACAGAAGTTTTTAAAAAGGTGTTTTAATTTAAACATCGAAATATGTTAGAGTCATCGCCTGGTCTCCAGAGTAGTACCTACTCGACGCTTTTTACTTTAAGACGCAAACTCACCGCGGATCATGCTGTGCACGGGCACGCGGCGCATTTAAGCTGCGTTGATTCATTTGTTTGACAACGTAGCGGTCTACGTTTCCACTGCAGTACACACTAAACACCCTTAAAATATTGTAACATTTTAAGGGTGAAGAAGGTGAAGAAGGTAGAAGAAAACAATTACGTAAACAGTTAGATTAATGTCTGCTACTTGTAAGATTCCCTATAATCTAGTCATAAGGATTTCTATGAAAGCGTACCCAGGGCAGTTTATCACGCTGTAGTCCCAAGACTACAGCGTGATAAACTATATACTACAGCGTGATACGAAAAGTTTGTTCGGATATTCTAGCTAATGATGCTGTACTCCGCGTGTGTGGAGGGGTACCGAATTGCATACTAAAGCTAGGTTTTCGGTAGTTAACGCAATCCAATATTTTTTTCAATACTAATAGAATGTCACTTTATCTACGCTTACCCGAAAAGTAAATCATAAAAGTCTTAATTTACAAGTACAAGGCCCATTTGCTACACAAAAAAATTAATACGTTTTGCGCCTTCCTTCAAATCTTTCTCAGATACAAAGATGCTTTTGAATTGTTAAATTACTAAACGGGCAAGCGGGCCTCAGACAGAATCAAACTATAGTACTGAAATATCCTCTCTCGTTGAAGTACCTGAAAAATAAAAACTTGCTTTATAATTTACCAATAATTTTATCTTCTACTAATATTTCTAGCAAGATTATCTTTTTTCAACAAGAACTTTAGTGAAAAAATAATTAATTAAAAAATATATACTTATATACATAATTTAAAGGGTGTAAAACATCTATTCTCTTAACGAAGCCGAAAGGCACTTGTTCTCCTCGTCATTGAGATATTTTTTTTGTTATACGCCATACCTGGGAACCTTCTAGTTACGGAGATAAATTTTGGGGGTCAAAGTTCCAACTTTGACCCCCACGTTTTTTTTTTAAATACAAGTTTTTAATGGAATATATTTTCTACCTTAAACACCTCCACGACCCCCGTACTATTCAATCCACCCATCAGCACAATGTTTTGAGTGCGCTACATTGAGTTTTACCACAAAACATGATTTTTCACCCCAAAAAAAAAGTCGTTTCCCAGCAATAATTTTTGCGTAAAGTTACTTAGGTTGATGTACAGAATGCTTGGTTGAAGGCTTCGTGATGAGGTCTTTTACATCCTGTATATAATAAAATAATTATAAAAATAAAAAATTGTGATAAATACAATCCGTATCTAACACAAAATTTTCAATTAAGAAACAGTAAATTTATTAAAATAATTTTATTATAATCATGGTGTCATTATTACATAATTCTGAGCCGCCCCACACAGAATTTTTTCATCGATTATTAAAAAAAAGAGCTTTTTCCTGCAAAATTCCAATACCTACATACATGGTCAAAATGTATGGAACAGTTTTTTTTTAATAACTCAATACGTGTTGTCGTCCGACGTTGTCGTGTCGGTGTCCATCAGCCCTATTCACCACCGTATAATTATGATATTTGAAAAGCATCACAATTAAAAATTATGTTTAGTGTGCCATTAGCATGTCATTGATAAAAGGATACATTGTAAAGCAAGTAAATTGACCTCGAGCCGATTTCACACCGATAGATTTACCAACCTATATTCACAAGTTTTATAATTAGGTAACGATTGTTTTACACGGTTGTTTAGGTGTATGGGTATGGCTCTCATTTATCTTTACAATGTCGTTCTGATATGTATGTAAGTTCGCTCTGCAGCCCTTATGGTGATGAGTAGAACAGTACCATCGGCATCTGTCACCGTTCTTTAGTTGCAGACAGTAGTTATAGCCACCACGGGATATCATCCTTCTTCCATGAATTGATGTAGTATATACAAAATCTGAAAGTAGGTAAGTCTCGTCTATAACTGTTTACAAATGGCTGAAAACAGGAAAAGAGAGAAAAAAAGGAAATAGGTAGTTTTTAATGAAAAAACAAGAAAATCACATCAATTTATATAGTTTAATTAGAGAGAGAGAAAAAACTATTCGTAATATTAATGAAGTTTTTGTACAATCAAAATAACAGTCAGTTCTGGCAGAGTCAAATTAGTTCAGTCTACATTAAAAACTGCGCAAGGATTCTTCTTAAGGGCCTATACTACCTCAAATGGCTTAGCATGATCTTCCGTTACGCCTAAAATACTGCAGCATTAATTTTGAAATAAATATATGGTAAAGTTGAGGATTAATGTTAGGTCTTATGTTTGGCGAAAACACGATTTTATAAAATTTTCTCTATGGAAATAATCCCAAAGTTAACTCCAAATCGAACAATAAATCGCTGGTATTCAAAAAGTACTTCAAATTAGATCATGAAACTTTGCATACTAACTGAACTAACTATAAAGCAGGTCTTATGTTTTTTCTTTTTTCCAAAAGACGATAATTTGATTTTATAAAGAATAAAAACCACTCATTTCGCACTATTCGGCCGCAGTGACTGACGTAACAACCGCTTTGTAGTGCAAGCTGATTAGAACTTTATTCTAACAGTATTACAAACGTAGTTTTTACCACCACAAATAGAGTTGCTAATCTGAGGTAGTAATAGGCTCTTAACAATAATATGGTTATGCTGATTATTTATTTTAATGATCTCATTAGTACCATTGAGGGAGATTATTGACGCTCTGCACCCTTTGCCATGGTTTGTGGCGCAGAACCAGCGAGTTTTAGGACCATAGTCACACTGTTGATAGAAGTTGTATCCTCCTAAAGTTATAACGCGTGCTCCTCGTTTAGTCCGCGAGAACACCGCCCCTAAAACAGAATAAGACATTACAATATGAACTTAATCAACCTACGAGGCCAGCACCAATACCAGTCTGAAAAAAGGATGACGCTATAATGTAAAGTTCCGTCTCTTTCTCGCACTGTAATCGTGATGGATAATGGCATTAAATCGTCATACTACACCATCAGGGTGCTGCACATAGGGATGTCCATTCAAATCACCAAGTTGGTATCCAAATATAGGTATATTTCATTGTTATGTACAGTATTTAGATATGTTTTAACAATAAAAAACAAACGTCTAATTGGAACTGCATACCTAAAATAAATTAAACTCAATGATCTTCCAAAATATTAAAAATCTCATCCAAAATTTTTCAACATTGGATGGTTAATGCTTATTATTAATGCTTTCAATTTCATCGCCCACAGTATAGATCACTGCACAGCATCTTTTACAATGATGTGTGGAGCAATGCCAACGAGTCTTGCATCCAATTTCGCAATGGCGGGAGAATCGGTACCCAGCGAGTATTATCATACGGTTCCCTCTTTGAGAGAACACAGTGAACACAGCTCCTGTAGGAAATAATATGTTGTACTTGTAGTTTAATGAGGAAGGTGAAGAGATAAATTTGATTAAGAACAACAAAATGGTATCCATCTTGTGTATTGTAATAAAAAAGTATAGAATCGGAAAGTTTTTATTAAAAATATCTACAAAAAATTAGATTAACCCGTCACCAGTAAGGCTCTCGTTTTGAGCATTCTTAAAAAAACAATTACTTAGGCGATGGTTGGTAAAATAAGAACGACATGGGACTTCGTTTTTTAATATATTTTTATTTTATTTTAAGGGGTTTTATCGATAATATCACCTCCATAACAACTTCATTAAACAACTTAAACACTAAACCTGTGACTAAACAATGGGTAATGGACAGTTACTGTTTACAATGAGACAAATATTAAAACCCTTTTAGACCCTCTGGTTTATGTTGTGCGTCATCTGTCTGTATTTCATTACTAGCGTGTCGTATACGGTAGGTACTGGTGTTTATACATCTATATCTGCAAATGAATAAAATTGAAGTGTCTGTTTGTAATATCAAAATAATAGATTTTTACTGAATACATTAATATGAAAAATATGCTTACGGCATTGAAACAAAAACTATATTTTTTAAATTTTTTGTCTATTTGTCTGTCTCTTTGTTCTGGCTAATCTCCAAAACGGCTAGCCCATTTTAACGGGACTGGCAGATAACTGACTTTATAAAAGGTGTTTAGGTCTAACATAGGTTATTTTTATTTTAGAAAAATAATTAGCGTTACGTGCAAAAAAATTAAACCCTTGAAGATGTTAACAAAATTCAATTATAAAAGGGAAAAAGGTAAACGAATTTTGAATTTTGAAATAATATATTGTCCACATCAAATTAACACTTTGTATACTTGTGTCATCACGACTCCAGTCTAAAAAAGGATGACGCTATTGGTAATGTAAAGCCCCATCTCTTTCTTGCACTGTAAGCATGGTGGCGTTAAATCGGAATAAGGGTGCTGCACTTAAGAATGTACATTAAAATCACCAAGCAGGTTTTCGAAATATATTATTCGTTGTCACAGTATTTAGATATTTTCTTACATTTAACAACAGACTGTTACCTAACTGGATCTGTATACCTAAAATAATTAAACAAACTGAAAAAATACCTCAATGATCTCATAAAATATTAAAACTCGGCCTAACTTTTCAACAACAGATGTGGTTATGCTTATTATTGATGCTAACAATTTTATCGCCCACAGTATATATCACTGCACTGCATCCTCTACAATGATGTGTGGCGCAAAACCAACGAGTCTTGCATCCATTTTCGCGATGGCGGGAGAATCGGTACCCACCGAGTAATAAAACAAGGTTCCCTTTTTGAGATAGAGTGAACACAGCTTCTGTAAACAGAATATAAACTTAGAAGTTGTAGTTGAAGGGGGAAAATGTGTAGATAAATATAATCAAGAACAATGAAGTGGAAGTGGCGAAGTTCTAGATTGTCAAAATTTAAATACAGTCGTGCTAGCGACACGAAGAAGAAAAATAATAACAACGCACTTAGGTTATATTATATTTTAACAAAACATACAAAAATAAACTTTTAATTATAGATATTGTAAACGCTCACTAGTAAGACTCTCGTTTTAAAATGCATTGTTTAATGCACAACGCGTTGTAGCGGTTTAAACGGTTTGAACCTTTTTTTTAAATAAACTTCAAATCTAATACCATAAAGACCACTTAGATAAAGTACAGTTGGTAAGCATTAAATATGAACGACGACGTTTACTTTGAGACCAAAGCTGAAAAACCTATAAAACTCTGCTTGCCTATTTAGAGTTCCGTATTCTGGTAAAGTTTAGCCAGGTATTGTTTTAACTTAACTTCTAAAAATATTTATGCTGGTAAAATCAATGGTTATGCTCATTAATAATCTTAACAATCTGATCATTCACAGCGAAGAACGCAGCTCAGCAAGTGCGGTGCTTGTTGCAGTACCACCTCGTCTTAGCTCCAGTACTGCGGTGCCGAATGAACGTGTATCCAGATAATAGTATCTATAACATGATAATATATGATAATAGTATGATCATAGGATCATACGGCCCCCTTTTCTGGATCGAGTGAATACAACATATTCTGTAGAATGAAAGTAGATTTAGTATCGTACGAGTCGTGTACCCAATAGGATTTCCATGTAAACTTTCATCGTTTATCTATTTAATCCGCTTAATAATTTTTGAAAAAAAAAACATTGTTCTGCTCATTTTCCTTAAAAGACCTATAAATTGTGCAAAACATTATTTTTGATACCTAGTGGATTATGTTGTGTGGTGTCTAAATGTGTATTTTTAATTACAATTGTGTTAAGAGGGCTATTACAAATTTTCTTGTTTTTGAGTGTTTTAAGAGTCTAGCACTCAAATATAAGAAAAATTTTGATTTTTATTTTGAGCACTCCATAGAGAATTAATCAAACTTTCTCGGGCATATATCTTTTTTAATTTTGTGGCCATATCTAAACCATAATCACACTTCTAAAATCTCAGTTTAGAAGTGTGATTATGGTTTAGATATGGCCACAAAATTAAAAAAGATATATGCCCGAGAAAGTTTGATTAATTCTCTATGGAGTGCTCAAAATAAAAATCAAAATTTTTCTTATATTTGAGTGCTAGACTCTTAAAACACTCAAAAACAAGAAAATTTGTAATAGCCCTCTTAAGGGATGTTCTACACGGTAGTGGTGTACGCAAAAAAAGCAATTACATTTTTTAAGAGTTTATTTTCTACATAAAATTTACACGTTATTATAAAAAATATTTAATTTCTACTTTCCAGTGACATATTTGCGAGGTCAGAATTGGTGTTCAACTATGTAACTAGACCGTCTGATTATGATTTAGCTTGTTATAAAAAATATGACTAACTCGTTTACAAATTAAATGAGTTGCAGTGTTCTTACAAAAACACTACTATCCGTATCAACCACGACTAAGTAGAATGAAAAACTCTCCGGAAATACAGGATCGGCGTAGAGAGAAAAAATAGAGATAGAGAAGTAAGTGTTGGTCACAGGCGAACCTTTTTAGACACGTAAGTCTCTCAGCTAAAGGAAGAGAAAAGAAAGAAAGAAGGAAATATTTATGTATTGTCACAGAAACGGGAAGAAGAGAATGCGGTGATATTGTAATGGAGTCACAGAGTATGCATCAATGTCTATATACAACTACATGACTACGTCCAGCTAGATCTATATCTGTACGTTAATTCACGACCGGATAATTATGTGTGTTATCAATTCTGACTAATTGATCATTGTTGGTGAATATATTGGCTCAAAAACCTTTATTTTAGTGAATGGTACATTGCTACCGTGTCTTCATCATCAAGAAGCTTCATCATCAAGAAGCACTGTCGGGAGAATCTGTATCCAGCTAGGAGGATCATACGAGCCCCCGGTTGGAATATGTAAATACTGCCCCTGGTATTTAATAAAAGGGAAATTACTAATTATATTACATACTTTTGTGACGTCTGCGTCACAAAAGAGAGAGAGAGAGGGTTAGAGAGAGTGTGACTCAACCTTAAAAGATAGACAATGCTATCGTGGATTTATTTTAAATGGGACCAACTTTGAGATATACCTCATCATCATCATCATCAGCCTATTAATGTTCCCACTGCTGGGACTGCCTCCTCTCTATGCGAGGGAATGAGATATACCTACACTTTCACAAAAAAAAAGGATCATGCCTAATGGACTTCTCTGTAAAAAGTTAGGCGTGGTCATATTTAAAAAAAATATACGCGTCGAACTGAAATGAGACTGAGAATTTCCTCCTTTTGTTTCGTCGGTTAAATAGCCAAACCTGAGGCAACTGACACGGGTGAGGGTCATTCTTTCACGGAAAATCTTAACAATGCGATTCAGAAAATGGAGAGTGAAATGAACAACGCCATCTATCTGTCGCAGCCAATTCGTATAACACGCCGTTTTACACAATGGCGCGCCGGATTGAAAAACGGCTCCGTTATGTAATACGGCGTCCCCATATTCAGCCGGATTGTGGTGGTGATACGTTCGACAAAACGGCGACCAACGTTTAACCGTATTGTCATCAATTCCGATACTTCAAATAACCTACTAAAATTGTCCTCAAAGTCTTGCAAGCTGGCATGAGAAGCGTAGGCCGAAGTCCGGTGGAGCGACAATGACATTTGTGACAGAAAGTGGGTGTGTAATGTAAAATGCGAGCCTAGCGAGCGCGTTATGGAGTCGTAGCAGGTTCTAAATTTGCTTACCTATATCTCGAAAACGGTGCGTGCTATCGCAAAAATAATGAAAAATTTGCCCCCCTTTTACAACCCCCCTGCCATGTAATTCTCAACATGAAGGTACTTAAAAAAATGAAAAAAAAACACAGAAAAGTGGGAAAAGCGGCCATTTGATGCGTCGCAATCGACAACGGTGTCACAACAACGTTGTCGATTGCGACGCCATTTTTCTTGTTATGATCATGCAGCGCCACTTGTGGTGATAAATATGGACCTAAAACTTTCAAAGCGACGTATCGACGATGCGCCTGTTTGTATAACGGCGGCACGTTATTACGCCGCTTTGACGAACGCGAAGGGCTCATTCAATGCGGCGTACTTTTATTTCAGCCGAATTGTAATCATAACGTAACGGTGCCGTTTTTCAATCCGGCGCGCCATTATGTAAAACGGCGTGTTATACGAATTGGCTGTGACATATCGACCACGATGTTAAACTGCTAAAATATATTATGCTTGAATATATTTTTGTAGCACTACAATACCCGCAATTACAGACACAATTAAAATAACAATGCACCGTGCCCGATCGGGCATGGCTGGGGACATAAGGGTTTTATTCATTGGTACCATTTTAGTTCAACAGATGTCGCTGCATGACTACCTTTAATGATTAGTTTTTCTTTAACACTTTAAATTCTTATATCTTTTGATAGAATTAACCGATTACGATGAAACAAAAACTAAATAATACCTCAAGATACGGACAATTATGTATAAAAGTTTTTATGTATAAAAGTTATCTACATTGGTTTCGTAAATTTTACGTGATGCTTGATCATCGAAACAGACAAACAGATAAACAGACAAACAGACAAAAATTCCAAAAATGCTGGAAATGAGTTCTATTGGTTATCCTTTACCACCCTGGTAATTTTTTTTCTAAATATTTTCGATGTACAAGAACGGTATTTCTACAGATTTATTATATGTATAGATTTTTTATGAGATAGGAAATAAAAATATCACGATCTACCTTATAAGTCTAATTACTACACATACTGAGTCATACTTTTCTTCTTAAAGCTGTTGTACGTGGTCTACTACAAGGTGCACTAAGTAACGATTATAGATCTTGACCTTAAAGTCTGGTAACATCGAACACGTGGTTATAACACATGTACTTTCTTATTCTTCTAAACAATTACAGACACAAGCCGAACCCAACACAATCTTATTTAGTTTGGAAACGGCCAGATGATACACGAATAAGGTAGGGTTTGACACGACATTTTTTTAATTATTCATTATTAATGGTTATGATTATTTTTAACTTTAATGATCTAATTTTCCAGTGTGAAGACTACAGCTTTGCAGCCTTTAGAGGAATGACTCGAGCAAAGCCAGTGCGTCTTCATCCCACTGACTCTTTTGCAGGTAAATCGGTATCCACCCAGTACTAATACTACACCCCCTTTCCGACTTCGAGAGAATACAGCTTCCTGCATACCTAGGCAAATCATAAAAACAAATTTTGTATAAGGCTAAATTGCTACTGAAAACAATCCGCAAGAGCTATATTATAGAAGAATAAGTACATGTCAATGCAGCCATTTTATATAATGGTTAGTTATAAAAGTAAAAAATTGCATCAATAAATACTTATTGTAAGAGGAATGATATTATTATGCAAGAAAAAGGCGTAGATAATATCGTGATGATTGACAGGGGAGATTGGAAGAAATAACGTGTAGTGCCGACCACAGATAATATGAGACAAGGGGTGGAAGATGAAGAGGATGATAGAAAAAAATAGGGGTAAGCAGTTTGTTAGTTTTGTTTTAGGCTGTAATCAGTCATCGGGATTATTATATTCAGAATCCTGGTAAAGCAACAGGTTCTATTTTTGGTACGGAAACTAAAACTATTGTGACGTTTACCTACCATTTTATTGAAATTAAATAAGGTACTTACTATATTTTACTATACAAATGCTCTATTTCTGAAGTAAATTCAATACAAATTATATAATATTACATAGTTTACAGGTACACTACAGCATAACGATTATTTTTTTTAAATTTTTATTTATTTAAAGGGGTTTTATCACTTAGTGATAATGGCACCCCCATAACAACTACACCAAACAACTTATCACTAAACTAAAGGTTTTTATAAAAAAAATGTTTATAACAATTTAATATTCCAATCAAAGCCAAACATTACGTTGTAAATACCTACACTACTCGTAATCTAAATTAGTTATTTTTAATGTACAAGACAAATTACAGCCAGTTCTTGGCAGAGTAAAAGAACTGCACAAGAACTCTCATTAGCAATTAATGGTTATGCTTATTATTGATGCTTATAATTACACCGCCCATTGTATACATCACAGCACTGCACCCTCTATTGTGATATGATGAGCAATACCAACGAGTCTTGCATCCACGGTTGCAATGGCGGGTGAATCGGTACCCAGCAAGAGTTATCATACGGTTCCCTCTTTGAGATACAGTGAACACAGCTCCTGTAGGGATGAATATGAGAATACAATAAAACTTGAAAGTTGTAGTTTAGAGAGGAAGGTGAAGAGATAAATTTAATTAAGAACAAAAAAATGTTATCCATCTTATTTATTGTAATTAAAAAGTTTAAAATCGTAAAGTTTTCGTATAAAATACATAATTCTAAATCAAAAAACAACATTAACCCGTCACCAGTAAGGCTCTCATTTTCAGTATTCTTTAATAAACCAAACACCTAAGGCCACATAGACGAATGGTTGGTAGTAATTAAATATGAACAACGCGTGACGTTTACTATGAGACAAATATTGAAATACCTTTAAAAACACCGCTTTATCGGGTTCTGTTAAAAATCCAGGTATTTCTTAAACTAACTTCCAAAAATATTGATGCTGAAAAAGTCAATGGTTATGCTCATTAATAATATTAACAATCTGATCATTCACAGTGAAGAGCGCAGCTCTGCAAGACGTGTGGTGCATGGTGCACCGCCACCTAGTCTTAGCTCCAGCGCTCTGGTGATACATCACCAGAACTGGTGGTGGGAACTTGTACCCAGCTACTATGATCATACGGCCTCGTTTTCTGGATCGAGTGAATACAACATCTGTAGAAAGTAAGTAGATTTTATAACGTGTGAGTCGTGTACCCAGTAGGATTTCCATGTAAACTTTCAAATTAAGAGTTGCAGTGTTGTTATAATATCACTACTCACGGTATCAACTACAACTAAGTAGGTAGAATAAAAAACTCTCCGGCAATACAGGATCAGCGTAAAGAGAGAAGAGAGAGAGAGAAAGAAGTAAGTGTTGGTTACAGGCTCACCTTTTATACAGGTTAGTCTCTAAGCTGCAGGAAAAAAAAGAAAGAAAGAAGGAAATATTATTTATTGTTGTTACAGAAACGGGAAGAAGCGAATGCGGTGATATTGGTAATGGAATCACAGATTATGCTTAAAGATCTCAGTTCAGTGGCCAAAGCATACAACTACATGACTAATGCTGAGATCCATTGACAGCACGTTATCTTTACCCAAGCTAAGTACTTACAGTAGTAGTTCGTATGAAAGAACCTTTTTAATTTTGTGATGTTTAAATTCCAATGAAATGCTCGATCACTGTTGCTTACATATGCAAATTTTCTTAAAAACAATTGTTTAATTCAAAAGCGATTCACTTACACTTCACTTCACCGATACACTTTATCTAAGTAAGTGTACACCGCAGCGGGGCAGTAATGAGAAAGAATAGGTGGCGACTGCAGCGCCACCTGGTCTTCGGGCCCTTAACTGTGTTTGGTGAACTTGAAACCTCCTAGGACTACGACTTTGTATCCTTTACTAGATGTAATAAACATTTAATGAAATAAAAACTTGTATTTAGTGACCTTGTATTTCCCAAGCTTTGTTAGAAGTTCTGGTTATAATTTATTAAGAATCTCCAAAGATTTGAAAGTATACCTAAACCAGTGTAGAGCTACACTCTTAGCAAGCAAGCAAGCATCTCTAAGCGCTGGAACGACGTTTACAGGGGAAGCAGTTGGTAAAAAAATATTTAATCATCTGATCATTATGCTAGGTGCATTGTAAAATGTCTTGCGCCGACCCCAAGTAATATGGGAGGAAGGGCAGATCAGGAACATGATGATGACTTAAAATCATGCTTACTTAAAGACTTTTTGTGCGGGCCCGAAATTATATGGAAGAATTTAAGATTCTTGGTAAGAGGCATCATTGATTTCGGGAGAAAAATTGGCAGTTTTTTCTCTGAAAGTTGATTACTACGGATCGATAAAACCGTGGTGCGTTATTAGGGAACCCTTTCTTGACGAAGTTGGGGGTAAGTACTTATTTATTTTTCTGAGACATGTTCAATAATAACTCAAAATTAGGTGTCATTTTATTTATATCCGTACTTCTATAATAAATAATGGTAATTTTATTTTACCTCTATGATAATTGTGTGGTCACGTTCTTTTGAAACTTAAGTTCACATAATTTTATAATTAATAATAGTTCCACACGGTTCTTTAGGCGCATGGCTATGAATATCATTTATCTTTATAATATCGTCCTGATATGTATGTATGTTCGCTCTGCAACCCTTGTTGTGATGAGTAGAACAGTACCATCGGCATCTGTCACCTTTCTTTAGTTGCAAACAGTAGTTATAGCCACCTCGGGATATCATCCTTCTTCCTTGATTAGACGTAGTGTACTCGAAACCTAAAAAGTAAATCCCGTTTATAAGCTTTGGTTTACCATAACTGGATAAAGGAAGATAAAAAAATGCGTTTAGTAAAAGTAATAATGAACAGTAAAGATTTTTATATGAGAAAAATGCTTATCAAATAATTTCTTCCAATCAAAGTCAAATAATACATTATTACGTTGTAAATATCTACGTATAGATTACTCGTTAATTTGTAAAAAAAAATGTCATTGTACAATCATTAGGACCAGTTCCTGGCAGAGTCATAGAACTGCACAAGGACTCTCATTAGCAATTAATGGTAATGCTTATTATTAATGCTTAAAATTTCATCGCCTACTGTATAAATCACCGCACTGCACCCTTTACTATGATGTGAGGAGCAATACCAACGAGTCTTGCGTCCACGGTCGTAATGGCGGGTGAATCCGTACCCAGCGAGCATTATCATACGGGTCCCTTTTTGGGATAGAGTGAACACAGCTCCTGTAAAAAAAAAAACTTAAAATTTGAAGTATGAGGAGGAGAAATAACTACAAACTGTTTGGGTTATCCATCTTATTTATTGTAATTAAAAAAAAAAAAACATTTTCGCTAAAAATATCTATAGGTAAATAGATTTACTGTTCCTATAATTTTAAAAAAGGAAATTAGACAAAAAAAATATAATCAAAGGATACGAATTAAGATTTTCAGCTTTTGGGGAAAAGAGTCAAGATGTCATGACGATAATGTTATTCAAAACAGAGTAAATAATTGACTTTGTGTTTGTATAATATAATATATCTATACTATAATATTATAAAGAGGTAACATTTGTTTATAAGTTTGTATGTTTGTAAGTTTGTATGTAGGGGGTAATCTCCGGAAGTAATGAACCGATTTCAAAAATTCTTTCACTGGCAGAAAGCTACATTATTCGTGAGTGCTAAAGGCTATATTTTATTCCCGTACTCCCACGGGAACGGGAACTACGCGAGTGAAACCGCGGGACGTCAGCTAGTTATTAATATTTTAAAAGAACAAAGTTTTTCCATTAATCACGGTCTACCTTACAAGCCTAATTACTACACATACTGAGGCCGTGATCTAGAAACGCAACATAGGTTAAGCGTTCTTCTTATAGCTGATCTACCCATACACAAATTTTAAAAGTTGACATCGAGCCCGCAGGCCAGGTTTTGCGTGGGCGAGATGTCCCTTAACCCGTTGTACGTCGTGTACAAGGTGAAGCGTGGGAATATGGAACCCTAATAGGTTTGAACAAAATTCACCAACACTTTCATAAAAATAATTTATTAAAAATAGGTCGCGGATTACTAAGGCCCGTCATAGGTTTTTTTCCGACATATGGAGGTAGGCGCGTCAAGTACTGCCCTGGCTTGCGCGTAGCTGTATGGACGCTGGAGCCGAGGAGCAGGATGCAGGACCCGCAGGGTAGGTGGTAGTGGTGCCGGATGCCCGATGCCCGTAGAGGCGTCGCCGTCGTTGGATGCCGGATGCCGGTGGAACCGACTCGTTAGTTGCGAGTGTCGGCCACAGGTGACGCAGCAACGGCACACACGGGATAACCCCGGTGGAAGAAAATCCCGAACTTTGGTCCCTGGAATTTATGTCCAGTGGTAAACATAGGGTTCTCTGCTTATCCTTTCCTGACGGTGACCACAGCAGCGTAAGCGCAAGCGTAGGGATGGGTACTATTGCGCTTAGGGCGTATGTGTGTAGAGGTCACCTTCAGAAGCGGAGTTTACAGAAAAAAAAGAAAAGAGAAAAAAAGGTGTGAAGCACTTTTAAATTAATATTTACACATACCTACATAAAACATTGATGTAGCAATTAAGGTTTGAGTACAATAGTTGAAATAGTAGCTAACATGATGTCTATGAAAAAGATGATGAAATAATTTTGCACATCATTGACCTTGACATGACATTTAGAAACAAGCACTGCGTGAATTTGTCAACACTTAGCCACTTACCCGATATGGGGAATTACACACTGAAGTTATGGTTCCTTTATAGAACTTTTTAAAAAGTAGAATTATTAAAAAAAGTTTTGGAAATTCAGTAGTCCAATCAAAGTATAATTCGCGAGGCTGCGCATATGTCGTCTAATATGTGTGTAGACTGACCGCGCGTAAAATGCCCACTGGCCTCTGCAGGCATGCGAGCGTGGTCGACGCTCGCGGCGCGCGGAGAATGATGGAGTGGGAAAAAAACTGGTTTTAGGAACGCGAGCGAGTGAGACAAAAGTACAGGCGCGATCAGGTGATTTGGTCGGCTGGTAAACGATATTAAAATGACTTCTGTTTTATTTGTTTACGTTTTATCAATTATGAACTAACAACGTTACAATACCCCCGCGCGCAATCAAGGATTTTTGTCATCTCTTAAAATGAATAAAAATCCGCATCAAGAACTTGAGTTACTATAGGTTTACCTTTTATAAGTCATCTTTCATACTTCTCGCTAACATAAACTAGCAGCAGTTATTGTATTCTAACGATACCAACATAACTGACGCACTATAACATAAAAATATAGGTATCTTGTTTTTCTCTAACTAGATACCTTACCAATAAGTGTTCCAATAGAAGGTGGAATATATGCGAGAGGGAATGCAAATCTTGATTCGTAAAATCAAAACTAAATGTGAAAAATTCAAAATAATATTATATCAAAATATAGAGGAGAGAAGAAAAAGTGCTATTTGATTTTATTTTTGATAATAAGGTACTAGGTATAGGGTAGTTTTTAATTCTAAGAGTTATTGTTATATTTAGAGTAAGCAATTTATGTAAGTTACTATTAGACTAGACTTGTGTACGTAAGCCTTATTGTGGCCTTCCTGAAAAGGGTAACACATTGCCCATAGTCTTCCTTAAATTTATCATCACATGGAATGCGGCTAAGCCGGAGATATAAATGATTAAGGAAATTTTGAGTACGCAGCAATGTATTGAAGTAATGACGTCGATTCTAAAATGACGTTAACCTTCTCAAGAACATCCAGCACACCATTCAGGTCGTGCGTTAGTTCAAGAGACTAGTGTGAATATCCCCTGTAGGAAATAATAGTCCACACTTAGTTACTAGTTTGCGCAACTCCTGCACTGTGGCAGCTGGTGATTCACCCTTAATAGCAACTTCATTCTCAAGCTCAGACTTTTGAAGTGACATGAACTTCACGGGATAAGCCATTATAACAATAATTTAAATTGATAGCAAAGAGTGAAAAAAAATTTTTTTTTTTTTTTAGAAGTGTGGGTAAGTGTTGAACAATTCCGTATAGTGAAATAAACAAATAAGTACTAAATACTCCGTCTGTTACAATTTTAAGTTAAATTTAAGTAACGTTTTGTTGTTTTTTCCACGTATGTAAAGCTAGCAAAAAAAACTAAGAAATTTGGTAACTAAAAATAAAAAAATGCAGAATAATAAAATTTGCAACTAATGTGTACGCAGAACTAAATAAAACTAGCTAGAGTGAGAAAAAAAACTTTGTTAAAAAGAAAACTTTTTTTCTGACCGTACCCAAGAATTAAGCAACGTCAATAAGTAACGGTTAAAAGATATCGAGTTCAAAATTTAATGTAATGTAAAAAAAAAATTGCAACTTATATCGTGCGCTGACTGTACAACAAGACAGTTACAAGTTTTTGAGCATGACTGTACTTATTAAGCACTCCGAAACTTAATAAATTTCTGTAACGTACACTTTAGTTACGATGCAACAAAAAAAACAAGAAAAGCGTAAAACAAAAAAAAAATGTTTTGCAACTGGTGTGAGGGTACAAGTAAATTACAAAAAGATTGTAAATTGATCTAACGATCCTAATTTAGGCGTTTAACAGTAAAAAATTCACAAAGATTAAAATAATACAAAACTAAATTTAATCACCCTGTATACAAAACCAAAAAAAAAAAAAATGTAGACACTTTACAGTAATTTAAGTGTCGACATAAGACAAAGATGATAATGTCTATAAGTTAGCCAGTACTTACACCCGGCACTCAAACCCTTCAACCAGCACACAGCAAAAACTGCTTACCGGAAGAAAAAACGGGAATGAGGGTAGTACTTCCCCGGGGCGAGCCGTTACTATAAGCTCTACTACTACAAAATGTTGAATACACGGTATTCAAGAAAAAAAAAATAAAAAAAACTAAGTCCGCACCCGGTGTATAAAAAAACACCCTGTATATCAGGCAAATTAAAAAACAAAACTAAACTTAACTCTTCACACCAGTTGCTGCACACGAAATAAAAAAAAGAACAAAGCGTTATTACAAAAAACAACGAAACACAAAACACACAAAACACCGAAAAACACCACTACCTCCATAAAACAGAAAAAAAACGTATGACCATGAAAAAACCACGATATGGGCGCCAATGAAGCGTGGGAATATGGAACCCTAATAGGTTTGAACAAAATTCACCAACACTTTCATAAAAATAATTTATTAAAAATAGGTCGCGGATTACTAAGGCCCGTCATAGGTTTTTTTCCGACATATGGAGGTAGGCGCGTCAAGTACTGCCCTGGCTTGCGCGTAGCTGTATGGACGCTGGAGCCGAGGAGCAGGATGCAGGACCCGCAGGGTAGGTGGTAGTGGTGCCGGATGCCCGATGCCCGTAGAGGCGTCGCCGTCGTTGGATGCCGGATGCCGGTGGAACCGACTCGTTAGTTGCGAGTGTCGGCCACAGGTGACGCAGCAACGGCACACACGGGATAACCCCGGTGGAAGAAAATCCCGAACTTTGGTCCCTGGAATTTATGTCCAGTGGTAAACATAGGGTTCTCTGCTTATCCTTTCCTGACGGTGACCACAGCAGCGTAAGCGCAAGCGTAGGGATGGGTACTATTGCGCTTAGGGCGTATGTGTGTAGAGGTCACCTTCAGAAGCGGAGTTTACAGAAAAAAAAGAAAAGAGAAAAAAAGGTGTGAAGCACTTTTAAATTAATATTTACACATACCTACATAAAACATTGATGTAGCAATTAAGGTTTGAGTACAATAGTTGAAATAGTAGCTAACATGATGTCTATGAAAAAGATGATGAAATAATTTTGCACATCATTGACCTTGACATGACATTTAGAAACAAGCACTGCGTGAATTTGTCAACACTTAGCCACTTACCCGATATGGGGAATTACACACTGAAGTTATGGTTCCTTTATAGAACTTTTTAAAAAGTAGAATTATTAAAAACAGTTTTGGAAATTCAGTAGTCCAATCAAAGTATAATTCGCGAGGCTGCGCATATGTCGTCTAATATGTGTGTAGACTGACCGCGCGTAAAATGCCCACTGGCCTCTGCAGGCATGCGAGCGTGGTCGACGCTCGCGGCGCGCGGAGAATGATGGAGTGGGAAAAAAACTGGTTTTAGGAACGCGAGCGAGTGAGACAAAAGTACAGGCGCGATCAGGTGATTTGGTCGGCTGGTAAACGATATTAAAATGACTTCTGTTTTATTTGTTTACGTTTTATCAATTATGAACTAACAACGTTACAAAGGTGAAAAAATATTTAACTCAAAGCAGTGCTAAGTAACGATTATAAATCTCGGCCTCAAAGTCTGGTAACGTCAAACACGTGGTTATAACACAATGTATATTTCTTACTCTTCCAAACGAACAACACACAAAATTACAGACACAAGCCGAACCCAACACAATTTTATATAGTTTGGAAAAGGCCAGATGATGATACACGAATTAAGTGGGGTTTGACACGACATTTTTTTAATCATTTATTATTAATGGTTATGATTATTTTTAACTTTAATTATCAAATTCTCCAGTGTGAAGACTACAGCTTTGCAGCCTTTAGAGTGATGACTCGAGCAGATCCAGCGCGTCTTCAGTCCACTGCCTTTATTTCGGGTAAATCGGTATCCATCCAGTACTAATACTACAGCCCCTTTCCGACTTCTAGAGAATACAGCTTCCTGCATACCTAGGCAAATCATAAAAACAAATACATATTGTATAAGATCAAAGTGTTACAGAAAACAACCCGCAAGAGCTATATTATAGCTGAATAAGTACATGTCATTGCACTTAGTTGTAATAGGCATTTTGCTTGATAAACATTTTGATCTCTAGGCGATTTTCCGCTTAGGCAATTTGCTGTGTAGACTCTGATCATAAAGGAAAAATACTTCATTAGATACTTATTGTGTGAGGAATGATATGCAAGATAAAGGACTAGATGATAGCGTGACAAGTAACAGGGGAGAATGGAAGAAAAAAGGTGTTGTGGGGATTATTACATTCAGAATCCTGGTAAAGCAACAGGTTCTATTTTTGGTACGAAAACTAAAACTATTGTGACGTTTACTTTTATTTCTATTATATTTAGTTATAGTACAATGTTCTATTTCTGAGGTTTAACTTATACGAATGATATAATAGAACATAGCGTTTACAAGGACACTGCAGCATTAAGATATAAGATGTGTATCATTCAACATAATAAGCTCAAATAGAGATCATAATGTGAAAACTTCAACACTTGACCTGTCCCTTATCAGACACATTAGAATAATCGTGGTGAGTAACATTATATTTTACTAAGAAGAGCTAATTTATCCCACAAGCTGAATAAGAATGTTGATGTAGGTATCGCACATGATGTCGTTGATCCCGGCTGCTAAAGGACCGACACTCTAACAACAACTAGTTTTACTAATGGGTAACGTGGGTAACACTCAATAACTGGGTTGTGGACGTCAGTAGTAAAGAAGAGGTGTTAAGCTGCATCCGGCTAGACTGGAAGCGGACCCCAACATAATTGGAAAATAGTTAGACAATACTGAAGCACAGTTGCCAGCACATCAAGTTACTACACACTGTAAAGTTTTCTCATTCGATTTTGAACTTAACCATCAACATTAATGTATGGTTTAAAATCATTTAAGAGATATATGTTTGTGGTGACTTGATGTGCTGGCGACTATACAGTACCATTACATTGCAACTATACCTTGCAAAGAGCAACCACGCTACACGTCGGCTGCAGTGTGATAATGTATATTATTAGCTTTGATGGTTTCATCGTAAACAGTACAGATAACAGCTTTATTAGTTATTCCAGAACTAACAAACGTATAATAAATAAAATAAAATAAAACAACGGGAGATGCTTCGCAGTATTTCAGACAAGTTTATTGTTATTTGCAAAAGTCATTCATAAATACAGGGTGTAAAAGACCTCATCACCAAGGCGTCAACCAAGCATTCTGTACAGCAAACTAAGTAACTTTACGCAAAAATTATTGCTGGGAAACCACTTTTTTTTTTGGGGTGAAAAATCATGTTTTCTAGTAGAACTCAATGTAACGCACTCAAAACATTGTGCTGATGGGTGGATTGAATAGTACGGGGGTCGTGAAGGTATTTAAAGTAAAAATATAACATGAAAAACTTGTATTTAAAAAAAACTTGTCAAAAAGTTGGAACTTTGACCCCCAATATCTCCTTAACTAGAAGGTTCCAAGGTATGGTGTAGAACAAAAAAAATGATCGCAATGACGAAAGGCACTTATTCTCCTTGAATAAGTGCCTTTCGTTTTCGTTAAGAGATGTTTTACACCCTTTATAAACTGGCAAATGTTTTTGCAAACTCCTGATTTTAATGATCATGTCATCGTCATCAGTATAAAAGGATGGCTGCACCCCTTATTCACGTGTGTGGAGCACCACTATCTTGTTTTGCTGTTTCTTGAATACTGTTGACTGTATTGGTAACCTAACTAATGTAGAATTTCGTCTCCATCGTCGACTCTTTGACATCGTGAACATTGGCCGTGAAAACGACGTCAAATGAGTGAATGCAATTCTAATGGCTAACTCAATTTGACCTGAACGTTACGTGATTTGAATGATCTCTAAAGTAATATTTACTTACCTATAACATATTATATGACCATAGGACCCCAAATTAAATCTACGAAGGTACTTTATATCACTAAAATGCAACTAAAAGTTATTTTTTGAAAGTATTTAGGAACATTCAGATGTTTTCACTAATTTAGAAATTCATCATTTCAGCCGAAAGACGTCCACTGCTGGACATAGGCCTCCCCTAAAGGGGGGTTTTGCCATAATCGCCACGCTTGGCAGGCGGGTTGGCGATCGCAGTACGGTTGTTACAAAAGCACAGAGAACGCTGCTGCCCATTCTCTGGTAAGTCCTTTAGTCGCCTCTTACGACACCCACGGGAAGATATGGGATGGTGCTATTCTTTACGTCCGACACCATACAGACGAAGATTTAGAAATTTGATATTAATTTGAAATTTGATTTAGAAATTACAATATTACATTATATCCCAATTTTTATGTCTCACAAACCGTCTATACATTTTCGACAGGAGAATGGTTATGCAAATTTCTGCTTTTAATGATCGTATCATCATCAAGGGTGAAGAGACGGCCTTGCATCCTTTATGTGTGGAGCAACGCCACCTTGTTTTCCCGTGCCTTGAGTACTCCATTCTGAGTCTGTGACCCGATAATCGAAGGATCCGTCCCCCTCGAGAGGAAATTGTGAAAATTGGCCCTGAAAACATTGTAAAATAATAAAAAGAAACCCAAATATCCATACATTTCTTCACTAGTACCTTTGACGCAAATTACACTGGCTTTCACTTTATGGCCTTAACCTAAGTAATATGATAAAGGTAGATACTTAGTTAAAAACAGAATGTCAGAAAGAGAAACTATGTTTATTTGACAAGTGCTAAAAATACGCTAATTATAAAAAAGCAAAGGAAAAAAGTCTAAATAATTGTTTATTTAGACTTTTTTTTTCCTTTACTTTTTTATAATTAGGTAGGTACTTATTATTAATATTAAGTAGTATAAGCCGACTTTTGTAACTAAAAGTCGGCTTATACTAATACTTGCTGTGGATGTCCACAGCAAGTCTCACGCTTTTGTCTTCAGTTTTTACAATGATACACATGTGTGTATCATTGTAAAAACTGAAGACAAAGGCGTTTATAAGCAATATGATAAAGTTACTAAGACAAATACAAACTTCAGATATTATGTTTATCAAAATTAGGTACAAAGGTCGACCATATTTTTTCGACGGCCGAATGGTTATGCAAATTCTGGTTGTGGAAAATCATATCATCATCGTCACGGGTGAAAACGAAAGCCTTGCATCCAGTATTCATGCGGGTGGAGCACCGCCATCTTGTTTTACCGTTCCTTGAGTAATGCTGTGTGAGTCTGTGTCCCGACAAACGAAGAATCCGTCCTCCTCGAGAGGACGTCGTGAATATTGGTCCTGAAAACGATGTAATATAAGTAAGAATAATAAAAACAACAAAGATTCGCTCATCGTTGCCTTAACATAAGTAGGTAAAGATATTAACACACTTAAGAAATTTCAGATTTGTTTATTCATCATCTGCCTAGCCTTTTCCCATTTTCAGATTTGTTTATTGGTGGTTATTAAATTCAATATTTTTGACAGGCAAATGGTTATGTAAATGATTGCCGCGGATGATCGTACCATCGTCAAGAGTGAAGACAAAGGCCTTGCATCTCTTATTTGAGTATGTGGAGCACCGCCATCTTGTTTTACCTTTCTTTGAGTACTGTTGTCTGAAGCGGTGACCTGACAAACGAAGAATGCGTCCACCTCTGAGGGACATCGTAAATATTGGTCCTGAAAAAGACGTTATATGAGTAAAGGAGCTCAAAGATTCAATTTTAGTGGCACAAATGGCATATTATTATATTGTCTGGTTTCAATATTACCATAATATAATTAGTATTATGGTAAAAAAAAAAATTAAAACGAATACGGACTTTCAGCATTTTTTTTGTCAGCTATGTTTTATTAGTCATCAATATTTTCGACAGGCAAATGGTTATGCGAATACTTGCTGCAGGCGATCGTATCATCGTCGAGGGTAAAGACTACGGCCTTGCATCCTTTATACATGTGGGTGGAGCACCGCCATCTTGTTTTGCCGTTCATTGAGTAATGTTTTCTGTATCGGTGACCAGACAAGTGAAGGATCCGGCCCCCTCGGGAGGACACTGTAAACATTAGCCCTGAAAACGACGAAAGTATATAGTTAGGTAACTCAAATTCAAGAGACTCAAGTTTAGCGACGCAAATTACACTGGATTATGCTTGTCAACCAAACATGATTAACATGTGCCTTTCAGATAAGACATCATTCGGAACAACGTGTTCTTTTAGACAAATTTGAAGCAAAGATGCAAGTAAAGAAATATGCAAAACTAAATAGAATTATAAAAAAATGCAAGAAATTTAAAAAACAACAAAAACACAGTTCCAAAAATATTCAACTAATAAAAGAACGTGTTTTCCTCATAAAAAAGTTGAATAATTATCAAATTAAATTAGAGGATAGTAAGAAGTTTTATGAAATAGACACTCAAAACTTACAGTCTGAAATTCAAGTTTTAGAGCGTCAACTAAAGTCATGTTATTCTATGTATGTAAATTCTCAAAAACAAATTAAGGAACATATCCTTGCTGCAAACGAATTAGTTGATAGCGGTAATAGTAATGCATACTGTGTAGACACGATGACCTTCAACAACACTCAATGTACATCACAAAGTGAATCCAGCCCGGACACTCTCCTACCCGAGGTAACGGAGAACCCGACCCGGCTGAGCAGTGTTCCGGACTGTATCTCCATTCAAAATTCACCAGATATTGTACAAGGTTCATCACAGGTAGGTCAAATAGATAGTAGTTCTCCCCCTTCTTGTAATACACACAGTTGTTGCTCCATTTTGTTCTCAGATAGTATAGGAAAAGGGTTAGGCAAGTTAATTAGTAACAATCTGAGTCATTCTTCTCTAAATTATTGTACTCCTCAGGCTTCTTACAACCAGATAATAACATCAATAACTCGGAAGGAATTTGATCCTAATACCATTATAACTGTACTTGTAGGTAACAGTTCTAACGTTAAACTTGATGATATCACGGACAATGTCACTCAACTATTAAAACTAAATTGTAAGAGAGTAATTCTGTGCTCGTTCCCGTACTTTACGAAATTGTCTAGCAAGCAAAACCATAATATCCATGCCTTAAATAATCATTTGCATTTTCTAGTTAGTCACTATAGTGACAGGTTGACATTTTTCGACACTAACAGTTTCGTTCAGAAATTGAAGTCAACCAGAAACCATGCGTACTTGCCTATTAGTTTTAGACGTCAAATAGCTCGGCTATTAGCTTTTAATATATACTCAGACATATGTGGTATGTCGCAGTTTTTTGTAAATAGGTCTACGGAAATTAGTAATTATACTAATTGTAATTATACAAATAGTATTAGCTTAGATTTAAACTAGTCACTAAGACAATAGAAGGTACGAGTGACAATTTAGTTAATCTCGTCAACTTCGAGGTATCTTCTAGCTCTCAATCAAATAACTGTAAAAAAGGGGCTGAGCAGAATTCCTTAAAATTGTTTCACCAGAATATTCAGGGACTTTCTTCCAAAGAACTAGAAATAGAACTATTTTTAGAAAAAACTAAGTTTGATATTATCTGTTTTACTGAACATTGGATGAAAGATTATGAAGTAATGCAAATAAATTATGAGAATTACAATGTGAGCAGTTGCTTTAACCGAAAATCTAAGATGCGTGGGGGTTCATTAATCCTAGTAAAAAATTGTATTAAATCTAAGTCTCGTAATGATATAGTCGATCTATCGGTTGAACATAGCATTGAATTGTCTTGTGTTGAGCTAGATAAGCATATAATAGTGTGCGTTTACAGACCCCCTAATTACCTGAACTATTCTATCTTTGAGTCAGTAATGGAAGATGCTTTGGCAAAACTTGTAACTGGTAATAAACCAATAATTATCTGTGGTGACTTTAATGTCAATATCATAGAGAATAATGTGAATAGCAGTAGATTCTTAAGTCTCTTTAAATCATTTAACTTGTCAAATGTGTTTTCAGAACCAACTCGAATTACGACAAATACTGCTACATGTATCGATAATGTTTTTTGTTGCTGCGATTACATAAATAAATCCATCGTAAATTACCTGCCTTCAGATCATAGTGGTCAGACGGTTACTTTCGCGTACAATAGACAATTACAAAGAATTCAGATACAAACTAGACAAATAACACCCAGCAATCTAGACAAATTTAATAATAATTTAATTAGCAAGTTAGGTATACCGGGTCATATTAGAAACAATGCAAATGTATTTTATGAAGAATTCTTTTCGGTAGTGCACACCGAATTTAATAATACTTTAAAAAAGAAATCTAAAACTATTGGCCCAAAGTTTATTTTCAGTGACTGGGCAACACAGGGTATTCGGAAAAGTAGGGAACGATTGTTTGAGCTGTACGGCCTTAAGCCTTACATCAACACTGAAGCTTTTAATAAATATGTTGCTACTTACTCGAAAATTTTTAAAAACACTTGCAAGGTAGCCAAATCCTTATTCATTAGCAACAAGATTAAATCAGCCGACAACAAAATAAAAACGGTTTGGAAAATCATCAACAGTGAAACAAATAGAAATAAAAAACAAGGCAATGACTTCACACTAGAGACATCGCGTGGCCTTGTGAGCTCCAACAATGAAGTTGCTCAAGAATTTGTAAATTTCTTTACCAGTATCCCACTTAAAACTACAGAAACCTTAAATTCCTCTCCCTTGCTCTCTATTGATTTATTGAAAGCGAACGTTTCAGCCTGTCCGAATGAATTTAAATTTCAGCATATAAACCCCATAACAGTCATAAAAGGTTTTAAGCAAATCAAGATCAAATTAACGGAAGATCTATGGGGTATGTCTATCAAAGCTTGTACCTCAATTATTGAGACTGTAGCGCCGTATTTAGCCTCAATATTTAATTTGTGCGTGGATCAAGGGGTCTTCCCGGATCTAATGAAATTCAGTAAGGTAATACCGCTTTTTAAATCCGGGGACAGTAAAGACACCAATAACTATAGGCCCGTATCCGTGTTGCCGGTTTTCAGCAAGGTGTTTGAAAAGATAATGCTCAATCAAATGCTTAACCATTTTAACACTAATAAAATATTACATGAGCAACAGTATGGTTTCACCAAAGGACGTTGTACAACTGACGCCGGTGTCACTTTATTAAAACACATATTTACTGCGTGGGAAGAGGCACAAGATGCCATAGGAATCTTTTGTGACCTTTCGAAGGCATTTGATTGCGTAAATCACGAAACCCTGATCTTGAAACTTCAGCATTACGGTTTAGGTAAACTTGCGCTCAGTTTAATAAAATCGTATTTGAATGATAGACAGCAGCAGGTACAAATAAATGGAGTAAACTCAATGGGTTTAAAAGTAAAAATGGGTGTACCACAAGGTTCGATATTGGGTCCCTTCCTCTTTTTAGTATATATTAATGACCTACCCCATCTATTTAACAACCATCCGCATATGGTGTTGTTTGCTGACGATACTTCTTTAATATTTAAAATAAACAGACGTGCCACTAATCTTGATGACGTAAATAACGCCCTACTGCAGGTCCACGATTGGTTTACCGCTAATAATTTAGTACTAAATGGGAAAAAAACTAAATGCATTAGATTTGCTCTACCAAATGTCAAAAGTAGTGATTGTGACATAATATTGAATCAAGAGAAACTAGAATTTGTCGATAAAACGGTTTTCTTGGGAATCACGCTCGACTCAAGGTTACAATGGGGTCCTCATCTAACATCTCTTGCAGGACGGCTAAGCTCAGCAGCATATGCTGTTAGAAAAATCCGTCAATTTACTGATGTTGATACCGCGAGGCTGGTCTATTTTAGTTATTTTCATAGTGTTATGTCATACGGTATTTTACTATGGGGACGGGCTGCAGACATCGAGTCTATATTTATTCTGCAGAAAAGAGCCATCAGAGCCATTTATGAATTACGTAGACGCGATTCTCTAAGAGAACTGTTTAAGGAAATTAATATCATGACAGTACCTTGTCAATACATCTATGAAAACATCATGTACGTTAGAAAAAATCGGCATTTATTCAGTAAGAGAGGGGACAGACACCACTATAACACTAGAAATAGGGACCAACTAGTTCAGCCAGGTTTCAGGCTTGCTAAAGTGGATTCATCTTTCATGGGGTACTGTTTGAAATGTTACAATAAAATACCTCCCCACATTCTTCAACTGAATGAGACGAAATTTAAATCTTGTATAAAACGCACACTATGTAGGCAAGCATATTATAAGTTGGGGGATTACATTGATGATAAAAATGCTTGGCTAAATGCTGGTCCTGCTCCACAACCATAGGTGGGGGGGAGGGGGGCAAACTAATTGTTTGTACTGGACGGGCATTATTTGAGTCCATCGACACATAAAGAAGAAGATGAAGAATTGATTCCCATGTTAATGTATTGTGGAAGCTGCAGAAGATTGTAAAAATATATACTTGCATTGTATAGATTCCAGTTCTTAGTATTATATAATTGCATAGCACATGTGTGAGTACTTTGTACTGTTCAGCCACCATTTACATTTATTTATCTTTCATTGACTTGAATATGCCTTGGTGACTGAGAGAATGTCATGCTCACTTAAATGTCTCGCTGATGGTGGCGGGTGTGTCGGGTCATTTGGTTCCCTTCAATATGGTTGAGTTGAATGGCGCCGGTACATGCGTCATGTCTGTGAACGGGCGCTGTCAGTTGGGACTGGTCATCTCTTAGCTGCCAAGGTTCATTTTAATTACTTTATTCATACATTTTTAATCTAATCTTTCACTCTGGATGCTCTTAGTGTGCACGTCTTTCTACATCGTTCTCACATTTATGTATAATCTCAAAATTAATGATGTAACCAAGATTTTGTAACAATATTTTGATTTTAAAAGAGTGTCCATGGAGTTTCTTGCCCATTCTTCTCCATAGAGATCTACGCTAGGGAATGGGCAACTACAGTACTTTCTCAAGTTATTATGCCTTGTGACTGGGACTAGTGTTTCCGGAACCGGTATTCTTTCTGAGACCCGGTAATTTCGGTACGTTTTTTATCGGTACCGGGATTTCCCGGTTCTTTCGGTATTTGCGGTTCTTGGTAGTTTTTGTTTTATAAAACAAGTGATATAAGTAAAGTAAATAAATCTTCAAAGTAAACTACAATTAAGTATTGAAGTAATTTTTATTGGAACATTTTTCTTCTATTTTCTGTTCTCATACCTAGTAGACTAGTAACTTATTAAATATAAATCAGACTATAAATCAATCAGTCTTATTGTCAAGTACTTATGTAAGTATTTACTGTCAATAACATGGTAAAAATCAAGCAGTCATCTTAGATTCCTTAAACATTTAGAATTATCTTATACATTTTTCAAAGAAAACAAACAAATTTAAACATTTTTAACAAAAAATATATAACATAATAAGTATCTCCTTCCGAGTAGGTACCTATTCATAAAATATGGCGTAACCTCTGAAACTAAATTTTGGCTTTTTAAGAGCTTTTTGCTCTCTCTTCTCTATAATAGGACCTTAAAAACAAAAGCGCATCTAGACTTTTATCACTCAAACGAGATCTTATTTTGTTGCATAGCAAACCAGCCCCAGAGAAAACTCTTTCTGGCTCAACACTGGTTGGCGGAATCGTTAATAGATGGTCATACGCCTGAGACAAGTAACGCCCACGATCTCCTCCATTCTCAAAGAGAGCCATTTCAATCCTTACATTCGTAAAGAGATCTTCATTTTCTTGAGCAGAAGATCTAATGCGTTTTTGACTACAGCCTTTGCAAGCTCAGCATTTACTCATCGCCTTTCGTCAAAGCAATGTTTTGAACTTCAAGCACATCAGAGTCACGTTCACGTTCTCTCGACTGTTCACCTTGTGAGGTTGGTAGGGGTTCAGCTTGAGATACTGGAGTCGTTGAGGTTTTGGTGCGACTTAGCAATGACACTATTGCGTTGCACATTTCATCGCTGCTTGGGCGAGAAAACAATGATGAATCTTCATCATTTTCTTGAAGGAAATAACTTTCTGGATTTTGTAAGTAATTCAGAGTCGCAGCTGCAAGGTTGAGACGCCGCGCCGTTCTGTGTATCGTTTTTTTAACATTATGAACATTTTTTCGGCCACATAGTTATTTTCAATATTCGCAATTTTTTTTAATGCAAATTTAATAGCAACATCTGCTGTCAATAATGTGGAATCGCGACGACATAAAGCCTCTAATACAGTTTTAATTATGTCAAGAACTTCGTGTAACTTCCCAATTAGTTCCCAATCTCCTTCTGAGAATGTTATTGTGGAGTTTAAATCAATTAATGCTTTCACAATGCAAGTTCGCAGCTTCAAGAATCGTTCAAGCGTATTAGCGAGGCTACTCCAACGTGTTACTGAGTCACAGGTTAGTGAATATTCTTTATGAAAATCTGCGATGACGTACTTTTGCAGAACGTCATCGTTTTTAGTTGGAGATTTGCGGAAAAGTTTAACTACTTTTTTGACTTTTGAGAGCAAATCTCTGTGTTCAAATTGACGTTCTGAAACTGGAGGCGTATCATTTTGAGACAAGAACTCGGCGCCATCGGCTTCGCTGTCCGAATCCGAATCCACATCTAAAGATTCCATGTGCACTTGAAGTCTCTGCCTGAATCGCGTAATAAAAAAAAAATTCCCGAAAGTACCGGGAATCAAATTAGATTTCCCGGGTCCATTTTGCTGATAAAAGAACCGGGAATTCCCGGTACTTTCGAGACCGGGATTTCCCGGTTCTGAACCCTAATGGGACTGTAGCTTTGATTTTCTTTTTTGTATTTTTGACTTTCAAAAGTGCCGTAATGGTCTAATTGAAATAAATGCTTTGAGTTTGAGTTTTGAGTTTTGAGTTTGAGTTTTTGAGTAACTGTAAAACAAAATGAAAGTCAGATAACATAAAATGCGTTCATTTACTCAACAAGAGATGATGGGTATCCATGAATGGAAAGGGAGAGGGAGACCAAACACAAGATGAATGAGTTGTATGAGGAATGGACTATATGAAAGATAAGGCTGTAAATGATAGCATTACGCATGCGGAATGGAACCCCAAGCTAGTCAGTCATTATCATCTTCTTACCCTTGTAACATTAGGCATAGGCAAGAAGATGGTTTTGAGTAACTTGCTAAAATTTTACAAACATTTTGTTTTTACTGCTCCGCTAAGCACGATGATTCTGATCTACGATGATATACAATAAGAGTGATGATACACAGTGGAGTGGCTACCAGTCAAGGTCAACATTACTGCAAGCCCAAAGGCATAGAGCAAACTAACTGTCCCGAAACATTTAAATTATGAAGAGCAATCAAATTAGAAATGAATGAGAAGATACCATAAATATGAATGAAGGTATTTTAAGCTTAAAAAAGTTGGTTAATAAGGCAAAAATACTTTTTTACAGTTATTTATTCACCAAGAACAGAACATTACACTCTACCTGTATTGCTCACGAGGTTAGTCGAAGGTAGATACCCACATTTCGGATTTTAAGTTTAAGGTCTATTTAATAACGGATCATAGTTGCCATACATACACACACACACACACACACACACTTTAACCCAGGAATCGAGAACCTCGAGGTGAGCGATTTAAATTAAATGTTTTCTTATTCAATAACACTTAGTTCAATAGGTGGTGGATGATTATGACTATCAAAAGTCTTAGTAATAACGCCTTCATTGTTCGTATACACTGCAGCGCAGCAATTCCCTTTACTTCGCTTAGAACACTGCCACCTGGTGTAAGTTCCTCTTACTCTGTGCCGGGTAAACTTGTAACCTTGATACCAGAGGAATCGACGACCTTTAGATTCAACAATACAGCCTGAAAAAGGATTACTGAGTGTTAACAGGCTGCTTTATGAAAAAAAAAAAAACGAAGGGTAAGTGAGTTTTCTTTACTTTGATCAGATGGAATCTTAAGCATATCCGTAAAGCTAAACATTTAGACATGAATATAAAAAAATACTATCCCTGAAGTGCATAACACGTATTATAATGTCTTGGCTATTGTCTTTGGCATCAATATTTTTACTGGAGTTTTCAATTTGACTAAAAGGACCAAAGTAATGGTAAAAAGAAACTAGTAGGTAGTGATTAAAGAATGTTTATTTAATTAATAATATACACGTTTTAATATTTTTTACGATTTATTAGTACTTTAAACTATACCATACCTACAAATACATAAACTATGAATTGATAACAGCTGCAACAATCATCTAGAGATGGTCAAATTGATTTAATCGGACTCTAGCAATACACTTGACTTTGATAAGGCACTGAAATATCTGTCAGAGTCTGGAGGCCGCAGCTATGAAGTTGGATTGGCTGGATTGAAACTCTCTGTCACGTCATTGCTAGCAATTAAAAAGAAGGATTCATTTGGTTACAAAAGTAATTTTGATGTTCTTTATGATGCAGCGGTGATCTTACACAGTTTGACCCCGAAACCCCTATTAAGTATTATGGGAAATTTTATTGTTAACACGTTCAATGCCGACTACGTATTATAACGTAGGTCTTCCATAAAAGTTATTTGGTAATCTGTGTTATTCGGCCTCCTTGAATGGACGTTTTTATACTGTTTGGCATCTCAAATAAAACACGACAAACAAAGTAGTAACTTTATTAATTCTAAATAACTAAAATTAAAAAATCTCAAGGGCACTTTTCGGTTAAAAATAATAAACTAATAATTAGATCAATACACTTCTTAGTAATTATTTTCAAGGAAAACCGTAATACTTCTTACTATATCAACAATGAAAAGAAACAAAACAAGTGCTTTACATAAATCAAACAAAAATTATACAAAACGAGGATCAGTGTGGTAACTTTTAAAACAACTGACTACACATAAGGCGGGCTTTTCAGGACAAGTAGCACACACGAAAGAAGACTCCTTCCGCTTTTTATTTTTGGTGCAAACACGACAAGGTTTGGATGGAAAGGCTTTCTTAGCGGTGGGTGGAAGCCTTTCTAAATAGTGAAAATTATCTATTGGTACACGAGTATTTATGTTGGCTGATGATGAGCGACTTAGCATCACGTTGCCTTTCTTTGGCATCATACACATTAGCTGAAAAGGAGAAAAAACATATTGATCATAATGCTATTGTATAAATATGAAGTTTAAATATATTTATACATTTGTTTTTAGAAATATTGTACCGATTTTGGTAAAAAGTTCAATAATAAAGCATTGCACTTTATTTCCAAAGATATTTTTCAGATAAATTAATACATATATCAATAGTTACAGACACCAGACTATATTTATTTGTTACTTATCTAATTATTGCACTAGTTAGGAGACCATTTAATAACAAATTAAAGCTTAAGATATAATAATATTACTTTGTATAGAAGCATTAAATATTTCTACCATCCAACCCGAAAGCACCACTACAATACTTTCAACAATAATTGCCCTCAGAGTGCCACTAACACATCTACTCAGCATCACAGAAGCAGCTTCGTCTTGCAAACTAATGCAAAACAATCATCTGTATGAGCCTCAGCAAACATACCTATTGCACCATATAACCGAGGCAGCCGCATCATCACTCTGATGGTATTTTTGTATTGCAAAGTGTCGTAAGTAGATTGTTTATAAAAGTATATTTTCCGCTGTTTGTTACCGGTAAGTATAAAACAACTAAACACTGGCGGTCAAATGTTTTAAAAGTGTTTTACTAGTGTGTGTGTTTAACCTTATTGTAAGTTATATAAAGGCAGTGTTTGAAATGACTCCGTAATCCCTCAATGCTAAAGGCACAATTAAACTCTTTGTAATACATTTTACAAGTTGCTCTGCGTTTGTTTAAAAAATAAAAAATATTCCACTAGTGACGAAATATCTAGATGATAAATGATAAATGATGTTTATTTTGCAAGTAGGTTTTTACAAACACTTTTACACGTCATTTTTTTAAACTAGATGGGGCCGGTGTTTCGTACCTGACTGCTCTGAGGCGAAACAGCCGAAACAAACTCAGAGGTCATAGTCTCTTTTGAAGTCCAGACATAATCTTGCTCAATTCACATGAGGACTATGCAGATTAGTGAGATGGTCTTTTGAAGAAAGAACCACACGGATTTGAGTGGACCTGTCCAGTCAGTGCAAGCATTTGTCAGTTATCGTGTAGCTTGACTTATCTCAAGGAGCTCAACGAAACGACGAACAATACCAAAAGAAAGGACATTTCGGTAGGTCGCTTAAATTACTCAAACTTCCAGACAGTTGTGGGAAAAAACCAAATAAAAAAAAACCGGCCAAGAGCGTGTCGGACCACGCTCAGTATAGGGTTCCGTAGTTTCCCGTCCGTCACAATAAGTGTTCCCACTTATGAGTTTAAAGGTGGGTATCCATTATGTAAAAATGCTTGCATATACGAATATACTACAAACTTAGTCCAGAAATTATTTTGTACAACTTTTTGTCTTTTTTGTACAAAAACTGTTGTTTCCATCAAGTTCAAAATAATTTTCCTAGAAAGTCCTTATAAAGTTCTACTTTTCAGATTTTTTTCATATTTTCTAAACTTATGGTTCAAAAGTTAGAGGGGGGGGGGACACATTGTTTTTTACTTTTGGAGCGATTATTTCCGAAATTATTGACATTATCAAAAAATGATTTTATTTTAGGAAACCCCTATTCATTTTTAAATACATTTCCAACAATATATCACACGTTAGGGTTGAATTTAAAAAAAAAAATCACTTTCCACTTTACATATAGGGGGGCTACCCTAATAAAACATTTTTTTCCAATTTTTATTTTACCACTTTGTCGGCGTCATGACATGGCGAAACTATAAGGGTTCCTAGTTGACTACGGAACCCTAAAAAGAAAAATATACCCCACATTCTCAATAAAATTAATAACAAGTTCTTTTCAAAATGAATGTAAATAAAAATCACAAAAATCATTAAATGTCAGAATGATAATAAAAAGTAAAATACTTAATAAAATAGGTATTCATGTCAAATCAGTAAATGTCACATAAAATGATGATGAATGATGAATTGTTGCGCCCGAAAACTCCTTCTTACCTGTAAAGAAAAGGTGTAATAAATATTTCATAATACAAACAATATAAATGCTAATATAATGCTATGTGGTAGGTAATATGGTGGTATTTTTGGTCATGTTGATGTACTAGGGTGAATAATAACACAAATGAAAATTTATGTTAATAACAGTTTATTTGAAAAAAACGGACCAGTTTTCTGCTAGCAACTTTAGTAGGTACCAAGTTAAATAATATCGCATTATACATTTTACTAAAAATATTTATTAATAATAGAGAAGTATGGAAGAAGAAGACACATGCTGCGCCGACTGAAAATAAATTGTGATAAGGGCTGGATAATGATAATGATGTTGATGTTGTTGTTATTTGTCCATTATGCCAACTGATGTTTTTATATATAAAGGATTAATATAATTTTTAATTAACATAAATATATGCAATGTTTTGATGCTAGATGTCTCCGTAATCCCGAAGTAGTTTTGTCGCAGTTTAACACTTTGTTACAAATTTTACATTTTGCGCAGCTTTTGTCTGTGTTTATGAGAAAATACTTCCAGGCGGGTGAAGGCTCGTTCGTGAGGTCCAGCTTTCGTTCTGTAAACTCTTCATTTTCTGAAAATTGAAGGTGTATGAAACAGAACTAGTTTATTGCCCAGCTAACAACTTAGAAGATTTAGTAATATGAGCTCTAAAACTTAGATAATAAGTAGATACTAATTTTATTGTTTATTTTGTTTTGTTTTAGTAGTATATTAATTTCGATTTATAGTATAACGACAATTCTGTGAAAAAATGGAATCATTGGATATATAAACAAAATTGATTGTTTTATATGTTGAATAGGCGTACGTACTGCTCGTTAAACTTACTCTCAATGTCTTTGGTAGCTTTTTTCGTAGCTCATTTCATTTCCTCTCCGTCAGATGACTCCTTGTCTTCTGTAAACACAAGGAAACAGTATGTCAAGTAATTTGGTGAATAGTAATTCATATTGCGGTTTTAATATAGGTTGGTACGAATACGTTTTTTAGACAAGAACCAATGCAAAATATTGCTACCTGAAACCTGAAAAAGGGACTTTGAACTTAATATTAAGATTATTTTTCGCGGTTTCTAGACTGACCTCTTTTTGGTTTTTAGATATTTCAATGAAACCATTATTATTGTACCGAATGAATGGTTCTGTGTAGTAATCGCGACACTGCGCTTCGTAACAAAGCAAAGGGGATGCTAATGGTAAGTAGTTCGCTGCGGTAAAGACCCGTTTTCTGTTTTAAGGTAGATATAAATCGAAAAAAGTCATATAAAATGTTAAAACCCTACATCGATAGTTTACATACCTTCATTTTCAGTACTTTCGTACTCAGCCTCAAAACACACAATATTTTCGGTTTCTTCTCTTGTATTTGATGTTTTCTTTTTAAGTGACGTCGTAAGTTCGAAGTTTTGAGTTTAAACACTTTGTGACATAATGTACATTTCGCAAACTTTTTGTCTTTACTTTTGAGAAATGCTTGCCAGACTTTGGAAACATTCTTTCTGCCATTTTTTGACACGTCTGCAAAGCCCGTCTCTGTAAAAAGAAAGAAAATACCATGGTAAATAAAAAAGTAATGCCGAGTTTTATGGATCTAGAACAGTAAGATAACCTAGATTTTCGTGAAATGATTCGTCATTATGGCTTCGATTCCAAAATGATGTAGGTAATTTAGAAAAAAAAGGCACGGTTACATTTCTGTTTTATTTCATTAATCGTCATGGAATGGACATTATTTGTATGTAGAGTATTTTTAGAAAGAATATTTTTGTTTAGATTGAAAATTGATATAACACTGGTCTTAATTATTTAAACACAATGATTAATCTTTATCCAAAATGTCGCCATGTGGACTGGCATAAAAATATTTTAGAGAAAACAAGTAATACTAACATAGACGTAGAAATAGTAATAAGAGTATTTCAAGCTTTTGTACAATAACATCATTACTATCAGCATAATTTCAACTCTTAACTCACTCATCAAATTAGTAACATATTTATTCGTATTTAATGGGTACTGTTTGAATAACATTATTTTAATGTGATCGAAAATCATCCATGAAAATTGAAGTTACAAAATTCACCTCAACTTTAAAAGAAAATAATTCTATGAGGTGACTTGAAAATGGAATTTCCGGTTAAATAATTGAAACCATTCCGTTCAAATTCGTAAGTGGCACTACAAGTTATTGATCAGGTACTTATGGAACAGCGTATAGTTATAACGTGTTAGTAAGTCGCGTCACACTATTTACTTAGATATGTCATCTGTAACTTTTAACAAAGAAGAGGATTTTCTGATAAAGTTCTTGTGTGATTTTGCTCCCAAGTGTTTCATTAATCCAGTTGTAGAACTACCTTCGCATTTTATCACTTTGTGACACAATTTACATTGAGCACAAGTTTTGTCTCTGCTTCTGAGGTAATGCTTCCAGACTGCGGAAACCTTTTGCTTCTTTCGACGATACACGTTTTCGGAAAACTCCCTAATATCTGTAAATACAGGGGGCAGATAGTAGTAAATTCAAAACTTTGCTCTTTTATGCCACTGCTGAGATTGCGGTAAATAATGAAGGAGGTAGGAATGGATTTCTTAAGGATCGAAAAAAAAAAAAACGGTGCTAGGACGCCTTTTTCCAGGAGTTATTTTATAGTTTTATCAAATGTGTCGCCGTTGCGCTGCGTGCCAAAGAATACAATGAAATGTTTTAAAATGAAGCGGTGCCGCCATAGTAATATTAATAATACAGTACTCCAACTTCATACAAACGGACGAATCGCGAGCCATACCTACGCGCCTCGATCTCGGGGCGCGCTCGAGGCGCAGACAGTCACGGCCAATATTATTATACTCTTTGGTCACGGCTGTACCGCAGTGTCGAACGAACGGTGTGTTGTTTTTTTAACAATAACCACGCGATTTTTTCTCTAGAAATCAGTTAATATGACGAGTAGGAAATATTGTGCTGTTTTTGGTTGTATGAATTCGTCAATAACGCATCCAGACATAAGTTTTTTTAAATTACCTGGAAACTCTGAAAGGTAAGACTATAAAATAATTTTACTTACTAGTAGGTACGTACATAATGTGTGTCTTTTTAATGGATAAGTATTTCCTTTTATCTCACGAAAAAAAGGTGTTTGGATTAATAAATAAAGCGAATAGAGTAACGGAAAGTTATTGAGATGAGTGAAATAGGTAGTTATATGCGGTTCTGAATGAATCATGAATTAAATCTACCAATCAAAAAACAACACGCATTTTTATTGAACACTTCCTATTCAATATACAAAGTATTTCATTTATTTATATAAAAAGGATATTTAAAATCACAAAACTAAATAGAGACAGAAAGTAGGCAAATGTAATTAAAATGCTGGAGACGGGCAGCCCTAACGCATGTTTACGTACCGCGCGGCTGTAGGCATTTATTTCTATCATGCGGCCGAGTTACTCTACTGTATCATAATATTACCGTGGCGGCACCGTCAACATTTATATAATTATAAAACATTAAGTATGACTTCAGAATATATAGTGAAATTGATCTCCTATACAAATGAATAAAATGACTTAAAATTATATAATATCATCAGTTTTATTTTTTTGCTGTGTCACGTAGGTACTGGGTGCGGGTGACGTACGGATTCAAAAACTCTATGGAAACGCTTTCGTAGATTGAGCATCGACCGCAGACTGGTTACCAGCAGGAGTGCGGTGCGGTCAGTGGCTGTGTCTAACAGACCGACACAACATTTCGAATTTCGTTTGACGAATGACTTTCGCGAAACTGAAGAAGGAAAATGAGGCTGACGTCTGAAATTGTGACGTTGCGTTCAGAATTCAAACCGCAACGACATTTTTGCTTGCTTTTATTTTCAAACACAACACCACTGCAATCTGCAGTAACCATCAGAATAGTATTTTATTTTTTCTTAGAAAAATTAACTAGACGTTTGATTTCTGCACAAAATATATAATCTATCGCATGGCCCTCCCTATTGGTATTGCCGATCCGGAGAATGATTGTGAACCGTCTTCGAGTAGATAATGAAATCGTCTACTGTATGGACAAAAGCCTTGCATTCTTTCTTGTGGTGTGTATATAGAACACATCCATCTAGTCTTTTGACTGCCCGAAGTCTTTTGCCGGTAAAATGTGTATCCAGATATTAAAATTCGCTTGCTGCCTCTCGATGAGAAGACGTAATTTGCCATGCCTGTAAAAAATATTCTGTTATAAATACTGATCACTGTTTCTCTGGTATTGGTATTTCTCTTCTTTCTAAAAATATTGATGCCTTCCTGTCTGTTAGAAAGAATAAACAATAAAAATGCTTTCGGTGACGTTGTAATATTTATTCGATCTAGTATTTGGAAACGGAAAGAAAAATTAAATAAATTGTAATACTTTATGACCAGACAATTTTTAGTTACAAACGTGTTATTCAAATACTTGAAAATAAGGAGTGAGCCTTAGTGAGCATCGCTGTCTGTTTGGAGGATGATTATGTTGTTCCTTAACATAGACAATGTGATCCTCCACTGTATGGACGACCGCCTTGCACCCCTACTTGCGGCTTGTGGTGTTCCACAAGCATCCACAGCGTCTTTTTATTGCCGAACGTCTGGTGCCGGTAATAAGTGTATCCTGACTTAGTCCCTCGATTTGAATGTATGTAACTAGCCATGTCTAAAAAAACAGTTTTCGGATTATTGTTTGTTTGGTAATTGGGTGTTTCTCTGATTCTTGGTTTTATTAGTTTCCCATTTAATAAAAAAATATATTTTAATTTGCCTTGCATAAGCCAAGTACTGGGAGTCAAAAACTACTGGACCTGTTAAATTAATCAGAAACCACTTGATCAGTTACAGTTCATTGATAGGATAAGAATTGTGAGGATTCTCAAGTAGACTAGTCGTATTTTGGATGCCAGCCTTGCATCCTTTCCTATGGTGCGTGGAACACACGCACCTCGACTATTGTCTCTTAAAAGTATTGAGTAGATAAAATTTGTTAGATTTGTTTACTACCCCGCGACATTTATTAACATGACATAGGTTACAAAATCTGTAAAATTAAACAGTTTTTCCACTTTTTTAAAGTATGAAAAACATAAAAGTAAACTATTTATTTGAATTTGCTTTGGGAAAACACAAATTAAGGTGTAAAAAATACTACTTGTAGACATCATCATGGTAATATCGATGTTAACTTTGAGTGCTCGGGAAATCAAATAATAGTATCCAAACTAATATATGGTAATGAGAAAAGTAAATTAGTTAATGACTTTAGACATGAAAGGCAAATAAAAATCTAGACCGCTACTTGTAAAGTTGTTTTATTTTTATTATTTATTTTTATTACAATAAGAACTTATAAAAAAGGAGTGATTGCTACAGTACTGCTCACAAGTACTATGTTACAATATGCCCCCGAGGCGTTTGTGGCGTGGCTCTGTAGCTTGTCACAAGCTATAATATTGTGTCGCATTAGGAGGATGATTGTGTTCTCCCTTCCAGTAGACAACACGATCGTCTTGTGTATGGACGACACCTTTGCACCCTTTCCTATGGTACGCACCATAGGAAAGGGTGCAAAGGTGTCGTCCACAGGAACACATCCATCTGGACTTTTGACTCATCATAATCTTGTGCAGGCAATAAGTGTATCCCGATAGTAGGATTAGCTTACCGCCTTGCCTTGAGGTACGTAGTGTGCCATCGCTGTGAATAGTTCGAACAATTTATCGTGATCTTTTTGTTTCAAGTACATAGAGATGTACCCAACACCTGTACTATTTCTCTGATTTCATGCTTTTTACCTTTTATCTTGTAATTAATTTAGATTTGATAGGTTAAGAAAATAAACGAAAAGACAGATGCAAGTTATGTTGTATTATGTAGTTGTGTTCCGTTTGTGTCCATTCGTCTGTCCGAGGTTTTGCTAAGATACCGTTAGTACTAGAAAGATGTAATTTTGGGGGGGTCTGTATATCAATTACGCCCACAAAGTAGTAGTACCTCCCCTATATGTGAAGTGGGGGTGTTTTTTTTTTCATCGTCTTCCCCATCGTGTGGGTTATCGTTGAATAGGTCTTACGCTGAAAAAATAAAATAAATTTTTGGAAAATATATATTTTAGAGTACTATTGGTAGTATTGGTGCTGCTTATAAGGAGGATGATTATGAACCGTCTTCGAGAAGACGGTCCATGACTTCATCCGATGAGTTGAACACATCCTTCTCGATTTTTGATTGCTTGCCGTCTTGAAGTGCCGGTGTATCCCGATAAAAGGATGAGCTTCCTGCCTTTCTGTGAGCAGATGAAATTTGCAAAGCCTGTAAATAAGTCAAACCATTTTATAATTTTAGCAGAATGTTTATAATTATACTAACTACTGAGTATTTCTCTATATGTCGCATTTTTTTCGTGTTTTGCAGGTTAAATTTACCAGACCAATATTTGACGAATCGACGGAATTTCACTTAGCTGAGTTTGTATTTCTATGTCCAATGGCTAAAAGCGAGAATAGAACATACCACAGGAAAGGGAATGGCAAAGCCCAGTTGCCTTTTTATAAATAATTGTCACCCCCTTCTCACCTAACCTGTCTAAACGGAAGTTTCCACAATTCCTACTTTTATCAAAAAACAAAATACGTAAAAAAACTCAATTTTACGATTATTTATTCTTCTAATTTTTGAAATGCCAGTAAAAGTAAAACATAACTATTTCGTGTGCTATCAGCATAAATTTGACTAACTCTATGACTTTATAGGTTGTTAATACCACCAATAAGACAAGCAGATGGGTAAGTAATAACAAACAATGCTTGTTTAAAGAAACACAAAGACAAAAGGCAATCCTTTAATCACTATTACACAAGGAGTGTATATTATCAATCTTTACAAATCTTTCAAACATTTTGGGATTTTCGTAAAACCAATTTACTATTGGCAAATGTCCATGGTCCAATTTAATGGTACCCGTTAAATCTACGCGATCTCCTTTTGTATAGAGAGCAGCTTTACATCGTTTATTTGAATGCGTAGAGCATGCCCATCTTGTCTTGTTATGGGATGTCTTTTGGCGATGAAAGGAATATCCTGCTACTAGGAGCAGCTTATTGCCTCGCTTCGAATAGACGTAACTTGCAGCAACGCCTGTAAAATAGAAAATATCAAGTCAGTATTATTATGTTCAGGTACCTGAAGAGGCCAAAGTAAACAAAGGGAGGTAGTTTGACAATCCGTCAGATTTATAATAACAAACAACTTATTATTCTTAGTCATATAATGTATTAACAAACTGCTTAAAAACTATTGTACTGCTGAAAATCATGCGGACAATTTGTAGGTTTCTCCTTCACCAAATTGACTTTCGGTGCATGATTATGTTCCAAATTGCCGGAAATAATTTCATCATATATGGTGTAGACACTGCTCTGCATCCGTGTCGTTGATGAGTAGAACACAGCCACCTGGTTTTCTTACTGAAAGAAGTCCGATGATGGTAGAAAGAGTAGCCTGATATCAGGATAAGCTTATTTCCCCGCCTTGAGTAGACGTATTCTGCAATGCCTGTAACAAAACAAAATATCTTTAGACCATTTTTTTGGTAAACGAGAAAAACTTACACCACACATTTTTAAGCATCTACGTTACGCAAAAGTTTTCCGTGACTTTGGCACAGGATAAAACTTTCCTATGACACAATTATTTTTCACATGCACAGTAAGAAAGAGGTGTTTGGTGATTAAGTATTGCAAAAGTCTTCAATTTTGTAAGATAAAATCTAACATCTAGCGATTTATATACCTGTATCCTTAAAGGAGGCAAGCCTATCCGATCCGACATATTAAAAAACGTTCCTAAAGAAACTGATATCCGATCCTTGAAACAAAAAATCAAATTCCCAGACAACAGTAGACAGACTATTTCGATGCAGGACTATGTAAGAGGGCAGAAAATGATACACACAATCTCTAAAATAAGAAACATTTATTTATAAATTATTATAAAAATACAGGCTAAACATTATTTAATCTCAAAGAGACGACGTTTAACTAAGGTTGTTTTCCAAAACTCAATGGGCAAAATTATTTCAAGTATAGGTTTCTCATTTAATTATTAAGATTATAACATATCCTACTAAATAAGTGCTTAGTACTAAAATAATGATCATTTAATCTGTGTGACATGATACCCATCTGACTGCCTACATCAAGTGACAGTCTTGCAGTGATAACGATGACAGAAGTGACAGAAATGTATTGGTTTGACATAAGCTACCGAAAAGCTCATGTCTATTCTGTCGAAAGTCGTTGAACAAACGTGAAGCGCTTTTAAAGCGATTGTCACTTCTGTAGGTACCACGGCTATGTAAATAGAGGGAGAAATCCACGGCTAGTTAAAAGAGCCCCGTTTTTATAGTAAAATTAAAATTATATTGTGATAATAAATTACAAAAGGCCAATGCTAAATTAAGCAAAAGGGATCGATTACCAGAGGCGTTGAATTTATTAATAAAAAAATGCTACAAATACACACACCAATTTTATAAGTGTTTATCACCACTTACAGACTAATTTTTAAAATACCTACCTTAAATAATTTATTGATTTTTTTAACCAAACAAGATGTTTGTTTGGTTTTAAGATAAAATATGTTTTTTCAGCAAAAATAGCATGCATACAAATATTAGCAAAAATCATACGAGCCGTTGACAACATTAATTTTGTACGTCAGTCATCCAAAATGTACTGAAATGTGGGTATTGTATTTCATCAAATCATGAATACGTTTTTTTTTTTTAATTAAATGACATCCGTTATATTTTGACGACGCCATCGTACATGAATTACCCAAAATTCAATATATTTTGATGTGAAACATCTTTAGTCGCGAGTAAACAAAAAACTAATGGAAAATTCGTGGCGATCGAACCCGGCCCGAACATTACCGACCTGTTGAAGCAGTTTAGGATCTATACAGGGTTATTTGTAAAACATCGACTACTTCTCAGGACTTATGTTACTAACATCATAATCAACAACTTTTGTTTTATGAATTTTAAAAAGTCATCATATAATTCATCAGATTATCATACAAAAATAAAAATATTTAAATTGAACGCTCCAAATGTTACAAAGTCTATGCGAATCAAAAGAAAGCGATAGTACAGTAGTGACGGGAGCGGGGTTAGGGCGGGGCGGTGGGGGGCCCCCACCGCCCCGCCCTAACCCCGCTCCCGTCGTTCGAGCGTTCAATGGTTGTGTGATTCCACACTTAATTTCATTGACATTAAATTCAATGTCCGCTCTGCTTTTTCCAGTTCATCTGAGGTGCATGGTTGTGTACATTCATCACTTTCAGTATACAGTCGTCATATGTAAAGAGGCCAGCTTTACATAAAGTTTTCTGCTTATGTGTCGCACACCGCCACCTTGCCTTGCCATTAGGGCAAGTCACTTTTCGTTGATATGTGTATCCCGATAGTAATATCATTTTAGCTCCTCGCTTCGAGTACACAAAGGTCAACGGGGCGCCAACTAAAAAAAAAAACTCGTACGTATTTATTCAACAGGGAAAAATTATATTAGCTGGTGATACTTCTAACCTAATGTAACTTTTCGGGAAGAGAGTTTATTATAGCATGTGTTACAGGCTAACAAGTTTATGAGATACAATTTTCTTGTCACATACTCAATTATGTTTTCAGTACCTACAAAAAATGATGTAAGTAACTGAACAGTAAGTGAAGTAAAGATAAAAAAAGTATAACAAGAAAAAGAGTGTAATCACCTAATAACAGTTACTTTGGCCGAAATGAACACAAATATTTTATAATATTTTACTGAAATTCGATTCTATTTTTAGAGACTGACTGCGTTGATGCGCTCAAATGTATAGTTCTCTTGAGCACAGCATTTGTACAGTACAGCAGTCTGTC
Organism: Xestia xanthographa; assembly: GCA_905147715.2. NCBI lineage: Eukaryota > Metazoa > Arthropoda > Insecta > Lepidoptera > Noctuidae > Xestia > Xestia xanthographa. The sequence continues at coordinate 9,279,857 of LR990646.1, forward strand.
TAAACTGACACATCACCACGGAACGGACGCTTGACTCAAAAGTACTCCTTGCTATTGGTCAGCGTTTTGAATAATGAAAACAGGAACGTCATGAAAAATCCTTTATGACGTTATAGTTGTTATAAAAATACAGTTGTCTTAGTCCTGAACGTAAACATTCCTTAGATCTGTTTTCAATAACACTAGGGAGCTCCTAAATTAATGTTTAAATAAAATCTTAGTTCAATATTCCGCTCCGTTCAGCGTCGGAAAATCAAAATCAAACAGTGCAATCACGTAGGCACTCAGTATTCTGTTTCTTAAAACTGGTATAGTTACACAAAGTCGTAGACAAGCTACAGCAATGATTTCAGCAATATTCAGGAGGATGGTTATGTTTCGGCAAACCCCCGCAGATTTCCTCCTCGATGACACGAATAATGTCGGTGCATCCCTTGTTGTGTTTGGAACAACGCCATCTAGTCGCCATGAGGCCTGTGTCCAATACTCTTCGATTATGGATGCTGTACGAGTAACCAGCAACGATTAATTCCCTACCCTGTTCGTTTCGAACCTTGATGTAACTGAAACATAATTGTAAATTTAAACTCAATAACACTTTCCTGCACACGATGATTATACGTACCAGTTACCACATCTAGCTTGTTTAGTATGACTACTCGATTAACAAATATTATTTAGACTATTTTACTAGACAGTTTAGTATAAAAAGTACCCTATAATAATTTTATAATAAAACAAAATATTTGGTTTAGATGGATTAACAATAAAATATGAGCCCTTTTTTATTTTATAACGAGTTTTTAATTACTTATTTTGAGATATATAACATTAAATATATTAAACTCAGTAGACTTAATAGAAGCGCAGAGAACTACATTTTGATGAAACGACTTTTATAGATGTTGTTCTTCAGTCAAGTTGTAAGTAAAATACGCTCTTTTTTGTCAAAAAAGAGCGTATTTTACTTACAACTTGGATAAATAAGGTACAATTATTATTCAAGACAGTTTCTTATAAAAATCAACTTGCGTGAAAAAAGCGTCTGTGCAAATCAGAAATTGACGTAAACATTGACTTTGTCTTTTATCATTAAACGTTTTCTCTTTTCCATATTTAATGATTGTGATCATTTTTTATAGCGACGACATTATTTTGTACAGTATACAACACTGCTTTACATCCGTAGTTGTGATGGGTTGAACATCGCCACCGTTTCTTCGAAGACTTGAGTCTTTTGTCTCGTATCTCGCAGTATCGGTAACCGTTGTATACTATCAATGGATTGCCGGTGATAGTTGTCCCGTATGAAAACTGCGAGCTTTCTAAAATTTCTAGAAACAAAAGAAAACAGTTATTTTTGAATAATCAAATGAAGAGTATTCATGGACCACGTCAGTGATAACAAAACTAGTAGTGTATGCTGTCTTCATATTTTTTTATTTTTAACTCCGTGTTAGTAGGTAGGTACAATAGGCCAGCTTTAGAACCAAGTGTTTCGACCGACGTGCGGTAGACTTCATAAAGGTTCGGTCAAGCTGGTCGTACAGATTGTGGATTAGGTTTTCAAGATTGGCTATCAAAACACGTACTGGTACGTATTTATTTACGTAGTTGACTTTTCACATACTAGCTTATTAAGGTAAGTGAGTTAATGTATCTGAGCTAAGTCGTGGGAAAGAGAAACACAATATTCACTAGCGAATACTAAAATTCTATTGCTTGTATGGTTAAATCAGCAAATAAAAAGTTTGCAAACCTTTCGGGCACAGTAACTTCCCTAATTCCTTTACTTATTTAGTTTTCGATAAAACTTGTTTCATGAAACAATAAATAACAATGTTAACGCAAAATTAAATGTAAGTGGTTGACATTTGTCGAATCTATGTTGACATATTGTATGGTGAGTATCCAGGGGGCCCGTGCGAGTGGGTTAACGTGGGAGTGTGTAAGTGTGTACCTGCATGTATATCAGTGTGTGGATGTAGGGGTGTGTTAATATGTGTATTAATGAGTAAGTGTGTTGAACTGTTGAGTGCTCAAACAAGGTTGAGAGTCGCCTGATACTATTTTAAAAGATTTGGGTTTTAGGTTAGGGTCAATTCTTTTAGCCTGAGCAGATTCAATGAAAATAAGAATGTACATCATAGACTGAAATAATTAAATCATCGATGGTAGTCAGCCTAGCTCTGCAACGTTTAGTCATGCGCTTAGAGCAGGCCCATCTTGTTATAAAATATTTCTCTTGTTCCTTTTTATTGCTGATTAAGAAATTGTTGCCTCTGTACTTGTCATTTTATTTCCAGTTCGTGTATGTCCAAAAATAGTGGGTGCTGAAACTTAAAAAACACACACAGTGATTTAGTAAAGCCATTCTTTATAGTAAAACCAGTTTGAGAAAACGTTTTCAAGGCAAATATGATGAATATGTAAAATAAAAATGATTCATTTATATCATCTGCCGAGCCTTTTCCCAACTGTGTTGGGGTCGGCTTCCAGTTTTACCGGATGCAGCTGAATACCAGTATTTTACATGGAGCGACTGCCTATCTGACCTCCACAACCCAGTTAGTACCGGGTAATACGATACCCCTTGGTAAGACTGGTTGTCAGACTTTTTGGGCCTCTGACTACCTAACGACTGTCAAAGATCTACAAATGACAGCCGGGACCAACGGCTTAACGTGCTTTCCGAGGCACGGAGGAAACTCGGTATGTAATGGGTGGTCACCCATCCACAGACCAACCTAGGCAAGCACGGCTTAACCTAACGATTGACCCGAGCGGCTGTTATTATTTAGCCACGAGCTCCTCCTCAAAAATGATTCATTTATAACGGAAGATAAAAAATAAGATGACAATTTAAACTTTATTTCTTTTATCATAATGGTTGTTATATAAACTGTTATAATTTTCTCATCCACTATGTGAATACATGTAGCAGTTTCGTTAAAATGAACAACAAAAGGTTCAAAATTAAATGAAAATGACAAGGATATATCTTTCATAATAATCGCAACGGTAACATTATCACATCTTCTATGTAAAACAACAACATTTGAGATAACTATTCTGAAACCAGAATTTTTCTTACCACCTAATAATGCTTTATTTATTTCTATATCCCTGTAAAATACTGGTATTCAGCTCCATCCGGTTAGACTGGAAGCCAACCCCATCATAGTTTGGGAAAAGGCTAGGCAATCCATTCTGTATTAATAATTACTTTGTACTAATAATACAAAACTAACAACATGGTTGAATTTGAACTCTTGATCACAAACACAGAGCTATATAACGACTAGATCTTTTTGTTACTGAAATCAGATACTGTACAATGCTATCTACTCATTCATACTTAATTTCACTTTAACAAATGAACCGGTCCATATCCAACGGAGATCTAGCTGTGCATCATGAAAAAATACATACTTACACACGAACATAGAACCATCTTTGTTTTGAAACAGACATAATATCACTCCAGTATTCCCAGACAGGTGTGTTTTTGGCAGTTATGCTTAAAGATTTGCTAAGTCTAATCCAGACTCCGTGGCCGTGCTACTGAGAAATTCCTGATGGAAAAACCCGATAACACTTTGCCTAGGTATCTAATCGATCCCGAATCGGTTTTTTAATGAAGTCGGTTAAAAATCAGTGAAATGGTACCTACATACTAATATGAAGGTACTTATATAATAAATTATAATGTCATTTACGACAATGTATTTATAGTAATATTAATCTTAGAATAAATAAAGTTAATATTGTCTTTTTTTTTTATTAATTAGAAGTTTAAAAGAAAAACATGAGTTACAAAATGCTATAATTATTTATGTCATTAAAGATTTTCTCACGTTTTGGAAATGATTCTCAAATATAAGACTAAAATCTCTAAATTACGTCTAACGGTTTTTGATCAATATACAATTTGCTTTGCAATAATTCTACTATTCTTTAGCTTTATTTCAAAAACGAATACTTGTGAGATTTTCTAATAAAATAACAATATTTCAATTAAATACTTACAAGATTTTAAAGAAATAGTTTGTTGTTTTGGATGATTATGAAAGTTATTCATTTTGATGATGTTGTTCTCTATAGTATAGATTTGAGCTGTACATCTAAGGAAACAGTGGCTGAAGCAAATCCATCAGAACTTCAACCCACTTTAAGACTTTAGGGTGACGAGGTAATTACCGACTCTTAACATTGTCCTTCCAGTTTTGCTTGATTCCGTGAATTCGCAAAACTACAAAGGGAATTATGTGGGTATTATGTGTTTTACCGGTTATTATGTAAAATAACTATCGAATCCAGTTAAGTTCTATCTATCATTATACTATGCGTATACCTACTACCTTTTTAGTAGCATTTACTATGGTGCCATGAATTACTTGCATGGTTATGTTTGTCTCTAGCTGTCACTATGTGGTCACATATAGATATGATAGTTGCTGTGCACTTCTTGCTGTGGTGAGTCGAGCATTTCCAAAATTCCTTGTCTCCATTGGTGCTCTTTCTGAAAAATCTGAAACCTTTGTAGTTCAAGATTCGCTTTCCTCTGAGAGATGTTGAGAAAGATACTGAAAATAAAAAGGTAGGAAGTAAGTAAAAGTAGGAAGGTATATATTTAGTTAAGTTTGGAAAATTACAAAGCACGATCATAATATCTTTAAGAAGTCGTTGACATTGTCGCCAGCCCCTTTAAAGTTAAAACTCACCTGTATATAAGCAAAGCCGGTACCTTCATTATAAAGCAAAAAACCTTTTCTATTTCTATAAAACAAAAATACTATTATATATAATAGTAAATAAGGCTAAAGGTTCTCCTTTTGCCCTAGTTACTTCGACTATACAGTTCCCTACAGTTATCTGTATAATGATTTAATTATAAAAACAACACATAATATAATACGCAAAAATTACACAATAATTCTATCAAACGGGACCGGGTTGAGCCAACCGGTCTGGAAAATCTGCTGGCTGCGACCCCGGGCACTGACAGTCTGACATACTTCTGGAGCGCTGTCTACAATTTATCTGTCCCAGTTTGACCGAAAACAAAGTCCGATCACAAAACCCCAAGTTATCAATGATTATGATCATCATTACAAAACACAACTTCTTGGTCTATTGTATGGATCCTCGCCTTGCATCCTTTGTTGCTGTGGGTAGAACATCGCCATAAGCGTTTTCTTGATATTACAACTCTGTAATATCAAGAAAACGGAAGCCATATCCTGTGGGTCGGGCGCTACAGGTATTGTTTGAATAGGAACTTTCCTATTCAAACAATACCTGTAGCGCCCGACCCACAGGATATGGCTTCCGCGGTTTGACATCGTGAAGAAATGACCTGAAATATATATTTGAGTGAATTATAGGTACATAAGTGAATGCAAATACCGCCAATTTTGCCAAAAACAGTGAAACAATTTTTTGCTGTTGTTTTAATAAAAACAACATATATCGGAAACATATAATTAGAAAACAAAAAACAACTTTTAGTAAAGGCTGTTTATTTGCAAATTTTTGAATACACAAAATAAATTAATTTGGTAATAAATGCACCCTAGTGCGCCATTTGTTCTTAGATTAGAAATTAACAGATTAAAACCTAATAAAGAGGTTATAAGTACACAAAATCCACTTCATTTGCTTTATTCCTTAACAACTCAGTGGTTTTGTTCACCCGCCATGCTAATAATACTATTCCCGATGGCCAGGATGGAAGCCTTACACCCTTTGGAAGGCTGAGCAGAACACTTCCAAAAGTCCTTGACCCCAAAACTGTAATTCTTGAAGAACGTGTAACCGTTACATTGTAAAACCAGATTCCCTTTTTGCAGTGTCGATCTGGTAACTCTACTGAGACTAAATAAGGATTTGAAAACTCATACCAAAATATTTAAAATGGTTAAATACTAATACGAAAAGAACTTTTGTCAATGCAAAAATATATTTGTTTTGCAAAAAAGGGCAATTCGTTCAATTTATAAATTAAGTCCCAGATACTCCCTCAGAGAAAAATTTAAAGAGATTAATGTTCTTACTGTCCCTTCTCAGTTTATTTATGAAAACCTTTTGTACGCACACAAAAATATTAATTTGTTTAAAAAATACAGTGATATCCACAACATAAATACGAGGAACAAACACAAATTTGTTGTTCCTGCAACGAGGCTCAAAAAAATAGGGGGTACGTTCAGATGCCAATGTATACGTTTTTACAATAAACTTCCGAGCCAAATTCAAGCACTAAGCCTAAATAAATTCAAATCGCTTATAAAACGGAAGCTGTGCCTGAAAGCCTACTATCATGTTAATCACTATCTCGAAGATAAAAAGGCTTGGGATTAAGCTGCTCCAATGAAATTTGCTCTGTGAATGTCGAAGCTTCGGACTTCGCTTGTTTATTATTTATTCCTTTCTTTTCCTTTTTTTATTTTTTCTTTTCCTTTTTTTATACACTCTGACATTTAATGTTTTGACATGTATTTTATTATTTTTTATACACTCTGACATGTAATGTCTTGACATGTATTTTATTATTTTTTTATTTGACATATACTGATTTGACATGAATACTTATTTTGTTAAGTATTTTAGTTTTTTTTTTATCATCATTGTGCCTTTTAATGATTTTTGTGATTTTTATTTACATTTTTTTGAATAGAACTTGTTATGCATTTTATATGATTATTGTGAATGTGGGGACCATGTGGGTCACATTTATATTTTTTTGTTTATTTTTTCCCACAACTATCTGACAGTTTGAGTACTCTAAGCGACCTACTCAAATGTCCTTTCTTTGGTATTGTTCGTCGTTTCGTTGAGCTCCTTGGGTTATAAGTCGAGCTACACATTAACTGACAAATGCTTGCACTGACTGGACAGGTCCACTCAAAACTGTATGGTTCTTTCTTCAAAAGACCATATCAGACACTAATCTGCATAGTCCTCATGTGAATTGAGCAAGATTGTCTGGACTTTAAAAGAGACTATGACCTCTGAGTTTGTTTCGGCTGTTTCTTCTCAGAGTAGTCAGGTACGAAACACCGGCCCCATCTAGTTTTAAAAAATGACGTGTAAAAGTGTTTGTAAAAACCTACTTGCAAAATAAACATCATTTATCATTTATCATTTATACATTTCAAAAAAAATAAAAAGCGTTTTACTTCTAATTTTACAACTACATTATCATCTTGAACTACTATTATACAATGCGTTTGGCTACCGGTTACCGATACTTTAAGGGCATAATAAAATATAATAATGTCTATCGACAAATACAATATTTATACAGGGTATAAAAGACCTCATCACGAAGCCGTCAACCAAGCATTCTGTACATCAAACGCAAAACAACTTTACGCAAAAATTATTGCTGGGAAACGACTTTTTTTTTTTGGTGTAAAAAATCATGTTTTGTGGTAGAACTCAATGTAACGCACTCAAAACATTGTGCTGATGGATGGATTGAATAGTACGGGGGTCGTGGAGGTGTTTAAAGTAAAAATCTTACCTTAAAAACTTGTATTTAAACAAAAAGTTGGAACTTTGACCCCCAATATTTCCGTAACTAAAAGGTTCCCAGGTGGTGGTGTAGAACAAAAAAATGATCGCAATGACGGGGAGAACAAGTGTCTTTCGGCTTCCTTTATAAACTGCTAACCGGCCAATGGCAGCCATTCTGTTTTTCTAATCGGCTGATCTAGGGTATGTTCTATGAAATGCTAATATATTCGAACGTAAGAGATCTAGATATATGATATTATTAGATTACATAATGTATGTAGGTCTCTTACATTCAAAAATTCACTTTCAAAAATTTTAAATATACTAAAAAGTATTAACACAACTAATTTTAATACAATGACAAAAGCCCAAAATATATTGTCTTAGCTATCTAAAATATACATTCTTAAGATGCCACTAATAAGAACAAGAGTTTTACTTAGATATCGAATAAAAATCAGCTGATTACAGAAACCAAAATAATAAGTTTCTAATTACAAGAGTACTTAACTAGACAAGCTGGGATTGCATTAAATTAGATTTGCACAGTATCAAAGGCGCAGTAAAACATAGTGAGGAATATGTCCAAAGCACAAACTCTACAAAATTTACGTAATATGCGAGTGATTGTTATTAACTCTTATAATTTCATTATAAACAGTGTGAGCATTCGCCTTGCATCCCTTGTGGTTGTGTGTTGAGCATACCCATCTTGCTCTTGGCCCCGACACGTGTTTCTTGCAAAATGTGAAGTCTCCGATGCGTAGGAGTGTTTTACCACGTCGTGACATTACGAATGATGCTAAAACAGGTAAAAAACATGTTTAGATTTATTAAACGGGAAAGAGGTAATTTTGGAACAGTCACGAAATTACTTTTTTTTACGTTTTTAATTATATAATTGCAACAGGAGACGTAATGGGAAAAAAACTGCTCTCTATTCATTCTTTAATAATAACTTGGAATGGTGAGAACTAACAATCTTGTTAGCCTAACAAAATAGATTACCATTGTCTTATTACTAATTAGGTACCTAAGTAACAACTAAACCTTTTTACATTTTCAACATATTTTTGATTTCTTTGTTCATCTTCTTCTTCTGAATCTTGATAACTATCCAGGTTTCCTTGGCATTCAGTTTATTTGCCCAGAAACTCGATATTGCTCTATTTCCTTCCTAGCCAGTCATAAGGAGCATGCATATCAGTGTAATGTACTACAACATAGTCGACAGTGTGCACTATAGCTTTACATTTAAATTTTTTCAATTTTCAATTTTTTCTCGTGAGATGCACACCGCCATCTTACTTTACTGCCTGCAACACCGTTGTATCTGAACTTTATATTGTTTAGCACCAAAACCCTGTTCCCTCGAGCGGAGTATTGAAAGTGAGCAGCTAGATCTGTAGAAATTACGTTTATGTTAGACATCATGACAGTTATTCTTTAGTGTAAAACCAGAACTTCCACAAAGTGAAGCAAGTAACTTGCTTATCATTGCGATATAGCTAGACCGATCTCAATTCATATTAAAATTATCAGACAATTTCCTACCGACTGTACTTCGACTGACGAATTGAATAAAAGTGACGAATCGACGAATCTGGGAAATTATGGAAACTGTCGAGTTGACGCAACTGTCGAATTCACACAAATGTCCAATCAGCGAAATTTACGAATCAACGAAACTGTCGAATTAAATAAAATGACGAGTGAGGGAAACTGACCAGTGTTACGCGGACTCATTACCTTTGCTATCACCAATTAAAAGCTATTTTGGTACAATGAAGAACCACATAACGGGTATTTCTTTCGAGGCGAAGAATTTTAAATTACTTTAATTCAAATATTATTTCATGCCATTTAGTTTTGAATATCATTTCGGGCATCTGACCACCACGACTGGTTTGTTTTTGAGTAAATTAATTGTATCGCGCCCTGTTTGGCATGAGAAACCACATGTCTTCCAATTGAGGCATGAAAAGGTAATCATGTCGTTGTACCGCTCACCGTTGACTGTATTAGTCTCACCATCATAATTATTTTTACCACACCAGAAATGTAGCACACCGCCATCTCAATTTATTCGAACATAATATTCTATTAGTTCTGTACTTTACGTCACCAATCATGGCATGCATATGATTCCTCGGCTGCTTCGAAAAAAATACGGTGTGAGCGAGAGACCTGAAATAGCATTTATGTATGTTAAATAATAAATATTACTATAACATAAATCCGAAAGTTTGTGAGGATGGATGGATGTTTGTTACTCTTTCACACAAAAACGTCCAATGGATTTTGATGAAATTTGGCACACAGATACTTTAAAACTTGGGTTAAGGCTGATGAGGCTTAAAAAACACAAGAATAGATTAAATTTAAAAATAGCAAAACTTACAGAGAAACTTACGTAAATACAACTCTTTTTTTTATTATTTATTTAGTACAGTCAAAATAGTTCATAGTTAAATGCCATCTTCTTCTTTTCCATGATGTCTCCTGATGGATGGTTGTGGTCCTCCAGAGCGTGCACTATGACGTCATCAATTGTAAGGTTTTTGGCATTACAAGTCCTGTCTGAACATCTCCACTTGATCTTATGTTGAGGCCCACAATGGCGACTGTACGTGTATCCGTTCAGGACTAACTTTTGTTCTTTTCGTGAGCAAGAAAAAATATCTGGGGAGTAAAATTTTATTCATACATTGATTATTCTACCATTGGATTTAAAGATTCCAATACAGTAAAATGGCAAACAGAAATGAATTGAAAAGGATTTTTTAAAAGTTTTAAACAAAATCACAAAGTATACTGAAAATGCTGTTGTATTTAATTAAAATTTACTTAACGAAAAAAGAGATGGTAACGAACAGGGAACTGTGTAAATATAAGATCTTTGCCCAGCAGTGGGAGAATTATACAAAACTAGTTCAATGATGAGTTAAGAAATGGCATGAAGATGAATCAAAAAGCTTTAAAAGTCTACGAGTCGTTTGATATTATTTCGTCGGTGGATGGTTGTGATCTTCAAGAGCGAACACGATTACGTTTTCAATAGTATGGATCCTAGCTGTACATGTTCTGGTTGAACATCGCCACCTCATCTTGTTTTTAGTCCCAGAACGTGGATTATAATTGTACCCATTTAAAAGCAGCAACTTACGTCCTTTTCTCGAAGTACTAAAATTTACTGGAATTTATAACTTTATTGTTAGAAACATATTATGAATTGGAAACTCCCAAAAAAAAATGACCAGCAAGATTATGTAAAAGAAGTTACATTATAACAGAAAAATATTTTTATTAACAACCACAGGAAAAGAAACTATCAAAAATATTTGAATTAAACATTAATATACAAATAATACATCGTTAACAACTACCAAGCAATATAACTAATCAAGCTAGCTATGAATCATAAACCATAAGATTTTTCTTGCAGATCAACGAGTTGGTTGCCATCTCTCGGTGGATGGTTGTGGTCTTCAAGAGCGTACACGATGACATCCTTAGTGGTATGAATCCTAGCTGAACATGAGCGGAGTGACCATCGCCATCTGATCTTATGGGCAGACACACAAATTCGATGGAACATGTATCCATAAAGAAGTAGTAACTTATAACCTCTTTTTGTGACAATAAACCTCCAGCATCGCAAAATTCAGCCAAATTCAAGCACTAAGCCTAAATAAATTCAAATCGTTTATAAAACGGAAGCTGTGCCTGAAAGCCTACTATCATGTTAATAACTATCTCGAAGATAAAAAGGCTTGGGATTAAGCTGCTCCAATGAAATTTGCTCTGTGAATGTCGAAGCTTCGGACTTCGCTTGTTTATTATTTATTCCTTTCTTTTCCTTTTTTTATTTTTTCTTTTCCTTTTTTTATACACTCTGACATTTAATGTTTTGACATGTATTTTATTATTTTTTATACACTCTGACATGTAATGTTTTGACATGTATTTTATTATTTTTTTATTTGACATTTACTGATTTGACATGAATACTTATTTTGTTAAGTATTTTAGTTTTTTTTTTATCATCATTGTGCCTTTTAATGATTTTTGTGATTTTTATTTACATTATTTTTGAATAGAACTTGTTATGAATTTTATATGATTATTGTGAATGTGGGGACCATGTGGGTCACGTTTATATTTTTTGTTAATTTTTCCCACAACTATCTGACAGTTTGAGTACTCTAAGCGACCTACTCAAATGTCCTTTCTTTGGTATTGTTCGTCGTTTCGTTGAGCTCCTTGGGTTATAAGTCGAGCTACACGTTAACTGACAAATGCTTGCACTGACTGGACAGGTCCACTCAAAACTGTATGGTTCTTTCTTCAAAAGACCATATCAGACACTAATCTGCATAGTCCTCATGTGAATTGAGCAAGATTGTCTGGACTTTAAAAGAGACTATGACCTCTGAGTTTGTTTCGGCTGTTTCTTCTCAGAGTAGTCAGGTACGAAACACCGGCCCCATCTTGTTTTAAAAAATGACCTGTAAAAGTGTTTGTAAAAACCTACTTGCAAAATAAACATCATTTATCATTTATCCACGCTTGGTCAAGACTTTCTTCTACATATACTGGAAACTGAAAATATATGTTTCACACTTAACATTTAGTTAGTTTTAAAACTTATTTATTTCTATGGGTAACACTTATTACGAAAATGCTAAAAGGTTATGTACCATTAACATTTAATAATACTTCTTCACTTCAGATGGCATAAGAAATCTATGATACCTATATGTAGATAACTACACAAATAATTACAACAATGTTTTATAATTTTTTCATTATTAGTTGATGGATTCCTTGTAAGCTAGAAAGAGGAACCGCGGGAAATGAAATATAAAAGAAGGAGTGAACCATAGGAAACTGCTTAAACTAACACCTGATTAGAAAGATACATTTAAACGTTTCATTGATAGATTCTGATGTATTCTCCATTTTTGATGTAGTATTTGGGTGGTAGATGGTTGTGGTACTGGTGAGACGTAATGTTGCAACTATCATCAACGTTTATTGTCGCCTTGCAGCTATTTGTGGTGCGGCTTGAGCATCGCCAGTAGGAGGTTCTTTTTACAGAAGAGTATTGTCCAAAGAAGTATGGATACTGTTTGTACAGAATTAACTTCTTGCCTCTCTTCGAAGTGATGTACTGGACATCTGAAACAAAGAAAGGTCATTATCAAATTCTAAAGATTTTGATATCTTCAGGTAATCAATTGATTAATGTGAAAAAACTCCTCAAGATAGGTAAATAGATTTACTGTTCCTATAATTTAAAAAAGGAAATGAGACAAAAAAAAAATATAATCAAAGGATAGGAATTAAGATTATCAGCTTTTGGGGAAAAGAGTCAAGATGTCATGACGATAATGTTATTCAAAACAGAGTAAATAATTGACTTTGTGTTTGTATAATATAATATATCTATACTATAATATTATAAAGAGGTAACATATGTTTGTAAGTTTGTATGTTTGTATGTAGGGGGTAATCTCCGGAAGTAATGAACCGATTTCAAAAATTCTTTCACTGGTAGAAAACTACATTATTCGTGAGTGCTATAAGCTATATTTTATTCCCGTACTCCCACGGGAACGGGAACTACGCGAGTGAAACCGCGGGACGTCAGCTAGTTATTAATATTTTAAAAGAACAAAGTTTTTCCATTAATCACGGTCTACCTTACAAGCCTAATTACTACACATACTGAGGCCGTGATCTAGAAACGCAACATAGGTTAAGCGTTCTTCTTATAGCTGATCTACCCATACACAAATTTTAAAAGTTGACATCGAGCCCGCAGGCCAGGTTTTGCGTGGGCGAGATGTCCCTTAACCCGTTGTACGTCGTGTACAAGGTGAAAAAATATTTAACTCAAAGCAGTGCTAAGTAACGATTATAAATCTCGGCCTCAAAGTCTGGTAACGTCAAACACGTGGTTATAACACAATGTATTTTTCTTATTTTTCCAAACGAACAACACACAAAATTACAGACACAAGCCGAACCCAACACAATTTTATATAGTTTGGAAAAAGCCAGATGATGATACACGAATTAAGTGGGGTTAGACACGACATTTTTTAAATAATTCATTATTAATGGTTATGATTATTTTTAACTTTAATTATCAAATTCTCCAGTGTGAAGACTACAGCTTTGCAGCCTTTAGAGTGATGAGTCGAGCAGATCCAGCGCGTCTTCAGCCCACTGACTCTTTTGCGGGTAAATCGGTATCCATCCAGTACTAACACTACAGCCCCTTTCCGACTTCGAGAGAATACCGCTTCCTGCATACCTAGGCAAATCATAAAAACAAATACATATTGTATAAGATCAAAGTGCTACAGAAAACAATCTGCAAGAACTATATTATAGCTGCTTAAGTTAATGCATCAATAAACACTTATTGTGTGAGGAATCATATGCAACAAAAAGAAGTAGATGATAGCGTGACGATTGACAAGGGAGAATGGAAGAAAAAACGTGTGGTGACGACCCCAGATAACATGGGACAAGGGGTGGAAGATGAACAGGATGATAGAACAAATAGGGTAAGCAGTTTGTTAGTTTTGTTTTAGGCTGTAATTAGTCATCGGGAGTATTATATTCAAAATTCTGGTAAAGCAACAGGTTCTATTTAGGTTAGTGGTACGAAAACTAAAAATATTGTGATGTTTACCTACCATTTCTTTGAAATTAAATAAGGTACTATATTTTAATTTACAAATGCTCTATTTCTGAGGTTAATCCCATACAAATTATATAATATTACTTATGTTAAGTACGTAAGAGTTAAAGAACTGCACAAGGACTCTCATTAGCAATTAATGGTTATGCTTATTATTGATGCTTATAATTTCATCGCCCACTGTATGATTATATGATATGTACTGTACTGTACTGTACTGTACTGTATGATTGTATGATTATATTGTATGATTGTCGCCTACTGTATAAATCACCGCACTGCACCTTCTATTGTGATATGATGAGCAATACCAACGTGCACGGTTGCAATGGCAGTTATCATACGGCTCCCTCTTTCAGATACAGTGAACACAGCTCATGTAGGGATGAATATAAACTTGAAAGTTGTAGTTTAGAGAGGAGTATCTTATTTAATGTAATTAAAAAGTTTATAATCGTAAAATTTTCGTATAAAATACATAATTCTAAATCAAAAGAACAACATTAACCCGTCACCAGTAAGGCTCTCATTGTCAGCATTCTTTAATAAACCAAATACTTAAGGCCACATAAGCGAATGGTTGGTACTCATTAAATATGAACAACGCGTGACGTTTACTATGAGACAATTAATACTGAAATACCTTTAAAAACACCGCTTGTAAAAATTGAGTGGGTCCCGTTGATTTATCCATATTCCGTGTTCTGGTAAAAATCCATGTATTTCTTTAACTAACATACAAAAATGTTCATGCTGGCAAAGTCAGTGGTTATGCACATTAATAATCTTAACAATCTGATCATCCACAGTGCAGAGCGCAGCTCTGCAAGTGCGGTGCTTGTTGCAGTACCACCTCGTCTTAGCTCCAGTACTGCGGTGCCGGATTAACGTGTACCCAGCTACTATGAGCATACGGCCCCCGCTTCTGGATCGAGTGAACACAGCAGCTGTAGGAGGAAAGTAGATTTTTATGTAATACGAGCCGTGCGCCCGATAGTATATGTCATTGGTAAAAATGATAAATCATACAATTTCCGTCGCCTCTTTGTTTATACTATTTTAAAAATTCTTAAAATATTTCCACCTTATACCATATTACCTACGTTATAAAATGAACTAAGTGTAGTTCATTTTATAACGAACATGGTGATCATGGTTAGTGAACCATGATTTTCCGCGCGATTAACCGCGCTATTTGCCTGTATTTAATTACAGGATGAATGCCTCTCGTACACGGCCGTAGCATTTATACGTATTACATACGTTTTGTCTTCAAACTTTTCTCAGATAAAAAAATGTTGAAATGTTAATTTACTAAACGTGCTTATGATTATTAGTGCAAGCGGGCCTTCTTTTCGGATGGGAATTCATCAAATGACAAGGCTCATTTGATGATTTCATATCCCGCTCAAGATTCAAACCACTACTGAAATATCCTGATGAAAGTACCTACCTGAAAAAGTATAATTTTCCAATAATTTTATCTTGTGCTAATATTTTTCTAGCAAGATTATCCTTTTTCAACAGGAACCAAAGTGCAATAATAATCAAGGTTTGTCTTTTCCAAAAAAATAAATAAACAAGAAACAGTAAACTTATTAAAAATATATATTTTAATCAAAGTGCCATTCCTCTTTTATAATTAAACATTACAAATATATTTATTACTAGCTTCTGCCCGCAACTTCGTACGCGGATCCTGTTGCAATGCCAGCGAAAACGGGGTCGTCAAAATCGAAGATCTGAATCGTCTGATGTCGAATTCTAAGAGCCCGGGAAAACAACGGGATGCGCGAGACAATTCGAGACGTTCCAGATCTTTCATTTTTGTAAGTCAACAGGAAATGCCCATCACACTAAACAACTTTTGCTACTACTACTACCAACACACACTACACACTACTGCTTTTACCTTTGCTACTTTTGTTTTTGCTTTTGCTATTGTTGCTTTTGTTTTGACTGTTGCTTTTGCTTTTTCTTTTGCTTTTTTTTGGTCATTCCATCGTCATCAAAAATCAGTGCTAAACTGTTACCGCCTTCACCGCTTGGAGGTACTCCTAACTTATGTTATTTTATAATTCTACATTGAAATTAGTGATAGCTTTGATTTCCACATCTTATGTTTCTGAACTTCAATTTTTAAAAGTCAACAGGAAATGCCCATCAGACCGAACTTTTGCTAAGACGTCATTCCTATATGTGTTATGGTCTAGCTGGGCTTTTGGATTTCCACAACAGGTGTTCTAGATCTTCGATTTTTATAAGTCAACAGAGAGTACACATCAGATTGAACAATTTTTGCTAAAACGTCATTCCTATAAATATGTTATAGTGTACTGGGCTCGGATGAGGTGTTCCAGATCTTCAAATTTATTCTCTCAGCAGAAAATGCTCATCACGGGGAACAATTTTTGGCTATGGTACCATTTTTGTATCTCTTATAGTTTAGCTGGCCTGTTGCGGTTCTGCATCAGGTGTTCATGTTTCCAAGATAAAATCCATCAAGCCGTTCAGGCTGCAGAGCGTGCCAAAATTTTAATTTAATTTCCTTTTATACTAGGTATGTGTCAATTCAAATTACATTCAAACATTTAAAAATCGTAACCGTAATAAGTAACGTTACGTGCAAAAATATCAAAACCCTTGAAGTTGTTAACAAAATTCGATTCAAAAAGGAAGGAAACAGAAGGGAAGTAGGTAATATTTTTTCATAATAATGTCACGCGAACGAAGGTCGCGGGCAACAGCTAGCACTCAATAAAAAACGAATTCGAATTTTAAGCAATATATTATTTTCTACATCAAACACGTTATAAACTTGTGTCATCACGACTCCAGTCCGAAAAAGGGATGACGCTATTTTTAATGTAAAGCCCTGTCTCTTTCTTGCACTGTAATCATGATGGCGTTAAATCGTCATACTACACCATCAGAGTGCTGCATATAGGAATGTACATTAAAATCACAAAGTTAATTCCTGAAATATATATTTCGTTGTCACGGTATTTAGATATTTTCTTACACTAAACAACAGACTGTTATTATACCTAACTAGATCTGTACACCTAAAATAATTAAACAAACTGAAAAAATACCTCAAAGATCTCATAAAATACTATATTAAAACTCGGCCCAACTTTTCAAGAACAGATGTGGTTATGCTTATTATTGATGCTAACAATTTTATCGCCCACAGTATAAATCACTGCACTGCATCCTTTACAATGATGTGTAGAGCAAAACCAACGAGTCTTGTATCCATTTTCGCGATGGCGGGAGAATCGGTACCCACCGAGTAATAAAACAAGGTTCCCTCTTTGAGATAGAGTGAACACAGCTTCTGTAAGACAGAATATAAACTTAGAAGTTGTAGTTGAAGGTAGAAAATGTGTAGATAAATATAATCAAGAACAATGAAGTGGAAGTGGCGATGTTCTAGTTTGTCAAAATTTAAATACAGTCGTGCTAGCGACACGAAGAAGAAAAATAATAACAACGCACTTAAGTAACATTATATTATAACAAAACATATAAAAATAAACTTTCAATTATAGATATTGTAAAAAACATTAGGCGCTCACTAGTAAGACTCTCGCTTTAAAATACAAAATGTGTTTAAGGGCAGGTAGTCCCAATTTTCCCAATTTTACATAACTTTGATTCAATAGTAATCAAAGAAATAGTGATTTTTTAAAGCCAAAAAAAATAGATATTATAGTTGACTATATTTACTAAGATAATTTGTGGTTCAAAACATGATATCAAAAACTTCACTCGATGAAAAAAAAATCCGAACAGGAGCCTAATTCGAATATTTTTTTATGTTTTTCTTATTTTACTTGGAGAATATGAAAGTTTTACTTCCAAAAAAAATATCTAAGCAAAGTTAATAACATATAAAACAATTATTTGTGGTTAATTTTTTCAAAACAATTTAATCCTTTTAATAATAAATTATTATATAAGAAAACGGCTTGCGCACGTGGATTCAGTCGCCCGCCAGGCCTTGACGAGGTAGGACCTATGTCCCTTTTGCTGGCGCACGGCTGTCCCGTTGATTTATCGAACGATTTATTTAAAGAACGTAGTGTAATTATAACAGTACAGTCTTTTTTAACCGACTTAAAAAAAGGAGGAGGTTTCACAATTTGACCATAGGATAACTTCGTCGTTTATGAACCGATTTAGATAATTCTTTTTTTGTTGGAAAGAAGATATTCCAAGAGTAGTACCATGACCATGAAACTGGGATCTGATGATGGCATCTTAGAGAAATCGAGGGGAACCTTTGAACATCGTAGTGCGACTAGTGCGTTTGTTTTTTTGTTCATTGAGTATTTTAGAGCACTACTATTTAAAGAAAGTCTGGACTCGATCTGATGATGGAACCCGAAGACAGTCGAGGGCACTCCTCAACGATTCACAATAATTACCTGGTGTTTGGGCTTGATTAATTTGTATTGATAAGAACTTTACACCTAAATGGGTTGTGGTCATCTTTAGGGGTCTGATGATAAAGACGAAGGACAGTCAAAGGAACTCCTCAACGTTTTACAGTAGCTACCTTGTGTTTGGATTTAATTCATTTCTATTGATGAGAACTTTGCACCCATATGGGTTGTAAGTGCCATTGGTCTGATGATGGAGACCATAGACAGTCGAGGGAATTCCTCAACGAACGAGTTTACAATCTCACGAGATAGATTATAATCTAACGGTATTTACAATTTTACGGTGACACATACAACAAATAAAGCATGTCTCTTCGTGAGATAAAAACAATGTAAGAAACCTAGTCAAATTGTTCGCGACAAGTGTCTCAAACAGTGTTTTTATATAGTCTATAGAAAGAACGTTCGAGAAAGTACGCTATTGCCGTGTTTGTGATTCTTTGTCGAGTACTTTCTGTTATTATTAGTTTTAAAAGTAAGTAGGTACAAATTCCCTCGAGAAGTCTCGTCACAGGTGCGCGTACGCAAACTACTTATAAAAAACATCGAGAAATGTTAATTTAATTTCGACCGTACGCCGAGAGCGTAAAGTACCTACTTCCTTCTTCCGTTCAAGTTATTTATTATCCTTTTGCTTATAGTTTCCTTTGTATTTTTTTTTGTTAATGTTTTTTGTTCATGCTTTTTGTATGAATTAAAAGATTGTCTAGCGAACAAATACTACACACCGCTAGAGGATTCGCGAATATTTTTTGTGTGTCTGCTAATAGTATGAAAGCACAGCGCAGGCAGGCACCGCATAGTAAGTTTTGTTTTCGACATTGGAACAGTCAGTTTTGTTTACGATATTCAAGCAGTCAGTTTCGTTTCGATATCCGAATAGTTAACAGTTCTTTCCGATTATAGTTTCAGCTCAGTTTTTCCAGTATTGTCTGCTTGTAGTGTCTTACCATAGTCAAATAGTGTTTCATTTCTTCTCCATCTACAATAATAGTGCAGTATTTTCCAAACCCACCTCTCCGTTCCACGAAGCTAACGTTTACACCCGGAACTTTCGGTACAGGGCGGTTAGTGGCTCAGATTTGGTTCCGTTATAGTTTTTGAATTTCCAAACACGAGTCCACCCGTCTGGTACACAAATAATTGAATAAATTACGACTTGCAGCAATTTGCATTTACAATATCTATTCAAATTAATTTATTACATTTAAATGTTAGGTTTTCGCAATTACTACCTATTATAATAAATCAATCTGACAATTTAATAAAATAAGTTGACCTACTGCCTACACGACACGCTTACCTATACTGTGACACTTCGCTCAGCTTTGGGTTCAAGTCGGCGACGCGTGTGCACGACTCGTTTCGCGTAAAGGGTGGTAGCGTTAAATACCTACTTTGCTTGGCGTAGACGGCCTTAAACCTTTTTTTAAATAAACTTCAAAATAAATACCTAAAAGACCACCTAGATAAAGTACAGTTGGTAATCATTAAATATGAACGACGACGTTTACTTTGAGATCAACGCTGAAAAACATATAAATCTTCGCTTGCCTATTCAGAGTTCCGTATTCTGGTAAAGTTTATCCAGGTATTGTTTTAACTTAACTACCAAAAATATTGATGCCGACAAAGTCAGTGGTTATGCTCATTAATAATCTTAACAATCTGATCATCCACAGTGAAGAGCGCAGCTCTGCAAGTGCGGTGCTTGTTGCAGTACCACGTAGCTCCAGTACTGCTGTGCCGGATGAACGTGTACCCAGCTACTATGAGCATACGACCCCCGCTTCTGGATCGGGTGAACACAGCAGCGGTAGGAAGAAAATAAATGTTGTATATTTTTTATAATTTATGAGTCGATCGTTACGATGGTATTTTCATGTAAATTTCTGTCGTCTATAATTAATCCGCTTCAGTTTTTTTTTACACATACCTATTCAGGTCGTGATCTAGAAACGCAACTTAGGTTAAGCGTTATTCCTATCGCTATTAAACGTCAAACTACAAGTGCAAGACGAAAAATGTTTAACTCAAAGCAGGTGCTATGTTAATATACAGCTCAGCCTAAAATTCTGGTAACAAAGAATGATTATTTTTAACGATATTAATGGTTATGATTATTTTTAACTTTAATTATCAAATTCTCCAGTGTGCTGACAAAGGCTTTGCAGCCTTTAGAGTGATGAGTCGAGCAGAACCAGCGCGTCTTCAGCCCACTGACACTGACACTTTGGCGGGTAAATTGGTGTCCATCCAGGACTAATACTACAGCCCCTCTCCGACTTCGAGAGAATACAGCTTCCTGCATACCTAGGTAAATAATAAAAACAAATATTTTATCAACAAAGTGCTACTGAAAACAATTTGCCAGAGCGATATAGCTGATTAAGTACATCGTATAAGTAACTGTTATAAAAGTAAAAATTAGATCATAGATACCTATTTGAATTAAGAGGCGGATGTACAACCAATTCATGCAAAAGTATACAATATAATACGGGAAACCCGAACCTGAAACATTGTATTTATAAACAAAGGCAATAATTTACGTATATTTTATATTGAGGCTCCTTCCTGCACAGCATCTCTGGCCCCTCTTCGAGTGCACCCTGTTAATCCTTACTGTCCTAAGTGAATAGATACGAATACTAAAACTATTGTAACGCTTACTATTTATTCTATTAAGTATACCTAGTTTTAGGTACTGTAGGTATTTTATTTTACAAATGCTCTATTCCTGAGGTAAAACCCATACAAATTGTATAAAATTATTATATAATCACATACGTTTACAATCTAAGAACACTACAGGGCCCCAAGTCTGCTATTTTTATAAAATTCGTCATTCCTACACGACGCCATTGTCATTTTGGTAAAAGTTTATAGTCTGCTAAGTTCATTATGATAGATCACTGGTCGGTCAATGGTCTCGTAATAGAATTGTGTTGGAATGATATTGTTGTATTGCCATTTTTAAAACCCGGTGGTAGAAATGATTTTCGAAAAACTACTATTAAAATTGAACATTTATTCATGCCAGATTTCATTTTATATATTTTTACATATTATTTATTAGTGTTTTAAGCCATCTGAATTAATAAGAAGTTCGTAAATAGGAAAAAACATTAAAATGTTCAACGCGGATTAATGTAAAACTTAATATTTTATCTGTATAAATGTCAAAGTCAAATGTGACATTATAGTTTACTCTCGTGTATCTGTTTTTGTTTCTAGCGGCCGGTGTTTTGTTATTGTATTTATTTTCATTTGAGTGTTCTAGTTAGATTTTTGTTTGTATATTTTAACCCCTAAGTGGAGGAGCTCGTGGCTAAGTAATAACAGCCGCTCGGGTCAATCTTTAGGTTAAGCCGTGCTTGCCTAAGTTGGTCTGTGGATGGGTGACCACCCTTACACACCGAGTTTCCTCCGTGCCTCGGAAAGCACGTTAAGCTGTTGGTCCCAGCTGTCATTTGTAGATCTTTGACAGTCGTTACAGGTAGGTAGTCAGTGGCCCATATAGTCTGAAAACCAGTCTTACCAAGGGGTATCGTATTTCCCAGTACTAACTAGGTTGTGGAGGTCAGTTAAGCAGTCGCTCCTTGTAAAATACTGGTATTCAGCTGAATCCGGTTAGACTGGAAGCCGACCCCAACATAGTTGGGAAAAGGCTAGGCAGGCAGATGATGATTTTAACCCATAGGTAACATGCATTTACAATCTTGCCTGCAGTTGTTGAACTCTAAAGGCTGCTTTACGCCGGGGCAACGCTATGCGATATTGCAGCATGCCACTTGGCCGCATGCTACAATATTTTAAAATGTTGCACATTGTGGCAAGAATCGTGTGGCTTGGCAACACCTTGCGTCATGCTGCTAAAGTTACTTCATCAGCCATAATCTACGGTGTCTTGTCCCCTCGATCAATCAAGTTGGTAGACCAAAACACTCCAATAAAATATACAGCATGATACTTTGAAAAAGGCACGATGTTGCCTCGGCGTAAAATACGCTGCCGCATACCGCAATTGCTGCATTGTATCGTTATTTGTAGCACACCATAATACGACGCACGCCACAACATGTAGCATGCTGCAATGCCGCACAGTGTTGCCCCCAATGATATTCTAAAGGTAGCTTTACGCCGGGGGCATCACTGTGCGGCATTGCAGCGAGCTACATATTGTGGCGTGCGTCATCTTTTGGTATGATGCAATTAACCACGGTGAGCGGCAATTGCGGTATGCCGCAGACTATATTACACCGAGGCAACATCGTGCCTAGATAATTTTCAAAGCATCCCAAACATAACCTATAAACTGTATGACGCACCAAGATTGTGGCATGGAATCCATAGTGTTTGGATAGAAGCTGTGACAGTCTGATACATGACGCAAGTTGTTGCAATGCCGCACAATGTGCAACATTTTAAATTATTGAAGCATGCGCCTTTGTGGCATGCTGCAATGCCGCACAGTGTTGCCCCGGTGTAAAGTATAAACTAGCCATATTATACAGATATGTTATTACACCTACAAAACCACGGAAAAAAGTGTGCCGCGGGGCAGAGCCAGCTCACATACACACAGTAACGCAGAATAAAGGCAAAACAGGCCAATTGGCACGTTTTTGACTCTTCACGATTGCGCGCTCACAACATATCTGTTTAATAGAATATCGTTGGTTGCCCCGGTGTAAAGCAGCCCTATGTAAAGCATGTGTGCTGCAAACACCTGCAAAAAATCAATTTACTTTTTTACCTAGCTGCATTTGGCATTTGGCTGCATTGGGACGACCCGATTGGCGCAGTGGTAGTCAGGCTGCCTTACGTTCTTAGGGTTCCGGGTTCGAATCCCGGTCGGAGCAAATGTTTGTGTGATGAGCATGGACATTTGTTTCCGAGTCATGGATGTTTATATGTATAATAAGTATGTATTTACAAACAAAAAGTATCTATGTAATAAATTAACTATCTGGTGTCCACGACAAGGAACTTATATACTAACTGGAATGAGGACGCGCAACCCGAAATCGTTCCGAGCGAGAAAGCTTCAAGAGTGGATGTTGTCTCTTTCTAATAGGGTGTCCAATAATCACACTAACTCTTGAGACAGTTACAGACTACTGTTATGTTATTATTTAATGATGATGACCTGCAACTCCATAGCAATCTAGGTGAGATAGCTTCAGCCACCGTTGCTGCAGATTTTCATTATTATGGAATCTGTTTGGAAACAAAACAATATTTGTATTTAATAAGCAAACTACTACCGACGCCATGTGCGATGTCCGATGTTTCTAATTTATAAAAACAAAAAAAACTTTTGATTAGTATGTACGACAACGATGTTCGAAACTTCGAACTTAGCTGTTTTAATATTTTTTTGGATATTTCCCGTTTGTCAATCTAAAACATTGGTAACCCTAGTCGTAGTATACAAACAAAGTTAAAAAACTGACCTGAAAAATGAAATTCCACATCCAGCATACCCCTTACTACTACACCCCTTCAAACAACACAATTTTACCATATTTAGAGCGGATGATTTCACTTAAATACAATGAAAAGAACTTGAGAACGCAAAAATATGACTTCAACGCGAACGTGTATCGGCCATGTTGTTTACATCGGTGACAAGGCAAGACAGAGACACCATCCACCAATGTCGGTTTCTCGCTCGGAACGTTTTTCATCTATTGAATTTATTAAACAAATTTGAACTCTAAGCTTTTGAGATAGAGTTTCTTTTATTTTTTTAGCATTTTGTTCGTACTCATTCCAGTTAGTATAAAGTTCCTTGGTCCACGATACAAGCCTCGCTGCTTAGTGTGGAACTAGATGGCGCTGTGTGTAATGTCGAGCAATATTTAATTTTTATTTATTTAGGAAAACGTAGATTAACTTATATTTAATTACTGTTCTTGACATAAACAAGAAATAGAGCATCTAAATTTATAAAGTAAGAAATTAATTCTATTTTCTATTTTTTATTCTAATAATCACTCATCATGAGTATTTAGAACAATTGCTTAGAATAATGCTCTTTATATAACGCTCTTCGTCAGTCCAACACGATCCTATTGTCATTTTGGTAAAAGTTCGTAGTCTGCTAAATGCATAGTGATCGATCATTGTCCGGACAATGGTCTCGTGTTGTAATGACTTTGTTGTATTGCCATTAATATAAGACCCGTTAGTAGAAATGATTTTCGAAAAACTACTATTACATTTGAACATTTATTCATGCCAGATTTCATTTATTTATTTATTTACATATTATTTATTAGTGTTTTAAGCCATCTCAATTAATAAAAAGTTCGTAAATAGGAAAAAACATTAAAATTTTCAACGCGGATTAATGTAAATTTAATATTTTATCTGTTTATATGTCAAAGTCAAATGTGGCATTACTGTTTACTGACGTTTATTTGTTTTTGTATCTAGCGGCCGGTGTTTTGTTATTGTATTTATTTTCATTTGATTGTCTAGTTAGATTTTTGTTTGTATATTTTTACCCATAAGACGACCCACTGACCGAGAAGCCTATATTTATTGATTTTATACAAAATGGTGATAATTGAGCAAATTTCGGCTCCACTTGATTATTTGGAAAACCACCAATGAAGGGCGAAGTTTATCGAAGGTAAAGATCTTGCAATTATTTGTTTTGACCATTAACGCCCCACTTTATGGGCAAAGTATGTCGCCCGATGTTACAAAAAATATATTTTTTTATAGAAACAGACCATGTACCCTCTCGAAGTTGCTCAATCAAGGCTGGATGCTATTGAAGCCAGGAACAAGGCGACTTTAAAACATGCTCGGGCAGGCCATCAACAACTCAGCTGCTGCATTGATGGACAGCTCCACCACAGAAAAAATGGTGAACCATAGAGGCCACTGTGTGCCAAAAAAGGTAATTACTAATTACTGTTGATTTATAGGTAAGTCATTCACCTTTAGGTAATGGTTTCACCCAAAATCGGAACTTCTACTCATTGTGTGTGCTACCAACATACCCACAATAAGTATTATGGAGCATTGAAAACAAAACAATAAAAATTATAATAATTAATATGACCCCTCCATCTAAGCTTATAAGCTTGTGTTAGGTTTAGGGTCAATCAGTAGTAGTACATTGGCCAGAATCTGACATCTTGATTGTAACTCTGATACTAAGCGCTAGGTTACACAACATGCTATAAAAGAAGTTGCAACTTTTGTATTAAACTTAATTTTGTTTTCACACAAACTATGCAGAATTATAATGTCATGACAAAATTATTAAATAAAACAGTGTTTATAAAAAGAGTATTAATTTATTTTAACCTATAAGTATACCCGTAATTACAGGAATAACAATGTTCTGTTCCCGGGCTTGAAACGTTAAATCATATTTTGTCAATACTGTGGTCACTGTGGATCTGTAACAAAGAGTTAAATCATTTTATTAATACTTAGAGCATTTTCGTACTTCATTAGAACATTAAGGTAGGTTTACAGTACATACCTGCTAATTTAATTTATGCATTTCTCCACAGTCTGTCAAGAAGAGCCTGCTGCAGTGCCCGACCTTCAAGAAGATCCCGATTCACCCTTTGATGGCTTTGATAATTAGGTGCTGCATTATTATTTTCCTCCTAAATTAAAAGACAGATTAGTGATTAATGAAATAATGACATGACTGTTATTATTTTTATTAAAAGGTAATATTTGTGATTTGTTATTCAAATGATGATTAAAATTAAAATATTGAAGATCTTTTTGATTTGTATGAAGACTGATTTTGATTTGTTATTATTATTACATTAGATATTGTAACTTGTCAATTGTTTTATGTAGTACTTATATTTACATTTCAGGTTTTTCAATTGACTTGAAATTCAAGTTTAAAATGTTAAATAAATATTTAGTTTATGAGAAATAAAGATTATTTTAAATGTTGATTTTTAACATAGCAGTATTATTTTAAATTCCATCTTCATTCTAAGTGAAATGTGGATTGTAAATCACCTATTGCAAGCCAAGTACTTCTAGATAAACTTCATCAGGTGGCAACGGTGCTCTTGCCATGTATGGAATGTTGTGCAATATGTAACATGCATTCACAATCTTGCCTGCAGTTGTTCGACTATAATGTAAAGCATGAACTGCAACCTGAAAAAATCAATTTACTTTTATAAGTACAACCGCAGGTAACTTAACTTTTATTTAATTAATACTGTTCTTGACATAAACTATTGTATCTAATCATTGTTATTGAGTATCTAAAACAATAAATTGCTTATAATAATGGGTCTTTACCTGAAACATGCTTCTAATATGCTGCAATGGGGAATGAGTTCTTCAATGTAATAACCTCCATATGAGTTCTTTCCAAGGCGAAACGACTTTACAAATTCCGCCTCGGGAATATCTTAAAAGGGTTCAAATAATCCCTTTAGGCTCAAAACGTCTACTCTCCCAAAACATCCACTCTCCCAAAACGTCCATCATTCGCGTCAAGCGAAGGGCACGACGACGTCTTCTGCATTCCGCCCATCTTCTTTCTCTAGCATCCACTGCGTTGGCTAGCTCGAGAACATTTTGTTCGTAGTGAATTCATTGTCTCCATTCAATATTCCACAAACACGATCGAAATAAAAACCATGACCGCACAATGACGTTTCAATGATAAGTCAATGATCCAAAGGAACTGTCAAAATTTTAGCAGATTACCGCTTATGTCAGTCATTCATTTGTCATTGTGTACGAGATTACCATTCTATGCCATTTCTTTCAATGGAGTGTCAGTGGTTGTTCATTGGAAAGCCATAATGACGCCACTAAATTAGTAGATTACCAAACTTGTCAAAATCGACAATTATGAGATCAATGAACGACTATTCTGACACTATTGTAATAGCAGACTTGAGGCCCAGTAACACTACATCATTACCAATAATAATGAAACATTCTATGTATTATGCTCAAATGGAGTTTTTAGTGTGAATATTTCAACACTTGACCTGTCCACTAATCAGAGACATTAGAATAATCTATACTAAGAAGAGTTTTAATATCCTACAAGCTGTAATTGTAAAACTCAAAGCCTATGACACCCCAATATAAGTAATCTAGTTCGTCTATGTGCATACCATTTGATTTTATGTCTAACATTCAGAAGTCCAAACTCAAGTATGTATGATGTACTTTTAAATAAGGTACTTCACATCCATGAAATGAAACAGGAAAAGTTTTAATATTATGTATTATATATTTTTTTCTAATTTAATAAAAGAAGTTCCAATGAAACAAAGTTTTGCATGTCTCAAGAACCGTCCATATTATTTCCTACAGGTGAATGATTGTGAATATTTCTGCTTTTAACGACAGTATCATCGTATATGGTGAAAACCAGGGCCTTGCATCCTTTATTCATATGTGTCGAGCAGTGCCATCTGATTTTGCCACTCTTTGAGTAATGCTGGCTGAATCGATGACCTGACAGTCGTAGTATTCGCCTCCCTCGAGAGGACATCGTAAACATTGGTCCTGAAAACGAAGAATTCAGAAAATGAGTAAACGTAATTCAAAAATCTTCTGGATCCGATTTCAGTGACGATCAAATTACGCTGGGTTTCGTTCGTCTTTCCTAAACCAAACGTGTTAATACTTAGTCTATAGAGAGAATGAGCCTCTGTTTTATCATGCGAGAGATTGCATGGGTACTTACATCTAAACTTTGATAGACTTTATCTCCTATCAGCCAAATTATATGTATTACATCAATGAAAATACAAAGCCCTAAGTTAGTTCACAAGATGTTATGAAAATAAATATATAAAGTAAATACTTTTTTACATTTCATAAGAATCATCCACACTTTTGACAGGTGCATGGTTATGGAAATTCCTGTTTGTGATGATCGTACCATCGTCAACAGTAAAAACGATAGCTTTGCATCCCATCACGTGTGTGGAGCATCGCCATCTTGTTTTTTCGTTATATGAGTAATGTTTTGCGAGTCTGTATCCCGACAATCGTAGAATCTGCGTCCCTCGAGAGTTCACCGAAAATATTGGTCTAAAATAAGGTTGAAATTGACCTAAAATAAGTTAAAAAATCCCAAAGATCCGTACTTACGTTCTTGACGCAAATTACCTACAATGGCTTTTGCTCGTTTGGTCACTACGTAAGAAACATTATACGTAAACATTAAGATGATCACGGAATTCCTGATTTGTTGAAAGAATAAAAAAATTAAAGATAGACCAATATTATGTTTATTAGGCACATGATTGCCACAAGTAGGTATGCTCATAATTTAAAGGTAATATTTAATTGTTATTTACAAAAGTCGGCTTATGCAAATGCTTGTTGTGAACTATCGTTTCATTGTAAAAGCAATATGATATTATAGGTAGAGGTACTAAGACAAATACAAACTTCAGTTAAGTTTATCAAAATTAGGTACAAAGGTCGACCATATTTTTTCGACGGCCGAATGGTTATGCAAATTCTGGTTGTGGAAAATCATATCATCATCGTCACGGGTGAAAACAAAAGCCTTGCATCCAGTATTCATGCGGGTGGAGCACCGCCATCTTGTCTTACCGTTCCTTGAGTAATGTTGTGTGAGTCTGTGTCCCGACAAACGAAGAATCCGTCCCCCTCGAGAGGACGTCATGAATATTGGTCCTGAAAACGACGTAATATAAGTAAGAATGATAAAAAAATAACAAAGATTCGCTCATCGTTGCCTTAACATAAAAGTAGGTAAAGATGTTAACACACATGAGAAATTTCAGATTTATCTATTGATGGTTATTAAATTCAATATTTTCGACAGACAAATGGTTATGCAAATGATTGCCGCGGATGATCGTACCACCAGCATCGTCAAGAGTGAAGACAAAGGCCTTGCAGCCCTTATGCATGTGTGTGGAGCACCGCCATCTTGTTTTGCCGTTGTTTGAGTACTGTTGTCTAAAGCGGTGACCTGACAAACGAAGAATCCGTCCACCTCTAGAGGACGTGGTAAATATTGGTCCTGGAAAAGACGTTAAATGAGTAAAGAAGCTCAAAGATTCAATCTTAGTGGCACAAATTACGCTGGGCGTCGCTCGTGTAGTTTCAATATAAGCTATATGATAATAAAGGTATTATTAAGACGAATATAGAAAGAAGTTCAGCATTTTTTATTGTCAAATAAGTTTTATAAGTCATCAATATTATTTTCAACTGGCAAATGGTTATGCAAATGATGACTACGGATGATCGTATCATCGTCAAGAGTGAAGACATAGGCCTTGCAGCCCTTATCCGCATGTGTGGAACAACGCCATCTTGTTTTACGTTCTTTGAGTAATGTTTTCTGTATCGGTGACCAGACAAGTGAAGAATCGGGCCCCCTCGGGAGGATACTGTAAACATTGACCCTAAAAACGATGAAATTAGTTAGCTGAAATTCATGAGACTCAAGTTTAGCGACGCAAATTACATTGGATTATGCTTGTCAACCTAACATGATTCACATGTAACTTTCAGATAATATATCATTCAGAAGGACATGTTCTTTCCAACAAATTTGAAGCAAAGACGCAATTAACTGTAAAAACGAAATGAAAGTAAGCTAATAAAAAACATGTACATTTATTCAACACAACATGGTGTATATTTTTTATTGGACATTATTTAAGTATTAATTTAAAAACCCCACACACACACACACACATACACACACACACACAAACACACACTTGCTCTTAGACACACACACACACCACACTTTGACCCAGGAATCGAATCCAAGACCTCAAGGTAAGCGATTTAAATTTAATGTTTTCTTGTTTATTAACACTTAGTTCAAAAGGTGGAAGATGATTATTACCAACAAAAGCCTTCATAATAACACCTTCCTTGTTCGTAAATACTGCGGCGCAGCAACTACCTTTACTTCGCTTAGAACACTGCCACCTGGTGTTCCCGTTGCTCTGTGCCGGGTAAACTTGTAAGCTTGACAGCAGAGGAATTGTCGACCTTTAGATTCAATGACACAGCCTGAAAGGAAGGATTACTGAGTGATATCAGGCAGATTCACTGTTTTAGTCTTCTCCTTTCTGCTTCTTCTCTCTTCTCCGTTATTTCTTCTTCTTCTCTTCTTTTTCTGTTTTTGTTTTCGCTTCTTTGTCTTCTTCTTCTTTTTTTTCTTCTTTCTTTCTTTAAGTATCAGGCTGATTTATTAAAAAAATACAAAAGGTAATTGTGTGTGAGTGAGTTTATTATTTTGATCAAATGGAATCTTAAGCATATCCGTAAAGCTAAACATTTAGTCATGAATATAAAAAGTACTATCTCTAAAGTGCATAGAGTACATATTAGGATGTCTTTGGCTATTGTCTTTGGCATCAATTATTTCTACTGGAGTTTTCAATGTGACGGCCGTTTTCTATGACTTACTTACGTATAACTGTCAGTTAATATGCCTACGTCACGGAGCTATCGGTGTTTCTATGAACAAAGTTGCTTGAAATATCTTATCCGCGTCACCTACCTGTCACATGATTCATAGAAAATGCTAAGAAAGATTTTCTGTGACGTTTTGTTTCTAACCGTCTGTAAGCAAAATGTCAAACAGGCAGAGATAGCAACCTACCGAAACCGAACAGTAAGTTATTAAAAATGGCCGTAAAAGGACCAAAGTAATGGTAAAAAGGAAACAAGTAGGAAGTGATAAACAAATATTTATTTCATTAATATAGGCACTTTAAAATCTTTTTTACGATTTATTTGTACTTAAAACTATACCATACCTACAAATACATACACTATGAATTGATAACAGCTGCAACAATCATCTAGAGATAGTCAAATTGACTTAATCGGATTCCGGCAACACACCTGACTTTGATAAGGCACTGAAATATCTGTCAGAGTCTGGAGGCCGCAGCTATGAAGTGGGATTGGCTAGGTTGAAACTCTCTGTCACATTCTTTGCAATTAAAAAATAATTCATTTGGTTTCAAAAGTAACTTTGATGTTCTTTAGAAAACTGACACAGTTTGACCCCGAAAGTCTTATCACAGGAGAAATTTCATTGCTGTGGTTCTTACCTAGGTAAACAACAGGTATTTGTCTAAGAAATTGATTTTAAAGGCCAATCTAGGGTATAGTTTACAATGAGCATTTAGTAATATTAGGTGTCAGAATATATTAAATTTTCTAAAACATTATTGTTACTATGATCCTAAGGCATAATTGTATTATTATATTTACTTAAGTATTTGTGTTTGACACAGTAGTTTATTTTAACAGAATGATATTTACTATATTTGCATATTATTTATAGTGGTCAAAGTTGCCCGACAACGGAATGAGCAATGTTGTGAACATCTCCAGGTTTTCTTTATATTTCTTGTGTACTTGAGATGGTATGTGTAGCCTCGGTAAGTTAGCATCACGTTGCCTTTCTTAGACATCATAAACATTAGCCGCTCATTAGCTGAAAAGGAGAAAAACATATTGATTACAATGCTAATTGTGTACTACGGCTATTGTATACGAAGTTTAGTTTATTAATAAAGGGTGTAAAACACCTCTTAACGAAGCCGAAAGGCACTTGTTCTCTCGTCATTGCGATCATTTTTTTGTTCTGCACCATAACTGGGAACTTTCTAGTTACGGAGATATTGGGGGTCAAAGTTCCAAGTTCAAAGTTTGACAATTTTTTTTTTTAAATACTAATTTTATAATGTAAGATTTTTACTTTAAACACCTCCACGACTCTCGTACTATTGAATCCATCCATCAGCACAATGTTTTGAGTGCGTAACATTGAGTTACAAAACATGATTTTTCACCCCCCAAAAAAAATCGTTTTTCAGCAATAATTTTTGCGTAAAGTTACTTAGTTTGATGTACAGAATACTTGGTTGACGGCTTTGTGATGAGGTCTTTTACACCCTGTATATTTTTTAGAAATATTGTTTTTATTGTTACAGGGTAACAGACTTGTAAACAGGCTTCACGAAGCCGTCAACCAAGCATTATGTACGGTTGAACAAGCTATTTGGTTTACATTTTACAATGTAATTTGTTGGTTAAACTGTAAACCAAATAGCTTGTTCGACCGTACATCAAACCAAGTAACTCTACTCAAAAATTATTGCTGGGAAACTTTTTTTGGGATGAAAAATCATGTTGTTCGTTAAAACTCAATGTAACGCACTCAGAATATTGTGCTTATGGACGAATTTAATAGTAACATCCATCCACCATCCAACCCGATAGCACCGCTACAATACTTTCAACAATAATTGCCCTTACAATGCCACTAACACATCTACTCAGCATCACGGAGGCAGCTTCGTCTTGCAAACGATTGCAAAACAATCATCTGTATGAGCCTCAGCAAACATCCCTGATGACCCGAGGCAGCGGCAACATCACTCTGAAGGCTTATTGTATTGCAGTATCGTAATTATATTGTTTACAAAAGTATTATCCACTATTTGTTACCGCTGAGTTTAAAACAACTAAACATTGGCGATCAAATTTTTTTAAAGTGTTTATGTGCTTATTTATCTTTAATGTAAGTTATATAAAAGCAGTGTTTGAAATGACTCCGTAATCCCGCAGTGCTATAGGCACAATTAAACTCTTTGTAACTCATTTTACATGTTGCCCTGCGGTTGTTTATGAAATAAAAAATATTCCAATAGTGAAGAAATATCCAGATGAATTGTTGCGCCTGAAAACTCCTTCTTACCTATAAATAAAAGGTTTAATAAATATTTGATAATACATTCTTACAATTTAGGCATGCTATGTGGTAATATGGTAGTATTTTTGGTCATGTTGAGATAAATACTTGGATAAATAACACAAATTAAATTTTTTGCTAATAACTTTTTATTTGGAAAAAACGGATAATTTTTGTGCTAGTTACTTTGGTCAAATAATATCGCATTAAACATTTTATTTAAAATTATTTATTAATAATAAAGAAGTATGGATGAAGAAGACACATGCTGCGCCGACTGCAGATACATTGAGATAAGGGGCAGGAGAATAATGATGATGATGATGATGATGTATCGTATTTGTCCATTATGCCAACTGATGTTTTTATAATTATATTATAAAGGATTAATATAATTTTTAATTAAGATAAATATATGCAATGTTTTGATGCTAGATGTCTCCGTAATCCCGAAGTAGTTTTGTCGCAGTTTAACACTTTGTTACAAATTTTACATTTTGCGCAGCTTTTGTCTGTGTTTATGAGAAAATACTTCCAGGCGGGTGAAGGCTCCTCGTTCATGTGATCCAGATTTCGTTCTGTAAACTCTTCATTTTCTGAAAATTAAAGGTGTATGAAACAAAACTAGTTTCTTGCCCAACTTAGTAGATTTAGTAATATGAGTTCTAAATATTAGATAGCTAATAATTGAGATACTAATTTATTTGTTTATTTTGTTTTGTTTTAGTAGTATATTAATTTTGATTTATAGTATAACAACAGTTCTGTAAAAAAATGGACTCATTGGATATATTATTATAAACAAAATTTATTGTTTTATATATGTTGAATAAGCGTACGTACTGCCCGGTAAACTTACTCTCAGAAATGTCTTTGGAAGCTTTTTTCGTAGCTCCGTCAGATAACTCCTCGTCTTCTGTAAAGACAAGGAAACAGTGGATCAAGTAAATTGTTGAATAGTTATTAATATTGCGGTTTTTATATAGATAATTACGACTACGTTTTTTAGATAAGAACCAATGCAAAATATTGCTAACTGAAACCTGAAAAAGGGACAATGAACTTAGCATTAAGATTATTTCACTCGGTTTCTAGACTGACCCCTTTTTGGTTTTCAGATATTTCAATTAAACCTTATTATTATTGTACCGAATGAATGGTTCTCAGTACTCATCGCGACACTGCGCTTCGTAACAAAGCAAATGGGATGCTAATTGTAAGTAGTTCGCTGCGGTAAATACCTGTTTTCTGTTTTAAGGAAGAAATAAAATCGAGAAAAGTCATAAAATGTTAAACCCTACATCGATAGTTTACATACCTGCATTTATGGTACTTTCGTACTCAGCCTCAAAACACACAATATTTTCGGTTTCTTCTCTCATTTGATGTTTTCCTTTTAGATGACGTCGTAAGTTCGAAGTTTTGAGTTTAAACACTTTGTGACATAATGTACATTTCGCAAACTTTTTGTCTTTGCTTCTGAGAAATGCTTGCCAGACTGTGGAAACATTCTTTCTGCCATTTTTTGACACATCTGCAAAACCCGTATCTGTAAAAATAAAGAAAATACATGGTAAATTAAAAAACAAAAATATCAATACCATGTGTTTTATGGATCTAGTACAACCTAGATTTTTGTCAAATGATTCGTCATTATGGCTTTGATTCCAAAACAGTGCAGTTAATGTAGAAAAAAAGGCATGGGTTTATTTCTTTTTATTTTAATAATAATACATACACACACAAACAAATAACACCAAGGTTAATTTTTCAAAAGGAATATCAGAGTTGTACGTTTATTTAGTGGGCGTAATAATCTTATAATACGCCCACTTTCCCCAGTGATATTTAAGTCCCATGTAATAGGGAATAGAGATGTAAAAAGCGCTTATATTAAATACTTTTTATTGCTAGAGAACTACAACATAAAAAGCGCAGTCGTCGTAGTTTTTGCCTGCGTAGAGGTCGGAAATGATCACACAGAAACGTAGATATATTAGGCATCGGGACAAAAAGTATGATAACGACACAGAACAGATGAAAGTGCATCTGTAACCGAACTAGGAAAAGGTCTGTATTTTGGTTATCAGCGTCAATCCCCTTGAAATATTTTAAAACAATAACAGTCTGCCAAATGTACTTTATGAGTTGAACTATGTACCTTCATTACTAAACATTATTTATCACAGGTAAACTAAATGAAAAAAAAAATGTAAAATTATGTATGTCCTCTTCGTTGTATCAAATGAAAAGATGTCTATAACCAGGAGTGGAGCAGTTAGGGAACATTTTAATAACACAAACGGGTAAAAATCCATGATACAGTGACATTGCCGCACCGCAGAGAAAACCCTGAAATGTCATAGTATTAACTGAGTACATAATATTTTAGGAAATAACACATTTAACCCGCCTGCCTTTAAAGCAAGAGTGAACAGACATCTTCTGGGCACGCTCGTTTTATCGTAGACCTCATCCATCGCTTTCCATCAGGCGTGATCGAGGGCAAGAGCAGGCCCATTTCATAATAAAAAATATATTGACGGTGAAATTTGCACCATCGATTTAAATAATTACAAAGTTATAAGTACGACCATAATATGTCAATACAACAATTAATAAAATGTCAAAATATTATTATTCCCTAAGTTTTATTTTTTCCCATAAAAGAATCGTCAGTTTTATTTCCGTACAGATTTCTTATTTTATCGCATGACTATACACCCTATTGGTATAATATTGATCATAATTGGGAGAATGATTGTGGACCGTCTTCGAGTAGACAATGTGATCGTCTACAGCCTTGCATCCTTTCGAATTGTGCGTAGCACAACGCCATCTCGCCTTTTGACTCTTGGAAATCTTATCTAGGCAATAGGTGTACCCCGATATAAGGATTAGCTTATGGCCTCGCGAAGAGATAACATAATTTATAATATCTGTAAAAAAAAAACAATTTTACCGCAATGCTTTTCGAAATATTGATTATAACTAATAATTAATAAAATAATGTTTACCAAAATGTTTAGGTAATTTAAATTATTATAGTAATCATACGTATTTCATTTACTTAAATAAAATACGTATGATTACTATGAAAAAATCAAATAATAATCTAGATCGTTAATATATAGTAAACTTGTTTTATTTATAATATTTATTTTAATTACAATAAGAACTTAGAGAAAACAAAAGGAGTGATTGCTAACGGAAACAAATACTGTGTTACAATATGCCCCCGAGGCGTCTGTTGCGAAGCTCTCTGTAGCTTATTACAAGCTATAATATTGTGTCGCATTAGGAGGATGATTGTGTTCTCTCTTCCAGTAGACAACACGATCGTCTTGTGTATGGACGACAGCCTTGCACCCTTTCCTATGGTGCGTGGAACACATCCATCTGGACTTCTGACTCATCATAATCTTGTGCAGGCAATAGGTGTATCCCGATAGTAGGATTAGCTTACCGCCTTGCCTTGAGGTGACGTAGTGTGCCATCGCTGTGAATAGTTCCAACTTTTTATTTCAAGTACATAGAGATGTACCCAACACCTGTACTATTTCTCTGATTTCATGCTTTTTACCTTTTATCTTGTAATTTATTTAGATTTGATAGGTTAAGAAAATAAACGAAAATACAGATGCAAGTTATGTTGTATTCTTTAGTTGTGTTTCGTCATGTCCGTCTGTCCCTTCGTCTGTCCGAGGTTTTGCTAAGATACCGTTAGTACTAGAAAGATGTAATTTTGGAGGGGTGTGTATATCAATTACGCCGACAAAGTAGTAGTACCTCCCCTATATGTGAAGTGGGGGTGTTTTTTTTTCATCGTCTTCCCCATCGTGTGGGTTATCGTTGAATAGGTCTTACGCTGACAAAGTAAAATAAAATTTTGGAAAATATATATTTTAGAGTACTATTGGTAGTATTGGTGCTGCTTATAAGGAGGACGATTATGGACCGTCTTCGAGAAGACTATTTCATCTTCTACTGTATGGACAACAGCCTTGCCTCCCTTCTTACGGTGAGTTGAACACATCCACCTCGTCTTTTGATTGCTGGGAGAAGTGAAGTGCTGGTTATAAGTGTATCCAGATAATAGGATTAGTTTACCGCCTTTCCTTGACGTGATGTATTGTGCAATCCCTGTAAACAAATTTGAATGAAGTTTGTTAGACCAAAGAACGATGTATTGTCTCTGATGTCGTACGTTTTATATCTGATCTTTATAAGTAATTTGAAGCTAAACGTTAAATAAATTAACTTATTTCTATTGATCAGTTTATTTATACATCAAAGCAGCGAGTTCTTTGACAGCTATGTACAATATTATCTTCTTTCAGAATACACAGCCTTGAAGGATTATACACAGTATTATTAGGGACAGAATGGCCGGAGAGTGTTTAAAAGTGAGTGTTTGAATATTACTGTGAGTGTAAGTATGTCTTTCTTGGGTAGCTATGCAATACATTCTATTGTTAGTGCTCAACAGGAGGATGATTGTGAACTATCTTCGGGAAGGCGATTTTATCTTCAACTGTGTAGAGAATAGCCTTGCATCCCATCATACGGTGAGTTGAGCACGTACATCTCTATATTTGAAGCGCCGGTAATATGTGTATCCCGATAAAAGGATGAGCTTCCTGCCTCGCTGTGGGCAGATGAAATTTGCAAAGCTTGTAAACAAGTCAAACCATTTTATGATCGTAGCAGAATCTAGATATTAACTACTGAGTATTTTGCATTTTTTTCGTGTTTTGCTGCTTACTTTTTTCCATAAACTTTGTGACAAACAAATGACTTGACATCATCGCAATTTAATTTTTAATTTTTGGTATTTGATAGAATATCTATTAGTTTATTTTATGTGTATATGTGTATTAGTATCAATATAAGTATTATACATTCTCGTTAACAAAAAGTTAGTTTTTTAAACATTATTTTGTACCCTATCACTATGTTTTCCTATTTAACCCAAAGGTTGACTGGTAGAGAATGCCTTGTGGCATTAAGCCCGTCTATGTACCACTCTTGTACATGAAGTTTAAATAAATAAATAATAAATAAATTTATTTGAAATTAAATGAGTATTTGACAAATTGTCCGAATCCCAAATTGCAGGGTTTCTATATCTAGGTATGTCCAACGGCAGAAATAGAACAAACAGCAGAAAAGGGGTAGGCAGAAGCCCAGTCGGCTCGAGAAGTAACAAGTGTCATCCCCTTCTTACCCAAACTGTCCGAACGGGACTCCTCAATTTCCAGTTTATTAAGATACAAACAAATTCATTAAAACACCATTTTAACGATCATGGTCTTCTGTATTTTGACATGCCAAAAAAGTAAAATCATAACTATTTCATGCATTAATCACTATTTCAATAATTCTAATTAA
The DNA here is from genome assembly GCA_905147715.2 of Xestia xanthographa. Classification (NCBI taxonomy): domain Eukaryota; kingdom Metazoa; phylum Arthropoda; class Insecta; order Lepidoptera; family Noctuidae; genus Xestia; species Xestia xanthographa. The sequence goes on from LR990646.1 coordinate 9,318,678, forward strand.
AAATATACAGGACTGTCGGTTGTTAATATGAAACACCAATAAGACAAGCAAGTGGATAAGTACAAAATGCTTGTTTAAAGAAACATTAATACAAAAAGAAATACTTTAATCATTAGTACATATGGAATGTACATTTTCAATCCTTACAAACTTTTCAAACATTGGATTTTCGTTAAACCAATTTACTATTGGCGAATGTCCATGGTCTAATTTAATGTTACCCGTTAAGTCTGCGCAATCTCTGTTTGTATAGAAAGCAGCTTTACATCGTTTATTTGAATGCGTAGAGCATGCCCATCTTGTCTTGTTATTGAAAGTCTTTTGGCGATGAAAAGAATATCCTGCTACTAGGAGCAGCTTATTGCCTCGCTTCGAATAGACGTAACTTGCAGCAAAGCCTGTAAAATAGAAAATTTCAAGTCAGTATATGTTCAGGAACCTGAAGAGGCCAAAGTAAACAGAGGGAGGTAGTTTGACAATCCGTCAGATTTATAATAACAAACAACTTATTATCCTTAGTCATAAATGTATTAACAAACTGCTTAAAAACTATTGTACTGCTGAAAATCTTGCGGACAATTTGTAGGTTTCTCCTTCACCCAATTGACTTTCGGTGCATGATTATGTTCCAAATTGCCGGAAATAATTTCATCATATATTGTGTAGACAACTGCTCTGCATCCGTGTCGTTGATGAGTAGAACACAGCCATCTGGTTTTCTTACTGAAAGAAGTCCGATGACGGTAGAAAGAGTAGCCTGATATCAGGATAAGCTTATTTCCCCGCCTTGAGTAGACGTATTCTGCAATGCCTGTAACAAAACAAAATATCTCTAGACCATTTTTTTGGTAAACGAGAAAAACTTACACCACACATTTTTAAGCATCTACGTTACGCAAAAGTTTTCCGTGACTTTGGCACAGGATAAAACTTTCCTATGATACAATTATTTTTCACATGCACAGTAAGAAAGAGGTGTATGGTGATTAAGCATTGCAAAAGTTTTCAATTTTGTAAGATAAAATCTAACATCTAGCGATTTATATACCTGTATCCTTAAATGAGGCAAGCCTATCCGATCCGAAATATTAAAAAAACGTTCCTAAAGAAACTCATATCCGATCCTTGAAACTAAGAATCAAATTCCCAGACAACAGTAGACAGACTATTTCGATGCAGGACTATGTAAGAGGGCAGAAAATGATACACACTATCTCTAAAATAAGAAACATTTATTTATAAATTATTATAAAATTACAGGCTAAACATTATTTAATGTCAAAGAGACGACGTTTAACTAAGGTTGTTTTCCAAAACTCAATGGGCAAAATTATTTCAAGCATAGGTTTCTCATTTAATTATTGAGATTATAACATATCTAACTAAATAAGTGCTTAGTACTAAAATAATGATCATTTAATCTGTGTGACATGATACCCATCTGACTGCCTACATCGAGTCTTGCAGTGATAACGATGACAGAAGTGACAGAAATGTATTGGTTTGACGTAAGCTACCGAAAAGCTCATGTCTATTCTGTCGAAAGTCGTTGAATAAACGTGAAGCGCTTTTAATTAAAGCGATTGTCACTTCTGTAAGTACCACGGCTATGTAAATAGAGGGAGAAATCCACTGCTAGTTAAAAGAGCCCCGTTTTTATAGTAAAATTAAAATTATATTATGATAATAAATTACAAAAGGCCAATGCTAAATTAAGCAAAAGGGATCGATTACCAGAGGCGTTGAATTTATTAATAAAAAAATGCTACAAATACACACCAATTTTATAAGTGTTTATTACCACTTACAGTCTAATTTTTAAAATACCTACCTTAAATAATTTATTGGATTTTTTAACCAAACAAGATGTTTGTTTGGTTCTAAGACAAAATATGTTTTTTCAGCAAAAATAGCATGCATACAAATATTAGCAAAAATCATACGAGCCGTTGACAACATTTATTTTGTACGTTAGTCATCCATAATGTACTCAAATGTGGGTATTACATTTACATCAAATCATGAATACGTTTTTTTAATTAAATGACATCCTCATGATCATCATTTAAATCGTACATGAATTACCCAAAATTCAATATATTTTGATGTTAAACATCTTTAGTCGCGGGTAAACAAAAAACTAATGGAAAATTCGTGGCGATCGATCCCGGCCCGAACATTACCGACCTGTTGAAGCAGCTTGGATCTATACAGGCTTATTTGTAAAACACCGACAACTTCTCAGGACTTATGTTACTAACATCATAATCAACAACTTTTGTTCTATGAATTTTAAAAATTAATCATATTTTAGTTCATCAGATTTTCATACAAAAATAAAAATATTTAAATTCAACGCTCTAAATGCTACAAAGTCTATGCGAAGCCAAATAAAGCGATAGTACAATAGTGAGGGGAGTGGAGTTAGGGCGGCGGGGGCCCGTAAGAGCTTTAATTTTTTTTTTTTTTTTGATGTCATGGACTGAATTTCAGTGTAGAGCGAAAGGAGCGTCTGCGCAGAGAACTTGCTGAATTTCATTGGAAAATAGACTTTATTTTCATTGATTACAGTGCAAGACCGAGGGCACCCATGCAGGCATGCATTAAAATTCCACACTTAATTTTATTGAAATTAATAGCTATTTATTCACCAAGGGTAGTAAGGCACAGATTACTAATCGAGTGTGCATTTGAGGTTCGACGCAAAGCGGAGGGCCGTGAACCACACGAGTTTAGTACGGTAATCTCTACTTACCCTCGAGTATATATACTGCTTTATACTACACTTACACAAAGAAGTAAAAGACAAAATAGCAAAAAGAAGCATTTTATTAAAATGTTATAAGACATTGGTAAAAATACAATTGTTAAAAGTTTTTAATTTTAGCGAGTCAAACAGTTTTCACGCCAAAAGACGTTAGAGAAGATAAAAACGGATTTTACGCGCGTGTTAAAGCGACAGAGTGTTATAAATCTCTCGCTCTACCGCATAGAGGTTTGAAGTTTGCCGGCCATATCGGAATGTATGTATGCTACCTGCTTTAAAAGTGTTAGTGGCCAGTACTTTTTATGGTAAAATTCAATAGTTTGATTGCCAACGTCATCAAGACTTAAAAAAAACGCGTTAGTAATGTATTACTACCCCAATTTTCAGGGCAGTAATCGATTACTACCTTGATTTTCAGGGCAGTAATGAAATTCCATACAACATTACTGCCTAGATTTTTGAGAAGGTTTAATGAGCAGCTTTTAAGCCTTTTAGTGGGGTAGTATTGGTACACTTACTAAGCAAGTGTAGTATAAATTATATTATGTCCACTCTACTTTTTCCAATTCATCTGAGGTTCATGGTTGTGTACATTCATCGCTTTCAGGATACAGTCGTCATATGTAAAGAGGCCAGCTTTACATGTAGTTTTCCGCTTATTTGTCGCACACCGCCACCTTGCCTTGCCATTAGGGCAAGTCACTTGTCGTTGAAATGTGTATCCTGATAGTAATATCATTTTAGCTCCTCGCTTCGAGTACACGAAGGTCGCCGGGGCGCCAACTGAAAAACAAAACTCGTAAGTATTTATTCTACAGGGTTAAATAGCTGGTGATACTTTTTATCTATTGTAAGTTATCGGGAAGAGAGTTTCTTGTAGCCTGAGTTACAGGGTAGCAAGTTTATTAGACGCAGACGCCTAAAAAAATGTGGTATCTGAACTGTAAGGAGTAAAGAGTAAAAAAAAACAAAGTATAACAAGCGAAATAATGTAATCACTTAGATAACACAGTTACAGTTTTGGCCGAAATAAATACAAATATTTCAAAGTATTTTACTGAAATACGAGACACAACACAGCTACAGTAACAATATTAAGAAGATAGAATAACGTTCGATAACATCCATTTCCTAAATACTTAGCAATTACTATTATAACGTAGACGAGAAATTATAAGACACTTTTAAACAATTTACTGTTTATCCTGTTCCGATATTTTTTTTTTATATTCTACATTATTAGTATTTGATTTATGTTTAACAACATTCTTACTATCTTGTCTATAAGGAGATCAATTTCACTCAAACGCATACAAAATTTTGTAATTGCAGTATCTCTCGCTGAACCTAACTTCTTGCGTCGGTGTCGTAAACATCGTCACATCAGAATGTCACATCGTCCAAGCCCTCTTTAATGGTTATAACTTTTCAAATTAATTGCGTCGTTTCGTTTCTTTCGAAATCCCTTTTGCACTGCCACTTTTTTTGTAGTTTACTCAAACGTCATTATGGGTAGTCAGCCCGAAAGCCTGACAACCAGTCTTATCAAGAGCTATCGTGTTGCATAGTAACTATGTTGTAGAGATCAGATAGCCGGTCGTAATGTAAAGTACTGCAACCAATTAGACTAGAAGCTAACCCTTACATAGTTGGGAAAAGGCTATACAGATTGTGACGTGAATGCGATATTACTAATACGTGAACTTTTGGGGATGCATTCGAGACTTGTGAATATACTTCGAAGGATGCGTATGACTCTCGTTCACATTTATGACGTGGTCTTCGTAAGTATATACTGCAGCCTTGCAATTCTTGTTTCTGGAACAACGCCACCGAATCTTGGGTCCCATTGAAGTAGGGTAATATGTGTAGTGGTTGAATTTCAGCATACGCTTGCCTTTCATTGATACGACGAATAATGGTCCTATTTCGTCGTCTGTACCTGAGAGCAAAGTTGTGTATAAGTGTCTGAGTCTGACTGACGTGTCTTACATGACTATGGATGTAATAGTCTCTAGTATGAAATACTGGGACTGGTCCTTTCCTTTTTTTCCTTATTTTTTTGTCTTTTATTTATTTTTTGTGTTATATTGAAGGACGAGTGAATTAATCGTAGATTTCTAACATACAACTTAGCCTTAATTGTATTATTATGTTAACAATAAAACACTTTATTCCTTAGTTCACATGACAAAATCGAACGTCTGCTCTACACATTAGCCTCAACGTAAAACAAATTTTCGCTGAAAATTTGGAAATTCCACTAATTCAGATCAATCATAATGTTATTCATGTTTTTGGATCCAGGCATCAATAGCTATTACAATATGCTTTCATAGACTTCGCATTCGGCGCATGATTATGTTCGTCACTAATTTTAATAATATCTTCATCTACGGTGACGACGTAAGCTGCCGAGGCATCCTCGCGATAAGTGTGTAGAACATCGCCATTGCCACTTACTAGACATTTTAGGCCTGCCATAGTACGTGCAACGTCTGAACCGGATCAGACGATTACCTTTCTGTGACTGTATGAATACCGCTGTGAATAATATAAATAAATGGACTAAAATTGGTTAAATAAATCTTTTCATACTTCCCTGACAGTGAATAATAGTAACTCTGCTGAACTGCATAATTATGAGAACTGATGTTGTGAATGGGAAGTGAATTTATTCCAGTGTTCAAACATTAGAGATTTATTGAAAGCTTTGTATCATAACATTGTACCTAGTTTTAAATGCTGACGTACAGTAAACCAATGTGGTGTATAACATCTACCTAATTAATAAAAGCACGTCAGACAAATAAATGTAAGCGTTGTAGAAAACTTGATAGGTCCAAAAATGAACCAATAAGTATTAGTCGTCGAATATTTCCAAAATCCTAGATAAAATAAATAAACGAATATAAATGGTAAAAAGCTATGAAGGTTGCTACTAGGTGGGTACTTGCTTTCACAACTATAACATTTAGTTAGTGAAAACAAACGATTACAAACTTAAATCGTCAATTTCTCGAAAACATGATCATGTGGATTGGTACTTATGGCACAACTACGTATAATTGGCCTCTTATCTATCTATTGTTTGATCGATTAATGCATTATGTACAGCAGGCTTATTGGAAATCGCTTCCAAAGAGTTTCGTAGTTCTACAAATTGACACAAACTTTTCGGTAGCTTGTCAGTGTACATTTTTGACTTGAGAATGTCAGGCTTTCTTTCTGAAATAAGCACAATGACGATAACATGTTTGAAAACACAATTAATTTGAAAAGTTATAACCATTAAAGAGGGCTTGGACGATGTGACATTCTGATGTGACGATGTTTACGACACCGACGCAAGAAGTTAGGTTCAGCGAGAGATACTGCAATTACAAAATTTTGTATGCGTTTGAGTGAAATTGATCTCCTTATAGACAAGATAGTAAGAATGTTGTTAAACATAAATCAAATACTAATAATGTAGAATATAAAAAAAAAATATCGGAACAGGATAAACAGTAAATTGTTTAAAAGTGTCTTATAATTTCTCGTCTACGTTATAATAGTAATTGCTAAGTATTTAGGAAATGGATGTTATCGAACGTTATTCTATCTTCTTAATATTGTTACTGTAGCTGTGTTGTGTCTCGTATTTCAGTAAAATACTTTGAAATATTTGTATTTATTTCGGCCAAAACTGTAACTGTGTTATCTAAGTGATTACATTATTTCGCTTGTTATACTTTGTTTTTTTTTACTCTTTACTCCTTACAGTTCAGATACCACATTTTTTTAGGCGTCTGCGTCTAATAAACTTGCTACCCTGTAACTCAGGCTACAAGAAACTCTCTTCCCGATAACTTACAATAGATAAAAAGTATCACCAGCTATTTAACCCTGTAGAATAAATACTTACGAGTTTTGTTTTTCAGTTGGCGCCCCGGCGACCTTCGTGTACTCGAAGCGAGGAGCTAAAATGATATTACTATCAGGATACACATTTCAACGACAAGTGACTTGCCCTAATGGCAAGGCAAGGTGGCGGTGTGCGACAAATAAGCGGAAAACTACATGTAAAGCTGGCCTCTTTACATATGACGACTGTATCCTGAAAGCGATGAATGTACACAACCATGAACCTCAGATGAATTGGAAAAAGTAGAGTGGACATAATATAATTTATACTACACTTGCTTAGTAAGTGTACCAATACTACCCCACTAAAAGGCTTAAAAGCTGCTCATTAAACCTTCTCAAAAATCTAGGCAGTAATGTTGTATGGAATTTCATTACTGCCCTGAAAATCAAGGTAGTAATCGATTACTGCCCTGAAAATTGGGGTAGTAATACATTACTAACGCGTTTTTTTTAAGTCTTGATGACGTTGGCAATCAAACTATTGAATTTTACCATAAAAAGTACTGGCCACTAACACTTTTAAAGCAGGTAGCATACATACATTCCGATATGGCCGGCAAACTTCAAACCTCTATGCGGTAGAGCGAGAGATTTATAACACTCTGTCGCTTTAACACGCGCGTAAAATCCGTTTTTATCTTCTCTAACGTCTTTTGGCGTGAAAACTGTTTGACGCGCTAAAATTAAAAACATTTAACAATTGTATTATTAACAATGTCTTATAACATTTTAATAAAATGCTTCTTTTTGCTATTTTGTCTTTTACTTCTTTGTGTAAGTGTAGTATAAAGCAGTATATATACTCGAGGGTAAGTAGAGATTACCGTACTAAACTCGTGTGGTTCACGGCCCTCCGCTTTGCGTCGAACCTCAAATGCACACTCGATTAGTAATCTGTGCCTTACTACCCTTGGTGAATAAATAGCTATTAATTTCAATAAAATTAAGTGTGGAATTTTAATGCATGCCTGCATGGGTGCCCTCGGTCTTGCACTGTAATCAATGAAAATAAAGTCTATTTTCCAATGAAATTCAGCAAGTTCTCTGCGCAGACGCTCCTTTCGCTCTACACTGAAATTCAGTCCATGACATCAAAAAAAAAAAAAAATTAAAGCTCTTACGGGCCCCCGCCGCCCTAACTCCACTCCCCTCACTATTGTACTATCGCTTTATTTGGCTTCGCATAGACTTTGTAGCATTTAGAGCGTTGAATTTAAATATTTTTATTTTTGTATGAAAATCTGATGAACTAAAATATGATTAATTTTTAAAATTCATAGAACAAAAGTTGTTGATTATGATGTTAGTAACATAAGTCCTGAGAAGTTGTCGGTGTTTTACAAATAAGCCTGTATAGATCCAAGCTGCTTCAACAGGTCGGTAATGTTCGGGCCGGGATCGATCGCCACGAATTTTCCATTAGTTTTTTGTTTACCCGCGACTAAAGATGTTTAACATCAAAATATATTGAATTTTGGGTAATTCATGTACGATTTAAATGATGATCATGAGGATGTCATTTAATTAAAAAAACGTATTCATGATTTGATGTAAATGTAATACCCACATTTGAGTACATTATGGATGACTAACGTACAAAATAAATGTTGTCAACGGCTCGTATGATTTTTGCTAATATTTGTATGCATGCTATTTTTGCTGAAAAAACATATTTTGTCTTAGAACCAAACAAACATCTTGTTTGGTTAAAAAATCCAATAAATTATTTAAGGTAGGTATTTTAAAAATTAGACTGTAAGTGGTAATAAACACTTATAAAATTGGTGTGTATTTGTAGCATTTTTTTATTAATAAATTCAACGCCTCTGGTAATCGATCCCTTTTGCTTAATTTAGCATTGGCCTTTTGTAATTTATTATCACAATATAATTTTAATTTTACTATAAAAACGGGGCTCTTTTAACTAGCAGTGGATTTCTCCCTCTATTTACATAGCCGTGGTACTTACAGAAGTGACAATCGCTTTAATTAAAAGCGCTTCACGTTTGTTCAACGACTTTCGACAGAATAGACATGAGCTTTTCGGTAGCTTACGTCAAACCAATACATTTCTGTCACTTCTGTCATCGTTATCACTGCAAGACTCGATGTAGGCAGTCAGATGGGTATCATGTCACACAGATTAAATGATCATTATTTTAGTACTAAGCACTTATTTAGTTAGATATGTTATAATCTCAATAATTAAATGAGAAACCTATGCTTGAAATAATTTTGCCCATTGAGTTTTGGAAAACAACCTTAGTTAAACGTCGTCTCTTTGACATTAAATAATGTTTAGCCTGTAATTTTATAATAATTTATAAATAAATGTTTCTTATTTTAGAGATAGTGTGTATCATTTTCTGCCCTCTTACATAGTCCTGCATCGAAATAGTCTGTCTACTGTTGTCTGGGAATTTGATTCTTAGTTTCAAGGATCGGATATGAGTTTCTTTAGGAACGTTTTTTTAATATTTCGGATCGGATAGGCTTGCCTCATTTAAGGATACAGGTATATAAATCGCTAGATGTTAGATTTTATCTTACAAAATTGAAAACTTTTGCAATGCTTAATCACCATACACCTCTTTCTTACTGTGCATGTGAAAAATAATTGTATCATAGGAAAGTTTTATCCTGTGCCAAAGTCACGGAAAACTTTTGCGTAACGTAGATGCTTAAAAATGTGTGGTGTAAGTTTTTCTCGTTTACCAAAAAAATGGTCTAGAGATATTTTGTTTTGTTACAGGCATTGCAGAATACGTCTACTCAAGGCGGGGAAATAAGCTTATAAGCACCACAGAAGACCATTTCACAGTAAGCTGTGAAAGGGTCTTCTCACAGAAGGAGGCTGCGGAAAGGTTGAGGGAGGTCGGACCACTCTCCCGACCCGCAGCAGACGGCGGAGGGTGGACAACGCCCTCTTCCATCCCCCGTAAATCTGGACCAGAGGCGTTGGTGCGTAGTGTTCCGGGCGTACCCCTATCGGACGTCACGGGGGGAGTACAACTCACTCCCCGCGGACTTGAGGAGGCTCGCAGACGCGGGCCGGCACTAGCCCGAGATCGTGGAAGGTGCACTAGTTCCCATGATCCCTATACCCGATACTGGGTAATACGATATCCCTTGGTAGGTAAGTCTTACCAACATGTATAAGTACTATAAGACCTTGAAATGGTTGAAAGAGTGCTAGTGCGAATTAAACCTTAAAATTACAGACCTTTGTCACTGAATGCTTGGCTCTCACAAATCAATCCATACTTCCATACTAATATTATTAATGCGAAAGTAACTCTGTTTGTTTGTCTGTTTGCTACCTTTTCACAACTAAACGGCTGATCGGATCGTAATGAAATATTGCGAGGAGATATATTTCAACCTGGGGAAGGACAGGCTATATATTATCACGCTTAGAACTTACAGGGGTGAGCAATATTGCATTTCGTCAATATTTTTCAACTGCTTGACAACTGTCATAACATGCATTGCAATGAACAGCTATTTTAGATCATTTGTCACTAGAACAAGTAGCCCACCGGCGACAGCGACCGCCCTGTGAACAGTGGTTTGCAAGTTCAAGCCTCAGTCAAAACTCACTTTATGAATCTAGTTTGATATGTTTAATGCTGTAAGACTTCTTATACAATGACGAGTTAACAAATGGCATGAAGATAAATAAAAAAGCTTTAAAAGTCTACGAGTCATTTGATATCTCTCGGTGGATGGTTATGATCTTCAAGAGCGAACACGATGACGTTTTCAATAGTGTGGATCCTAGCTGAACATGTCCTGGTTGAACATCACCACCTGATTTTGTTTTCAATCCCGTAACGTCGATTATACGTGTACCCGTTCAGAAGCAGCAACTTACGTCCTCTTGAAGTAATAAAATTTACTGGAACATAAAATTATATTGTTAGAAACATGAATTATGAATTAAAAACACCAATAAAAATTACCAACAAGACTAAGTAAGAAAAATATTTTTAATTTTAAATAACAACCACAGGAAAATAAACTATCAAAAATATTTGAATTAAACATTAATATATAAATAATACATAGTTAACAACTAACAAGCAAGATAACTAAGCAAGCTAGCTATAAATGAAAGAGAGAGAGAGAAGGGGGGGGGGGGGGAGATTTTTCCAGCAGATCAACGAGTTGGTTGCCGTCTCTCGGTGGATGGTTGTGGTCTTCAAAACGTACACGATGACATTTGCAATGATATGGATCCTAACTGAACATGAGCGGAGTGGACATCGCCACCTGATCTTATGTTCAGACACACAATTTCGTTGAAACGTGTATCCCTGCAGGAGTAGTAGTACCTTATAACCTCTTTTTGTGACAATAATCCTTCCTGGAATGTAAAAACGAATAAAACCAGTAAATACAGAAAATATTATGCAAAAGAGAATGCCTACTCCAGTGGGTACTTCCTGCTTGCATCACATTCATCAAAATTTGCAAAAGGTTGAATTCAGCGGCATATGTCCTTTCAAAGTTGTCCAGGAAAGTGATGACACAACTTTTATTTATCATCAATTATAGTTTTCCAGTGCACGCCAAATAATTGTATTTATTGGCAAAATTTTGCTACTTTGAGTGACATAGCCGTGTGGTATCCGGCAGAGTAGAATAGAACCAACCCATAACACTCACGGGCGTCGTATAAGGCGACTAATGTCTGAGGCAGAACACCTTGCGCCTCCGTAGACCAAAGAATGGGCAGCAGCGTTTTCTGTTAGTCTTTCATCACTGCGATCTCTAATCCGCCTGCCAAGCGTGGAGATTACGGCAAATTCCTGCCATCATGGGAGAGGCTTATGTCCAGCAGTTGACGTTATGGGCTGTTGTTTGTTGTTGTTGTTGAGTTACATTATTGCAATTTTCTCAAAGATCTCTAGTGTTTTTGAAAATAAATTATGGCCTATGTTACTTCCTGATAATTGAGCTTTCTATTGATGATGAAAATGGTTAAAGTATCGGTTCAGTAGTTTCGGAGCTTATTCGGTACAAACAAAAAAAGATTTTTGTTTGTTACAAAAACTTATGATTATATCAGCTAATTTTTACTCCCATCTTTAGCCAAAACAAACTTTCGTATCCGTAGGGTCATGTGTGTGCTCTCCTGTGCAGAATACGACCTCTTTGTTGATCATCTTCACTTGAACTTTGCAATTCCTACTGACCCTTTTCGAGTAATACCAAGTGCGTTGACCGGAGAAGTTGACGCGTTTTGTGGAGTACGTGTGGTCACCAATTTTGAGCAAGTAGCTTCCAGTAGGCAGAGGGATCAGCTCGTAATCTGAAAACAAAACTAACTTTAATAGGCTAGTTACACTGTTTGTTTGATTTCTAGCTAAGGTAGGTTTTATTAATTTAATGAAACACTTTTGATAAGTATTGATTAAAGTGTTTTTGACATCAAAATACAATAATTATTTTAATTTTAGGAAAAAGAGAGAAGAAACGGCTTTCCGTCGTTGGAAAAATTTAAAAAAATTACGATACCACTTCCATTTTTATTTTAAAAATTAACAGTCATATTATTTATTATATTTTTTTAAATCTATATATATATACATATTTTTTTACAAAAATAGGTATCTACCTATTTCTTGTCTTAATTATGTGAACGGGAATAATTTAAAACACTTTCTTGAGTGTCGTATAAGTAACATAAGGTTACAACTTCTACCCGTTCTGATTAGAACATTTTGTTGTTACGAACATAGTATTTTGGAACTTATATTTTTTTAAAAACATCGTATCTGCAAGTAACAATCGTTATTTCTCGCGAAAATTGCTTTTCAATTAAGGAAACTGTATACATATTGGTGCTCCTGACTGTACTCCTATGAGATAACTATACATGAAATTAAAATTAAGTTACCTACCTGCGTAGGTAATTATAATTTTAATTTCATGTGGAGTTTCACTGATCGACATAATAGTTATCCTAATGTCCAAAAACATCATCACTTTCATCTTTACAATTTCTAAATATTTTCTATCCATACAGTCCTTTCTCAGCAATTTACCCTCTGATAGCTGTAGTCCATTAGCAATCGTATTGACATCAATATTTTGACAGACTTATCAGTGATAGCAACTTAACAACAACCTTATTGCTACGTGCATAAAAATCACTCTGATTTTGACAGCAATGCAATGGCGGGGCTAAATTAACTAAAAGTACACAGATAATTTTACATGCCATCGCTTTGTACGGAGTGATGTCCATTGAAATGTCACAAGTAAAGGTTTGTCCAGTAACTGCAGAGACCGGGCACCGACCGATACTTACTTCTATATTATTATTAGGTGAGAGTCCGGTTAATTTCTCAAATGTCCGTATCAGTTTAACTGAAACTAAAAAGACTCAACTTTGCCCAGCGTGTGTCTAATAGTGGTTATGTTTACCAGTATACTGTACGATTTCATTATCAAAGGTGACCAGAGAGACATCACAAGCAGTTCTCGGCCTGTGCTTGCAATACCATCGCATGCGCCGTCCATTGTTCCTTTTACAGTAAAACACGAACCCACCGCAAAAGTAAAGTCCATTTGTTTGCTGAAAAGGGTAAAAAATTAAAGTCACTACATACATACGTAATTATAGACCATGGTGGGCCAATGTGGTTTTGTGAATTAAATTCATTGAAAGTTTAATTTATACTTTATTTAATCAATAATAGTGAACCTACTCCTAGACAATGCTCAGGCTTAATATAATAGTTCCACTTATGTCTGTTCTCATTAAAACCAACGTGATACGTAAATTATTGAGATTTTCGACACAGACTCAACGCTGAAACGAATCGACAATAGTGCGCTTGCAATCATGTCTAAACATACATGTAGGTGTCGCTTAGTGTAAGTGAAAATGAATACTCATTCTTAATCAGGGAATGAGTCATGTGCTTAAACCTAGAAAAACAATACTTAATTGTTTATCTTTATACATAAATGATTGACTAAATGATTGGCTAATAAAAAAAGTATACTTTGTAATTGAAAAATAACGCACTCTGGTATGCAAACTACGAGCAAACCGTGATGCCAGCCATTGAGATTGTAATTAATTTTATAACACATTTGCTCGTAAAGGGTCTCTTATTTCACCCATTTCAGTATCGTAATGTATCTCATTACGTACTTGTGCAGTAATGTAATGTACAACCACAGAGTATTTATATAGACGCACGGTTTATCAAGATGCTCCGTCAAAAGGGAACGGTACTTTTTTAAATCTTAGCAAAGAGTTTTTATGTCAAAAAAGTGGTTAACATATTTTTATGAATAAAATTAACTGTGGGAGATGAAATATAATAAATAAACATTTAATTCTTTAATTTAATTAATTTTGACAATAAATTACAACCATTTTTCTGTAACAAAAACACAAAAATATTAATTTACTTTATTAGTAATACTGGCTGTTTTTTGTGTCTTTGCCTTAAAAAAAGCGCTGATGCGCGCGCATCGCTAATTTGTGAACAAGTAAAAGATTTATTCGTTTAAGAAAGCCCGAGTTTTATTTATTTCCTGGCAAATATGTTATAAAACGTCGTATGACATACGTGCGCTTTGATAATTACAGCCTCTGCTTTATTATAGCCCTCGCCTACGGCTCGAGCTAGCAATATCGCCTCGGCTGTAATTTTCAACTTACCGCACTTATATCATAATGTACTATTACAGTTTAATGCAAGTACATAATATAGCTCTACACAATTCTGATATACTTCCCTCCAACTATACGATAATTTGTAGGTGGATGTTTGTGTTCATAAAGTCCAAATTCTATAACATTTTGGCAGTTAAACACTAGTCTTGCCCTGCAGCCTTTACTGTTGTGTGAGGAGCACCGCCAATGGTCTGTCCTTTTCAGCTCATTGTGCCGGTAATGGGAATACGTGTAGCGGTTTAGCAGAACTAATTGTTTTCCAGAACGCGATTGTACGATGGTGTGTTCTGAAAGCATTAAAAATATTAGAAATCCACATCATTGTATGTTGCAATATTTTCGAATTTAAACTGCACGTGACGTGAAGCTTTTTTTTCTGTGACGTTAACTTCTAGTTTAAACAAAAGTGATTTATTTTTCAAACTACTGCTAAGTATAAACAGTGGTAAAAAAGTTCGATAGCTTGATGTTGTGAACACGTGTGAACACGTAAAGATAATAAGATTTGACCAAGATACTTCTTAAGTGTACTTCTTTTAGAAAAGTCGTATACTTGTATTAAGGAAAGTTGATAAAAAAAAAACTTAAATAATAATCATCACGGTGTATAGTTTAATTAGAATAATTGACAAAACAATGGAACTTATTTAAAACGTGACATTAATAATTTGTGTTAAATTAATAACGTGACATTAGTAACATTTCATGACAATTTAACATACTTTCCGTTAGAATGAAATGCTGTGGTGGTGGATGACTATGATGACTGTTCACAAAAAAAAATGCTCTTAGAAATATCAAGCACCAGTCTTGCTTTCTATTTCTTACTATTGTGCGCTGGATACCTCCAAGCTTGAGAGCCTTTCTTACCGGAACGGCGAAGAATAAAATTTAATAGTTATACAGTCAACGCCTTTATGAGCTGTATGAAGAGCGGACTTATGTAAAAACTGTAGAATTTAATTTGTATGTTAAGAATTATTCAAAATTATTTAAAAAAGTTTGTTTTATAGCAAAGTCACGTTACTTGAGTTCAAAAATTAAAAATAGTAGTAATGTGGTTAAAATGACATGGAACATTATTAATAGCGAAACGGGAAGGTCTTGCAACCGAAATAGTGACTACAGCCTTGCTATTGGCGATAATATTTTAAATTCAGATACTCAAGTTGCCACAGCCTTTGAAAATTTCTTTGCGGATATTCCCGTATCGACTACTAAATCGCTAAACTCGTCACCTACTGCTGCCGAGTCTTTACTAAGGGAAAACGTTTCAGTCTGTGAATCCGAATTTAATTTTCAATATGTCACCTGTAAAGATATTATTAAAACTTTTCACACCATAAATGTTAAAAAGACCGCCGATCTATGGGGTCATTCTGTAGACGTTGCTAAATCCATTATAAACATTGTAGCTCCTTCATTAGCTGTAATATTTAACGATTGTATTGACCGTGGTGAGTTTCCTGATCTAATGAAATATAGTAAAATAATACCATTGTTTAAATCGGGTAGTACATCAGACCCCACTAATTATAGACCCATTTCAGTACTACCCACCTTTAGTAAAATTTTTGAAAAATTAATTTTGGCACAAATGCAAAGTTTTTTCAATAAACATAAGTTATTGCATAAAAAACAGTTCGGTTTCACAAGGGGTCGTTCAACTACTGATGCCGGCCGGTGTTGAACTTTTAGGACACATTTATAATGCCTGGGAGGACAAATGCGATGCTTTGGGCATTTTTTGCGATTTATCTAAAGCTTTCGATTGCGTTCTTCATGAAACATTAATCAGGAAACTACACCACTACGGAATCCGTAACGCCTCTCTTGATCTTCTTATTTCATATTTGAGTAATAGAATTCAGAGAGTTGATGTTAACGGGAAGAGATCTCCCGGATCCGTAGTAAGAATGGGGGTACCACAGGGCTCAATTCTTGGTCCATTTTTGTTTCTTATTTACATAAATGACTTGCCTCACCTCATAAAGGATAATCATGACATAGTATTGTTTGCAGACGACACTTCTCTTTTATTTAAACTCAAACGTCAGCAGTTAGTTACGGATGATGTTAATAGCGCCCTGGCAAAAGTCGTTAATTGGTTTAATGTTAATAACCTACTCCTAAATGAGAAAAAAACTAAATGTATTAAATTTACGATACCCCATGTAAGACAAGTGGAAACTACTGTACTAATTAAGGATGAAGAGTTGAAACCGGAAGATAGCACAGTGTTCCTAGGCATAACTTTGGATGCCAAGCTTCAGTGGGGCCCGCATATAGACAAATTGTCAAAAAAACTTAGCTCTGCAGCATACGCCGTTAGAAGGATTCGTGAGTTAACTGATTTAGAGACAGCCCGTTTAGTTTACTTTAGTTATTTCCATAGCGTGATGTCGTACGGTATTCTCTTGTGGGGCAATGCCGCCGATATTCAGACAATATTTGTTTTGCAAAAAAGGGCAATTCGTTCAATTTATAAATTAAGTCCCAGATACTCCCTCAGAGAAAAATTTAAAGAGATTAATGTTCTTACTGTCCCTTCTCAGTTTATTTATGAAAACCTTTTGTACGCACACAAAAATATTAATTTGTTTAAAAAATACAGTGATATCCACAACATAAATACGAGGAACAAACACAAATTTGTTGTTCCTGCAACGAGGCTCAAAAAAATAGGGGGTACGTTCAGATGCCAATGTATACGTTTTTACAATAAACTTCCGAGCCAAATTCAAGCACTAAGCCTAAATAAATTCAAATCGTTTATAAAACGGAAGCTGTGCCTGAAAGCCTATTATCATGTTAATCACTATCTCGAAGATAAAAAGGCTTGGGATTAAACTGCTCCAATGAAATTTGCTCTGTGAATGTCGAAGCTTCGGACTTCGGTTGTTTATTATTTATTCCTTTCTTTTCCTTTTTTTTATTTTTTTCTTTTCCTTTTTTTTTACACTCTGACATTTAATGTTTTGACATGTATTTTATTATTTTTTATACACTCTGACATGTAATGTTTTGACATGTATTTTATTATTTTTTTATTTGACATTTACTGATTTGACATGAATACTTATTTTGTTAAGTATTTTAGTTTTTTTTTATCATCATTGTGCCTTTTAATGATTTTTGTGATTTTTATTTACATTATTTTTGAATAGAACTTGTTATGAATTTTATATGATTATTGTGAATGTGGGGACCATGTGGGTCACATTTATATTTTTTGTTTATTTTTTCCCACAACTGTCTGACAGTTTGAGTACTCTAAGCGACCTACCCAAATGTCCTTTCTTTGGTATTGTTCGTCGTTTCGTTGAGCTCCTTGGGTTATAAGTCGAGCTACACGTTAACTGACAAATGCTTGCACTGACTGGACAGGTCCACTCAAAACTGTATGGTTCTTTCTTCAAAAGACCATATCAGACACTAATCTGCATAGTCCTCATGTGAATTGAGCAAGATTGTCTGGACTTTAAAAGAGACTATGACCTCTGAGTTTGTTTCGGCTGTTTCTTCTCAGAGTAGTCAGGTACGAAACACCGGCCCCATCTAGTTTTAAAAAATGACGTGTAAAAGTGTTTGTAAAAACCTACTTGCAAAATAAACATCATTTATCATTTATCATTTATCAGTAAACCTAATCAAACCAAATAAATGATAAAAGATTAATTTGGCAAAGATTTTGAAATAAAATCATTGTATTATATCAATAAAGAAAACAAATCATTATATTGGGTCTATTGGAGTAGTATCTAGCACGCATTTTTGTACTTTCGATTTTGGAACTTCAAGGAGTTCGAGGCATTCAAATAATATGTTATCTATTAGAAATTTTTAGATTTTTTATTAATTAAATTTTAATGTAAGTCTTGTTGGAAACTACGAATTTCCTTGGTGGATGATTATGGTTGTCGTCTACGGATACAATTTGATTATTTAAGTTCAACACTAGTTTTGCCCTGCAGCTCTTATGAGCACATAATGTGCACCTCCAATGGTGAGCATCCTTGCTCAAACGAGCATAGCAGTAGGTATGACCCTTGTATAGTATCAAGTCCTTCCCTCGCTGGGACTTAATGAACTCGAAATCTGTAAAAAATGATGGTTTCGCATTCATGAAATTTTGACAGCTTATGTCAACTCACAGAATGAGGCTCTCAGATTTACAAAGGACTTCTATTCCTGTCTAATAACAAAAACGAGATTTCTTGAATGATTATTTTATTAGAAACTTCACGCTATGCCTGCGGAACCGAATTACAGGAGACTAAAATTAATGCAGATCTGCATATTTCTTGCCGATCATAACTTCAGGTAGAACCAGCAGCGGTTGGTTGATTTCTTATGATATCGAGAGTTAGTAGTCCTTATACAGGGTGTTTGGTAAAAAACCGACCCAATTTTGGAACTGTAATTAATGTGCTAGCTCTGTAAAGATTTACGATAACCATTTCACGTAAAATCATTTTGTTACTATTAGTAAAATTATTTATTAGTTATTTACTTAACGACTAGCTGTTGCCCGCGACTTCGACGCGAACAAAAACGAAATGGAAATGGCACAGTATCAAAAAATATTAAAACAAATTACAAAAAGCATTGAGCTATTACTACTACGTATAGAGAAGACAGCGCGAACAAAATTTGTGCAACAAGCGCGGCAGTGCGGGGCGCGCGGGGGGCGGCTAATGAGTCATAGATGCGATGTCACCGTTAAGAGGCGACACTTTGTTTATATTCTGCCTATTTCATTGGGTACCCCTTACGTGCACATTGTTTGACTTACAATTTTTGTTATTATATTTATTTTAGATATAAACTGACTTTACTCTGTGGAACAAATAATATATTCTGGCATATACAGGGTGGAATTTTGTAATGCCACCTGGAGGGAAAGTATTCTTAATACTGCAGATAGAAAATTTTGCTCAAAGGAAACATTCCTTTATTTTTAAAAAGAAATTAATCTGCATTCAAAGATTTTGAAAATTCGCGTGCCACACTCGGGAATCCAACCGGCTAAATTCCAAAAAAATACATCCTGTACTTTTATGCCACCAATCGATAGGGTCAATCATAAGGATTAAATCTCTCTGACAAACATTATAAATTAAATGAAAGGAAAACCATGAAATCTAAAGTTATAAATTCAATGGGATAAATTTATTATGATAAAGCAATTTTATTCAAAGGATGGACCTTTACAATTGAAGAAAAAAGATTTCAATTTGCACGTGTTTGTTTGTGCAAATTGTTATCTTCCTTTCTAAATAGTTCTTCTCATTTTAATCAATAAATGTAGTCAAAAGATAATTGTTTATTAGGTTCTAACATAAGTAATTGGTTCGGACCTTTGAGTAAAAGTGCTTTATGTTGTCCCATTGAATTTATAAGTTAAGATTTCATGGTTTTCCTTTCATTTAATTTATCATGTTTGTAAGACGGATTTGATCTTTATGATTGACTCTATCGATTGGTGCCATAAAAGTACAGGGTGTTATTTTTTTTCAATTTAGTCGGTTCGATTCCCGAGTGTGGCACGCGAATTTTCAAAATCTTTGAATGCAGATTAATTTCTTTTTAAAAATAAAGGAATGTTTCCTTTGAGTAAAATTTTCTATCTGCAGTATTAAGAGTACTTTCCCTCCAGGTGGCATTACAAAATTCCACCCTGTATACCTACCTATACTAACTGGTTCAGTCAGGGTTATGGGAAGTCTCATTCTTAAACAAATTGTATTGTATTCCTAAATAAATAATAATTTTATTTCAGGCCTTTACTTGTACAAACAATTAATCAATTAAAACCAAACAATCTAAAAAAACAATTAGGTACGTAGCTAATTGATTTTCTTCTTTCATGAATTTACCTTCCTTCAATTAATAACCACAACCACAGTCTATTCTTTTCTAAATGTGTAAGATTATTATTTTCCACTATAAAAATATACGTCACGTAATACTATATAAACGACTTGTTACACAGCCAATGTCACTTCTTAAATTTTTAGTCTATGACAAATGACGCAAAATGGCGTCCGCTAAATATTTTGCTCGAATTACATTTTAAAAATGATTATCTAGTTACTTACCGATGGAAAGTTATTCCTTTGTACTTTGCCGTGTTGCTTGAATTATTATTGCAATATCGTAACACACACGTAACCATATTTGTTGAATTTTCACGTTTTATTGCTTAAATAACAAACAAGACTTAAAGCGCTAAAGAGCGAGCAAGCGACTGAGTGGGTTGTAGCCAGCTGGCTGAGTTTGAACGGAGCACAGATTTTGTTCGCGCTGTCTTCTCTATACGTAGTAGTAATAGCTCAATGACAAAAAGTGACATTATTTACGGGATTCGAACATGCAAAACAAAGTTTACAGAGCGGTCATGAAACCGATAGGCCGTTTCTCAGACTCCGTTGACATAAGTTTAAAATAGCTGCTCTTATGCATGTCATGGCTGAAACGTCACACAATTGATGAATACGGACATAATTATGCAATGTTGCATCAACGCCCTTTAAGAAAAAAGCGTGATAATATATTATAGCCTAACATTTGAGGAAGCCTATAAGGAAAATTTGTGCAAAATTTGGACAGGATCTATGCAGTAGTTTTTGCGTGATCCTGGAACTTCTGATTTGGATTTTTACGATTTTATTACATTATTATGTGTATACGTATAGATTGCTGTATTTTCAGGTTCGAAATATCAAAACAAAAAGGAAATTGAAAACATGCGCATAACTATAATGAAGACTAGTTCTATTTAACGGATTCTGACATATTGTCCGTCTTTAGTGATCATATAGTTCCGAGGAGGGTGATTGTGTTCAGTGCCAGCTACGCGTTGAATGTTGTCGCCATAGTCAAGAACTAACGTCACATTGCAGCGCGTGACTTTGCTTTCCGTGCAAAGCCAATAATGGAGTGCTTTGTCACTGGAGTGACGAAGGTGAAAGTAAGTGAATTTCTTGTGAAGTAGTAACCTTGTGCCCCGCTGTGAGCTGATGTACTTGACGTCTGAAAATGCAAGTATTTTAATTATCTCATTGAAACCAACCAACCAGTGAAAGTGGTCTTTCCGGAATTATATAATAGCTTAAGCTACTATAATTCCACTAACTGACTTTTTATAGACAGAATAACCTGTCTATAAAAAGACACTCTAACAGAAAAAAAATCTTTGTACAGAAAACAAGTGAGGTAATTATTAGCTGCTAGCTCCTCGTTTAATATAGGTATTCGTTTGTTAAAAATGTTCACTATGAAATAAATCAAAACATGGGATTACACAAAGTTGCACTTTACAAGCTGAGTACTGTATCATCGACCTCTTGTTCCGAGTTTTAGAGCTGCACATACACGACAGCGCCTCCACGAGCTCAGCTGTTCCTAGCGGTGGTTGCCCACATTAACCAGGCGGATCTCATCGGCGACACCCACTTCCAGCTGCCGATTTGTTGACGATGTTGACCGGGTCTTTGAACATCGTGACTGGGTCTCCAAGTTGTTCTGTACGAGTTCCTTATGCCGTTATAACTGTATCCCGTGGTGAACTGACGAACACGATTTCTGAAAAAGTGATGTTTGCAGTTTTCTTTTCTAAATTCAAACTAATAAGTGCTGGGAGAACAAGTGGCCCATCAAACTCCCCCGTAACTCGTCCCTATATGTTCAAATAAAAGAACTCTAAATGCACTATCAGTCTATGATAATAGTTACGGTAAAAATTTCGAATCCTGGTGTTAATTAGGTTAATAAACAAATAATAATATTGTATTAATATTGTTATATTTTATTTAATAAAAAGGAAAGGATTTATATCGATTAGAATAAGTCTTTTGTTAACCATCTATAAATAAAATATACATAATATCTGCATTAAAGACACCAAATATACACACATTTGAATAAATATTCTATCGTAAAATAATATTGATCATTGCCTTTGATTTTCAAAATAATAATTTTAATCTAAATGTTTTGAATGCTTGCTTTTATAATATTCACCTTATGAAAAATATACTTCGGAGGTGCATGATTGTGGTTATCTTGTACGGATACAATGTTTCCATCTAAGTCTAATACTAATTTAGCTGTGCAGTTTCTGTGAGCACAGGCTGAGCATCTCCAATGATGAAGACCTTTGTTCTGGACGAGGCGCGCGTGACAGAATGTGTAGTCATTGTACACGATGAGTTTCATGACGCCTTCTACTGACTTAATGACACGGTAATCTGAAAGTGATGCATAATATACTTTAAAATGGAGACAATAATAATAAGATGCTTAATTTTAAACACCCAATTTGTTCTGCATTTTCTATAAAGGAGATTTTAATGCAATATAAGACATGCCTCGTTTTTAATAATAATAATAAAAAAATCTTTTTTTTTATTCAAATAGGTATAATTTTAGAAGAGGATACAATCAAAGAGTAAAGTCTTAAAAATAATTATAAACTTATTATTACATACAAATAGCCGTTTAGCAAAAAAAGAGTTTTAAACTTAATTCTAGAATTTTTTGTTTCAGTTCTCCAAATATACTAAGTATTAAGAAGGTCTATCATACAGTTAATAAGAGGTCTACACTTCCCTAATAATATTCAGATAGAACTACATCAATTGCATATTGAAAAGTTTGTAACTTATAATTATCAATCTGTTGGCGTGTGAGTGCCGGATGACTATGGGTAAAGCTAGCGTAGACAACTTTACGATCTTTATCAAACAGTATTCTTGCTCGACATTTCCTCCTGTTATGGGAGGAACACCGCCATACTTGGTGGCCTTTCTTTGGGATATGTTTATGCCAGCAGTAGGAGAAACCATTGTGCAGTATCAAATCGTTTCCTTTTTGTGACTTGACGAACATGAATTCTGAAACAAAAGTAAATAATTAGGCTTATGTGAAATATAATATTTTGATTTTGAATTATTATGTGTTTATAGAATGTGAAGCCTTTTAACATGATAAGGTGCTTAGTATTACCCGTATTAATGATCTCTGGAAGCTGAAGCTGAAGCTCTGGAACAATCCGGAACAATTGCGCATGCCCTCTTTTTTGACAGTTCTTCAGGTTTTTACCAGAAGAACTGTCAACTGTCTGAGCGGTTTGTAAACTCTACATACAGATTGTTAGGCACCAAATTAAATACTGTAAAGATAGGCGCAATTGGGTATAATTAAGTATAATATTTAATCACAATATTTAAAGAAGAAAATATCGATAAGCCGCCCCGTTGCTAGCCAACTACCACACACAAGACCTAGCAACGGGGTTACCAGATCTGTCGCCAACACAGATTTTCTAAGCTTGGAATACATAAAAGGTATGAGAAGTTCAAAGACAACTCAAGAGACATCTGAAGAACACAGATAAAAAATCAATGAATTAACTATACAAATAAGAGTAAAAATATATATATATTTCAAAATAGCGACAGAAATTCCAGACTTTCTTTATTACATTATGAAATATTCTCCATTATCGATACAGTATTTGTTACTAATAGCTGATTACAGAAGAATACAAAAACATGATTATGGACCCAACAGTTCAAATTACAAAAAAGGGCTATAAGCGTTATGATAAATGATAAATGATAAATGATAAATGATGTTTATTTTGCAAGTAGGTTTTTACAAACACTTTTACACGTCATTTTTTAAAACTAGATGGGGCCGGTGTTTCGTACCTGACTACTCTGAGAAGAAACAGCCGAAACAAACTCAGAGGTCATAGTCTCTTTTAAAGTCCAGACAATCTTGCTCAATTCACATGAGGACTATGCAGATTAGTGTCTGAGATGGTCTTTTGAAGAAAGAACCATACAGATTTGAGTGGACCTGTCCAGTCAGTGCAAGCATTTGTCAGTTAACGTGTAGCTCGACTTATAACTCAAGGAGCTCAACGAAACGACGAACAATACCAAAGAAAGGACATTTGGGAAGGTCGCTTATAGTACTCAAACTGCCAGACAGTTGTGGGAAAAAAACAAACAAAAAATAAAAATGTGACCCACATGGTCCCCACATTCACAATAATCAAATAAAATTAATAACAAATTCTTTTCAAATGAATGTAAGTAAAAAAAAAAAACACAAAAATCATTAAATGTCGCAATGATAATAAAGTAAAATACTTAAAAAAAATAAGTATTCATGTCAAAACGTTAGTCGAACTACAGGCTAATTTGTCTCTTTATTTCATCACCACTGCCCTCAAAATGGTGGATTAACGTAGAATAGTGGAGTAACAGACATGTAATAGAAACCAAAATTTGAATACATGTGACTTCTACCAGCCAGCACTGGGCCCACTTGGTGGATTATGGCCTATGCTCGAAGCCTGTGTCCCAGGATTGATATAGGTTATAGATCGTGTTGATAAAGGTTGATTAACTTATGCTATTGTACTAATATTGGGTTCTATTAAATTTTGAAATATTTTTCATCTCTGATGTAAAATTGTGGTGACGGATGTGTATGCTTGTCCTGGTTCCGAGGTATGCTTGTTTGACCATAATCATCTATTACAAGTTTTGCTTTGCATTGATGCGCAGTCTTTCCTGTGCATTGCCAGTAGGTAGTTCCTTTTCTAGCAGACTGGTGACAAAAGCAGTATGTGTAGTCTTTATACAGAACCATCCGCTTGCCTCTCTTTGAATTGATGTACTTGAAATCTGAAATGAAGCAATGTTTATGAAGATGAAAATAAAACGGGTGATGTTTCGGTGTTTTTTGTCAAAGTAGTCGAATAGGAATCGCCGATCATTGTAGTTTCTAAAATATTTTGATTGTAATGTGAATATTTTGGGGTGTAAAAGCGTTTGTTAAAACCAAAATCCAAAATGAACATCCTTTATCAACCAAGAAATTTCATAACATTTCTTTTATAATATTTCGCATGTTATAGAACTCGACATAATGACTTTCGTAATTTTAAATAAAAAACGTTTGCCACTTGATCTACAGATAATAATTCATGGTATAAGTAATTATAACAGAACAACACGCCTCTATTTCCTCGAAGGTTAAGGCAGAAGTATACTTAAGTTCACTTACATTCCGCCTGTTGTGTTAAATTAATTAATCATCTAAACAACTAAAAATAGGTCTTATGTACGTACAAGTAAACTTCAACAAAACTAACCACAAAATATTTTTTCAGTGTTTTATATTATTGTTATTTAAATTCTGACATAATTGCCACCGCTGTCAATAACAAATGGTTGTGGTGGGTGATTATGGTCAAAGTTACCATCTATAATTATTTCACCATGAGCATCAACTAGGTACTATCTTAGCCTTGCAGCTTCTTCTGGTTCTTACTGAACATTTCCACTGGACAGTTCCTTTGATAGAAGACTGATGATTGAAACAATATGTGTAATTTCTATATAGGATTAACCGTCTGCCTTGTTTTGAATTGATGTACTTGAAATCTGAAAAAAAATACCCAATTCTATACTTTTATTTTTTTATAAAAAAATTGAAAAATATTGTTAAAACAAGATTGTTTAAAGGAATTATTTGCAATTTTAGGCAATAGGGTAATGAAAACAAAATACAATAATATTATTTTGCAGTAGCAGTGGTCCCACGTGAGATCGGCTGGAGTGACGGCGGACAAGTGAATCGGGTGCGCTGGTTCCCATTTCTGTTGATTTTACTGTATCGATACATTTTATTTAACAACATGATGAAAGGATTTTAACTTTGTCTAAAATTAAGACAAAAATATACACTTTCTTTTTTTCAACCTCTCTGCATGAGGACTACGATACGATTGATGTTGACCTACATAACCCTCGCATCTGAAAATAGTTTTATAAAAATATGATAGTACTACATTATTTTTAAATTTATTTATTAAGAAAAAGGTGGCGAGACGATTTGGACGTGAGGGCTGGTCCGACGAGGCCCGGGATAAGAAGAATTGGAGGAAGCCTTTGCCAAGCACTGGGACAGAATAGACTAAAAAAAAGAAAATGTTTGATACAAAGCTGTTTATCTGATTTATATCACTAATCATAATCATAAATTACTTATACATAGGTACAAAGATTAATTAATGTACAGTTTTCAATTAGAATGCATGCTTATTCCTTAGTTTAAAAAGAACCTACCCATAGTTTCACTTGCATCAGAAATCTTAAAGATGATAGAGAAAGAACAATTCAGTACATTTAGCCATGTTAATAGTTCCGTGATGCAAGTAGGCCTAAATGTATTTTTACATTAGGCTACCGACCTACTTTTACCTTAAGTTTTATTACACCTATAATTTAATAGTTTTTGTAGTATTAGAAATGTTGGGTTGGGACAACTACAGGGTAAGTAAGGGTCATAGCGCATAATTGTTATTTTCTTTCGTTCTTCAAAAGAAAATCAGTTGTCACACGGTCCAATTTTGTCCTATCTAGATTCTGATAGACCGTCCATTGTTGATGAAAAATGATGGCGGCGGATGGTTATGCTGATCTCGCTTACCAGGTACAATCTTACCATGATCATCGACTACAAGTTTCGCCTTACATTTACTTGTTGTGCTTGCTGAACATTTCCAGTAGCTAGTTCGTTTCGTTAAAGTTGTATGTGTACTCTTTGTACAGAATTAACTTGTTACCTCTCTCCGAAGTTATATACTTGTATTCTGAAACAAAGGAAAATTATTATTAGTTCAATAGTACCATAATATTTTTTTATGAAAATTTAGCATAGAACCAATCCACTTATTGAAAGACACGAGCAAGATTTTTATTTATTAGAATAGAAGAAAAAAAAATAACTACAAGATGTAAAGCATCATAGAGTTGGCTTCAGCAGAATCTAACACAATTATCCTTTAAGCACTCGCACAATAAAACTAATTAATTTTCATATTTTTATTGAATTAATTGAACATACTTTTAGATTTATCTAGGTTTAGGTACCTATTACAACTAATAGGTACCAGGATGTCTCTTTAAAAAGAGTTGCTGATTATTTCAACCACAACCGGTTCTGGTAACCAGATACAGTTTCATCACGTTCATCTAAATAAATATAAAAGAAGAAACTAACTGACATATCAACGCACACCCCAAACCGCTGGGTCTACAGATTTCAAATTTGGCAAGTAGGTTTCTTATGTAGTCTAGGGGTGCACCAAGAAAGGATTTTTTTAAATTCACCCCCTAAGGGGATGAAACGGGGCTCTAAAGTTTGTATGGGGAAACAAGATTAGTTAGACTATTTTATTCGAAACTTCACAGGAATATTCCTATTAATAAATGAGTTAACATATTTTGTGTTTCAGGTTTTTTTAGAATTGGGTTGAATTCTAAAAAAACCTGAAACACTAAACGGGGAAAACAACACAAAGTCTGAAAATCAACATGGGTATCGTTTGTATGGTCGGGTCGGGTGTATTACAAAAACAATGATTTTAAGATTTAATGTGGCGGACCTGAAATACATCATCCCCTGTTGGGGTGCGATGGGGTTAAAATGTCTAAAAATAAATATTGGTGTCGATAATGAGATTCGATCAGGGGTGCTGATTACGAATATGACATTTATTTTGAGACCTAGAAGATGGCGGATTCGACTTCTACACAGGGTTGTTGTTAATTTATTGTGATGATTTCACAATCATCACAATAAATTAACAACAACCCTGTGTAGGAGTCGAATCCGCATCATCGTTATCACTAACGATGATGATGATTGTGATAATGATGATGATGATTGTGATTACGATAATAATGATTGTGATTACGATGATTATGATTACGTTGATGATGATTGTGATGATGATGATTGTGATAACGATGATTATGATTGTGATGATGATGATGGTGATTATGATGATGATGATTGTCATTATGATGATGGTGATTGTGATAATGATGTTTGTGATTAAGATGATAATGATTGTGATTACGATGATAATTATTGTGATAACGATGATGGTGATTGTGATTGTGATGGTGTTGGTGATTGTAATGGTGATTATGATAGTGATGGTGATGGTGATTGTGATGGTGATAGTGATTGTGATTTTGATAGTGATAGTGATGGTGATTGTGACATTGATGGTGACAGTGATAATGATGGTGCTGGTGATTGTGATAGTGATTGTCATAGTGATAGTGATGGTGATTGTAATAATGATTGTGATTGTGATTCTGATGGTGATTGTGATGGTGATTGTGATGATAATAATTGTGATGATTATGAAATTCGGCACATAGATAGTTTATAACCTGGATTAACATGTAGGATACTATTTTTCCCTTTAGTATGTTCCCGTGGGACAGTTACCGAACTTCACGCGGGCGAAGCCGCGATCAACAGCTATTCCTGAAACATACTCTTTAATGATAAATTGTGGCGGTAGATGACTGTGGTCTGTGTTACCAGATATAATTTTACTATGAGCATCTACCAGTAATTTCGCTTTGCAATTGCTTGCAGCGTTTCGTGATGTGCATTGCCAGTAGGTAGTGTTTTTAGTAGGATTACATCTCGTGAAGCTGAAAGTGTACTCTTTGTGCAGGATTAACTGCTTGCCCGTCTTCGAATTTGTGACCTGGATAGCTGAAAAACGTTTTGTTATTAGTTCAGAGGTAAACAGTTGGTTGGTTGTATGAGTAATCCACAGTTACACTCATATTATCATTAATGTGAAAGCAGTAGTTGGAAGGTCTTCCACTAGGTGGACCGCTGACCTGGTGAAGGTTGTGGGGATCCGCTGGATGCTAAACGCATGGGACCAATAATTGTGGCGACACTTGGGGGAGGCCTATGTCCAGTAGTGGACGTATTTCGGCTGAAATGATGATGAAACCTAAGATACTTGCTATCTCCGTAGTACACGATCCGCTGGGACCATCTTGATCTCCACGCGGGTTAAACTGCAGAGAAAAGCCATAAAAATGCAATATAATATCTTTATATTTTTTATTATTATTAAATGGATTACAAAATTTTAAAAAATTGAGGGAATGTAATGTTACAATAAACTAACACATACTTTATTGAAAAATAAACAAAATTCTTGGTCTTATTCTTCTCCTACGTGTGTTAAACTATTTGTTGATGAATTCCTTAAAAGCTAGAAAGAAAAACGTTGGGAATACAAAAAAATAAAAAAGGTAACCAGGGGTTCTAAAATGGCCGCTTTAGCAGAATCCACGCAGAATCTTATTAAGAATCACGGTAAAAATTTTAAATTCTTAAAATGGACTTTATGCTCATAACCATAAAGTCCATTTTAAGAATTTAAAATTTTTAACGTGATTAATATTACGATTCTGATAAAGCGGCCATTTTAGACCCCCAGAGTAAGTTATTACAACTAATACCTATTATTGTAAAGAGACATATTTTATTCCTTTCATTGATATATTCTGATATATACTCCATTTTTAATGTAGTATTTAGGTGGTAGATGGTTGTGGTACTGGTTAGACGTAATGTTGCCACTATCATCAACGTTTATTGTCGCCTTGCAGCTATTTGTGGTACGGCTTGAGCATCGCCAGTAGGAGGTTCCTTTTACAGAAGAGTATTGTCCAAAGAAGTATGGGTACTGTTTGTACAGAATTAACTTCTTGCCCCTTTTGGAACTGATGTACTGGACATCTAAAACAAAGAAAGGTCATAATCAAATTCAAAAGCTATTGATATCTTCAGTTAATGAATTAATTTCTATGAAAACAACGCCTCAAGAAAATCAAACCAATATAATAAAACGACGTAACAAGTTTCAAAGATTTTATTAGGATGAAAGCGGAAAACAGAAATCAATCTGAGAGAGAGAGAAGAGAAGCGGGGCCTTAAAAACTTTACACACTTTAACGGTGGAAGAGTTTTCAACGAAATTTAGCAGTCAAGAAGATCATGACCATAGTTTTCGAATTACATTAGTAGAACGTGCGGATGACGCCAAGGGAAAAAGCTAGTTTTTCTAACATAAAACTTATGAAGCCAGACACTAAAGCTTCGCCACCGGCCCGCCCCAGCCCCCCGAAACATTCATATCAAACCGAGTTAAAAATATAACATTGAGAACTTAGATAGTAAAAATGATAAAGGCAAAAAATATTTGACTCTACATTGTGTATTACTAAACGACAGTGTCATCTTAATTGTTTCTATTTTAAATTCTGATATATTTTCCATCTTTGACGAAAAATTGTGGCGGTGGATGACTGTGGTCTGGGTTACCAGATATAATTTTACCATGAGCATCAAATAATATTTTTGCTTTGCATTTGTTATTTGCTCGTCCCGTTGTGCATTGCCAGTAGGTTGTTTTTCTGGATGAAGAAGATTGTGTGAAGTTGAAAGTATACGCTTTGTGCAGAACTAACTGCTTGCCTCGTTTTGAATTGATGTACGTGTAATCTGAAATAAAGCAAACTATCAATATGCAGGTTTATATTTATAAGAGAGGTAGGTAGCTGATTAATTGGTATAAAAGGTAACATGAATTCGATCCAATAACTGAAAGACGAAAATTGTTAAAATATTTTATTTGGATAACGTAGGTACACAAACACCTCTTAGAAATAAAATAAATGAGCTTTACTTCTCAAGCAATATTATTAAACACTATTAACATCTAGTTTAGGATCAGTTAAACTGGTACGTTCAAATTGTGGACCGAAGCTGTAAGTGGACCTTAACGGAATCTTCAGTACAGTATCTGTCAGTGCCCGGTATCCGGAGCCGTGACGTCAATTCGTCCGTATCGCTTTGACCAAGGGGCTACACACAGTCATGTTCGTGACGGCATGGTTCGGCACCAGCCAGGCCGCAAAATTAATAATTATTTATTCGTTCGAAAAAATGTCGACATGATTTACCGATCAGCACTAACTTGATGAAAGCCATTTAGTAATTTCTTCGGGTCAGCTTCCATGTTCAATAAATACTGTCAAAATAAGTACTTTAAACTCTGATATATTGTCCGTCATGTAAGACGAATTTAGGTGGTGGATGAGAATGGTCAAAGTGACCAAATATAACTTTACCATGATCAGCAACCACTATATTCCCCTTGCCATAATTTGTTGAATTTCGCCCTGAGCATTGCCAGTAGGTACATTTTTTGCTGGAATAGTTTTTAGTGAAGGAGTATGTGTACTCTCTGTGCAGAATTAACTGTTTGCCTCTCTGCGAACGAATGAACTTTATATCTGAAAAAAAAAACAACTTAGTGAGTAATAATGTGTATAACTTCGAAGTATATTAATAAACGAAATAAAGTTCAACCATGCGCTTAAACTATTTAATATGAAATTGATGAGTTCGCAAAATATGCAGTGTCTTCATAGAAAATCTTCACATCCAATTATATTTTTTTTGTATTATATTATTATTATAGCTAGCCTGTATTGTCCCACTGCTGGGCAAAGGCTTCCCTCCATTCCTTCCAACGGTCACGATTCTGTGCTATTTCTTTCCAATTCTCAAGGAAGACATCCAGTTCGTCCCGCCATCTCCTTCGTGGTCTGCCGCGACCCCGTGTCACTGTTTCAGGGCATTATTTCTGAGCCCAGGGCCCACAGTTCGTTCGGCATGCGACAGACATGTCCTTCCCAGTCCCATTTAAGTTGAGCAGCTTTTTGAGCCACGTCAACGATTGATAAATGTAAATTAGTTTGGTAAAACTAAATGGCCTCATCTAGTTTTACCAAACTAATTCATCTCGACGCCGACGGTGAAAGTGTTTGTAAATACATTTTTTTAAATAAACATCATATTTGAACATTAATCATTACTTTACATAGAATAGCAAGAGTTCGATTAAAAGTTTTAAATACAAATACCTACCACTAGTACATACCTCATCACATCTTTAGATACTTTTAAAATTACAAATAATACATCGATAAATTTTACGCACAAAAAAACAACACGATATTTAAAAAGTAAGTTAATATTTACTTCTTTATTGATAAACAAACTTGATATATTAATTTATTATAATTTTACATAAAACTTAACTAACTGACACTTATTAAAATGCTTCAATAATAATTATTTCATGACATTTTATATGCCTCGTTGGTCTATTGTAAGCATTACTGCTGAGCATGGGGTCTTCGGTTCCCGGGACCGATGTCATCGGGTTTATCATCAGGAATAACGGAGCAGCCCGGAATTTATTTATTTACTAGCGGACGTCACGCGGTTTCACCCGCGTAGTTCCCGTTCCCGTGGGAGTACGAGGATAAAATATAGCCTATGTCACTCAAGGTGAATGTAGCTTTCTAATGGTGAAAGAATTTTTGAAATCGGTTCATTACTTCCGGAGATTACCCCCTACATACAAACTTACAAACAAATGTTACCTCTTTATTATAATATTAGTATAGATTTATTAGTACAGGTTCACCAACAGCTTCTGTGTATAACATTTAGGTATACATAGGTTTTACAGTGGTGTCGATTCTGTTGTGCACTAACTAAACTTAATTTAGGCTATTGCTAAAAAACAAAACGAGAAATAAAAAGAGAAAGAGACGGACGAAATTTAGAGCTGTCAAATTTAGTTGGAACTAATATTTCCATACAAATGAAGGGTGCATGTAAAAACATGTCGACTAAAAACACGGTGAAGCGCAAGGCTTATACTAGTTTGACATCTCTAACTTAGATCATAGCTATAGCCGTCCTTTTCTCGCACTGCGTTTTAGTAAAAGATAGCAATAGCCTAAATTAAGTTTAGTTTGTGCACAACAGAATCAACACCATTGTGGAAATGAATTTAGGAAAATGGATTTAACCCGGTTCACGGCAATAAGCTTCCCCTTTACTACATGGCGAAATATGCTGTGTACACTGCTATCCGACCCTTTAGGGAAAAACAGGCGTGATTTTTGTCAAGTGTTTCAATTCTATATTTTGAAATATTTGCCGCTACTGACGAAAAATTTAGGCGGTGGATGAGTATGATCTAGATGACCCGATGTAATTCTGTCATGAGTATTGACTTCCATTTTCGCCTTACAACCCTTTGCGGTCCGAGTTGTACATAGCTAGTGAGAAGTTTGTTTTCTTGTATTGTAGTTACTGAAGCAGTATGTGTAGTCTCTGTGTAGAATTAATTTCTTGCCTCTCTTCGAATCTATGTACTTGATATCTATACATATAATAAAACAGTTACGAAAGAAAAACTGTACATTGAGAATTTTCGAGAAAAAATAAGTGGCTTTTGTTAGAAAAACGTAGCTGATGACAAAAAGTGACTTTTTAGAATTTTTGTCTGTTTGTCTGTTTGTCTGTGTGTATGGTACGGCTTCACGCCTAAACTATTGGATAGATTGAATTGAAATTCAGCAAAAATGTTCTTTGTAAACCAAGGAAGGCTTTAGGCTACATATTATCACGCCGTATGTTATGGGAGGTAAGCAATATTGATTTTAAAAGGTTTTTGTTCGTATGAGATACATACATGCAGCGATGTCGCAGCAAAAATGTTCTTTGTAAACCAAGGAAGGCTTTAGGCTACACATTATCACGCCGTATGTTATGGGAGGTAAGCAAAATTTATTTTAAAAGGTTTTTGTTCGTAAGATACATACATGCAGCGACATCTGTTGAACTAAAATGGTACCAATGACTAAAAATGTGCTCACCACATAAATTTTAAATCGACTGACCGGCTTTAAAAAAATATATTAGGTCGTTACATATGAAATTAGCGTTTTGTCATACTGACCACTTTGATATATATATTTATATCTATATAAATAAAAACAAAAGGCCTGACTGACTGACTCATCAACGCGCAGCCCAAAACCTAGAACCTAGAAAGCTGAAATTTTGCACAGAGGTTCCCTTTATAATGTAGACAAGGAATAAAAAAGGAATTTTAGAAGTTCAACCCCTAATGGAGTTAAATCGGGGATGGAAGTTTGTATGAAAGTCCGTCAGTTTTAAAGTTAGGATCTTCAAATGTTGTGTTTAGGCTGACAATTAATAATTAATTTATATGTGTCTCAGCGTTTTTCATAATTCTACCCCCAAAGGGTTAAAAAGGGGATGAAGCCGTTGTGTGTCCGTCAGTTTTAAAGTTAAGATCTTCAAATTTTGTGTTTAGGCTAAAAATTAAAAAAATAATTTATACGTGTCTCAGCGTTTTCTCATAATACAACCCCCGAAGGGTTAAAAAGGAGAATGAAGTTGTTTATGGAAAATCGTCAGTTTTAAAGTTAGGATCTTCAAATTTTGAGTTTAGGCTGATTAATAAAAATTAATTGTTCACGTGTCTCAGCGTTTTCCATAATACCACCCCCGAAGGGTTAAAAAGGAGAATGAAGTTGTTTATGGAAAGTATTAATATTTTCGAAGTAAAACTCACTAAATTTATTATCTAGGCTTTTATGGTTGGAAGCTAACGCAACGTTGTTTTCAAAAATGTCAACCCCTAAGGGGGTGAAAGATGAAAAGGGGGCTTTATCTGTACAAATAAATAAAATTGAAGTGTCTGTTTGTAATATTAAAACAACCGCATTTTTACTACATGCATACGAATGCATACGTATATAGGGTACATATACCAAAACAACATTTTTTTCAATTTTTGTCTGTTGTCTGTTTGTTCCGGCTAATCTCTGGAACGGCGGGATCGATTTTGTCGGGACTTTCACTGGCAGATAGCTGATGAAATAAGGAGTAACTTAGGCTACTTCTATTTTACATAAATCTATTTAATAACCCTTCTTCTGGCGCAGTCGGGTATAAATATATAAAAGAAGAAGAAACTGACTGACTGACTGTGACACACAGCCCAGACCGCTGTGTCTACTGATTCCAAATTTGGCAAGTAGGTTCCTTATGTGGTCAAGGAGTGCTAAGAAAGGATTTTTCAAAATTTATTTACTCCCTAAGGGGATGAAAAGGGCTCCAAAGTTTGAATGGGGAAACAAGATTAGTTAAACTGTTTAATTCGAAACTTAACAGGAGTACTCCTCTCGATAATTGAGTTAACATTTGTGTTTCAGGTTTTTTCAGAATTCAACCCCTAAAGGGGGAAATGGGTTTGGTATTGTTTGTATGGTGTATCGGGTCGGGTGTATTACAAAAACAGCGTTTTTAAGATTTAATGTGGCGGACCTGAAATACCATCATCCCCTGTTGGGGTGCGATGGGGTTGAAATGTCTCAAAATCAATATGGGTGTCGTTTCCGAGATTATCATTGGTGCTGATTACGAATATGGCATTTATTTTTAGATCCAAAAGATGGCGGATTCGACTTCCATTCAGGATTATTGTTGATTTATTGCGATGATTGTGATAACGATGATGGTAATTGTGATAATGATTGTGATAGTGATTGTGATTGGGATAGTGATGGTGATGGTTGTTGTGATAACGATGATGGTGATGGTGATTGCGATTGTGACAGTGATAATGATGGTGATAGTGATGGTGATTGTGATAGCGATTGTGATGATTATAATTGTGATGATTATGAAATTTGGCACATAGATAGTTTATAACCTGGATTAACATGAAGGATACTATTTATCCCTTTAGTATGATCCCGTGGGACAGTTAACGAACTTCACGCGGGCGAAGCCGCGGGCAACAGCTAGTCTGAAATAAATGTTATCTTGAATTAACAAAACTGAAAAATCTCGAGAAAATCGAACAAATTCTCGGGTAAATACTTAATTAAGTTTAGTCCTGTTCAAACTTTATGGCGGCTGGGAAGTTAGCTGGGAGTGACAGCACAGACGACAGACTTTTTGTGTGTACAAGTGTGCGACAGACAAAAACTCTACGACAAATTTAGCGTGATTGATGTGTTTGACTACTTTTTTATAAGGATCAACAGAACTGATCGAAAAGATCCTACTGATAGCCTTATAGTGAACAAAAACGTAGTCAAACACATAAATCACGCAAAATTTGTCTCAGTGTTTTTGTCTGTCGCACATAAAGTCTGTCATCTGTGCTGCCCCTAAAGCTTATTTATCATAATAACGTGGCTGACTTTGAAGTAGGTATATAAACGAAAAAAAAAAACATTTTAGTAGTTTATAAGATTTTATAAGAAAAAAAAACCCAATTATTATAAAATAACGGTGTGAAAAAGATATGGAATTATACCTCTACCTCTGTTTTCTTACTATGTAAATATTTTACTTGTTACAGTTTTTTATAGCGCTCAGTTAGATTAAGAAAATGTTTGTAACAATAAAGCAATGATGGCTTGATTTTATTCTGATTAGTTTACAAGATTTTATTAGAAAAAAAAACACGACTATTAAAAAATAACAGTGTGAAAAAGATATGGAATAAAACCTCTACCTCTGCTTTCTTACTATGTAAATATTTTACTTGTTACGATTATTCATAGCGCTCAGTTAGATTAAGAAAATGTTTGTAACAATGAAGCAATGATGGCTTGATTTTATTCTGATTAGTTTACAAGATTTTATTAGAAAAAAAAACACGATTATTAAAAAATAACAGTGTGAAAAAGATATGGAATAAAACCTCTACCTCTGCTTTCTTACTATGTAAATATTTTACTTGTTACGATTATTCATAGCGCTCAGTTAGATTAAGAAAATGTTTGTAACAACGAAGCAATGTATGCTTGATTTTATTCTGATTCATGTTCTCCTACTATTGTCTACATTTATTTTTTATTTATTTGTCCTTTCGCAGGTCTGTAAAATTTCTAGAATTTGTAGAAATTTCTACAGAATTATGAAACTATATTTGTACAAAAAAAAGGAGTGTTGCTGTCTTTGAATTAATAATACTAAAACAATTAGATCAAGCATTCCTAACATAGAACATTGTGTAATATGTTCCACTATTGATGAAGTGTTGGGGCGGGAAATGTGTATGGTCTAGTTTACCAGATATGATGTTACCATAACGGTTTACCACTATTTCTGCCTTGCAGTTGTTTGAAGTTGGGGGAACTGTGCATTGCCAGAGGGTAGTTTCATTTGATAAATATCTTCTAGTGAAGCCGTATGTGTACTCTTTGTG
Source organism: Xestia xanthographa (assembly GCA_905147715.2). Classification (NCBI taxonomy): domain Eukaryota; kingdom Metazoa; phylum Arthropoda; class Insecta; order Lepidoptera; family Noctuidae; genus Xestia; species Xestia xanthographa. The sequence continues at coordinate 9,356,085 of LR990646.1, forward strand.
CAAAATTATCTGCTTGCCTTTATCCAAATTTATGATCTAGATCCTATTATCTGAAATGTAGGTGTTAGATTGAAAAGTAGTTCTAAAAAAAAAATGAAACCTCAAACGAATAAAACTGTTTTAAACTAAACATGTTTTTTTAGATAAAAGCACAAAACAGCTTATTCTCGATCAGAAGAAGAAAATAATCGTCTATCAACATTAATGTTAGATAAATCATGATTTTAACGCAAAATTACACGACGAAGTAAATGACTGCTCAGTCTAACTTGGCTGCGTGCTTGAAGGTTGGAACTTGCATTTCATTTAATTTAGAGTACTGGTACCGTTGTACAAACAAGAGTTTGTACAACGAAGTTGAGAAAGTGAGATGAGTGAAAGACGCAAAAACTTCTAAGAATTTAATTAGAAAAATATAAGCATAACAATTAGTGCCTTTTTCAGGAGAAGCCATAGAATTAAACACACTCGTTCAAAATTAAAACTATTTAAATGGAAAATATTACAATAAATAAGTTTTCGTCTGTAAATCCCAGCCTTATATATAAATATCCTGATGTACTGTCCCTTTTTTTTTCGGATGGGAAATCATCAAATGACTCCTCCGGCTCTGGGCGGAGCAGGAAGGAGTGTCAGATTGTTACTGATTAAACCATCCATGTTCCTTCATCGCCCTTTGTGTTCCGGGGCCACGGTGTATCTCTTTCGAATAGTCCCGCAACCCAGGCAGGCATCGGCCCTTGCGGACCCCTTCCTATTGCTGACTCTCTTTGAGGCGCGCGTGGAACACGAACGCGCCGCAGTGATGCCAACTTAGCAACTTTATAGCTAGATCTAGCTATTATTTCGTGACAGTCAGCTACAATTTAATGAAACTTGTAGCTAAACTTTTTAGCTACTTTTTCTAGCCACTTTTCATTTCATCGTGAGAAAGTGGTAAATGCTGCTTTAGCTGTGTTTTGCCTAAAATGTACTGCATAAAATGGGCACCGCTGAGAAGTATTCAAAATCAACGAAAGATATTAAACTCCAACCATCGGCATCTTCGTATTTAATTGTTTTTTTTTTATTCAATGACATAATCAAGGCATTTTTATTTTTTCTCTTGTTGAAACTAGTGACAGTAAAAATGATTGTCAGAAATTGACATTTTATTGTTATATTATCTTTAAGTAACATTTAGCAACTTCTAGCAACTTTTTGGGATAAAAAAACTGGCAATCTAGCAACATTTTAAAAATTGTCTAGCAACTAGGTAAAGCTAGCAGTTGGCAACACTGACGCGCCGTCGACACGGCCTGTCCTTCTTATTCAAATACTGATGTACTGTCCCTTACAGATGGCATATTGGGGCGGGGGATGGGTATGGTCTCCAACCACAAATTTAATGTAACCCAGATTATCTATGGCTATTTTCGCCTTGCAGTTCTTTCTGATACGTCCAGAACACATCCAGAGTGTGTGACCTTTGGTAGTAGAATGATTATTGAAGCAGTATGTGTAATCTTTATACAAAACTTGTTTATTGCCTTGGTTCGAATTGATGTATTTGAAATCTGAAAAAAAAGTGTCATTTTAATTTGCTGAATATTGAGTTTATTGAAAATTTATGAACAAAAGGGCTTTTCAAGTAAAACATATTTTATACTAACAATTATATTCTATTTAAACAACCATAGCCAGTCTACGAAACTTAAAACTCTGGTAGTAATTATGAGTAGGTATTCAGATCAATAAAAACATTCCAGTTCCGTGTAAAAAATACTACTAAATATTATGCGCTTATCTAAACTAGCGGGCCTAGACAAAGTGTTGTTCTGTCGGCGCTAACAATGATAGAGAAATGAAAAATGTGTTAGATTGACATGAGCTACAGAAAGGCTAGTTTAAATCCTGTAGAAATACGCAAAATTGGAAGCGATTACCCTGTGTACCAGTCCTTAATTAGTACGATGGACTGTGGCTCCCCTTTCTACAAACTTTTTTCTTTTTTTTTTCTGTATCTATTAGAACTTACTAAAAGTCTCCGTGTAAAAGGAACAAAATTGTCACACATTTATATTTTATTAATTGATAGAATTGCTGGTAATTGTTATTATAACTCAATAAAAAATATTCAATCGACACATATATCAATATATCTTGACGAGATCAAGATAATATATTGATAACACGGGTTTGCGCAGGTATCTAGTTTATTACAGACTCAAAATTATTAAATAAACACGCAAAAATCGCTAAAAGCGGAGATCTCGGTTGCGCGCGAACAATCGCTTTGGTTAGGAGGCGTGGCAAGGCTGCCACTTCTTTACGCAGGTTTGGTTTTAGGGCTTTTGTTATAACTTAACAGTCTAATGTACTTTCCATCACAAAAATGCAACTCGGGCTTTGGATGGTTATGGCTATTAGCGACGTTTACAATATAGCCGCTACTGTGCAGAGTGAGCCTAGCCTTACAGGTTTTACTATAGCTTGAGGAACAATGCCAGTAGACTTTGTGCTTTGATGCTTTTATACGGTGGAAGGTGTAGCCGTCATACAGTACCAAAGGTTTTCCTTTTCTTGATGTTATGTATTTGTATTTGGAATCTGAAAAAAAATAGTACAGGTTAGTATTTTAGAACTTAAGTGAAGCGTATCGACTTCTAAGCAAAAGCATAATTGAAACAATCTGGGACACCGGCTTAACGTTTTGAAATTTTGTCCCTTTTATACATTTTTTTAAATGTATCTTTCGTATGGTCTTGCCTGAAATAAATAAATTTTATTTATGTATTTAATATAATTATCACGGGGGCCCAGTGCAGTGGTAAATAAAAAAATGAAATGTTTATGTATGCTTGAATATACAAATATTGTAATAAAAATACAATAATAACTGTTTTAATTATTTATTTACTATTTTCTCTCATAACAATAGTACCTGAATATTGTTTATAGCAAGCGTGATACTAATATTTACAAGCCAAAATGAATGTTTAATTATGTAAAGTGACCCAGATATTACTATATTCGAATACTTTTAATCTCTAGGAAGTAACCACATAACACGGAATCACCGTACGATAAAACGGTACGATATACTAATAATAAATACGAATAATAAAGTGGTAAAAAGGTAATTTATTTGTGATAGGAATTTAAAAAAGAGCATTTGATAATAGATACGCATATTTACAGGTTACTGGTATACAATATAATAATTTCACGGACAAAATATAGAAGTACAATACAATTGAAAACTGAGCTAATATTAATTACAAGCTTGATTATTATTGTACTAGATCAATGTTACACGAGCTAATTATTTTAATATTGAATGTACACGTTATATGAATTCCTACGTACTAAAATAGATGATTATAATTCTACCATATCTATTTGATCATTGTATCGTCGTCCATGAGATAGAGCTCTGCCCACACTGAGGCTACAAACACGTGTGCGTTGCGGGACACGCACGACTCTGCATTGACTGTTTTATTGATTAAAAGCCACGTGATTGTTCAAGCAGTTAGATCACCTACATACAAGTTAGTTGACGCAATCGGCGCCAGGAAATCACCCCCCACGTGGGGGTGCACTGAACTTGGGTACAGCTTTATAGTCCTTAACTAGACATAATTTTATGCTATCCTAATATATTTTCCTTGACTACAGACATATTGTGGCGGTGGATGATTGTGTTCCTTTTTATAGGTAATTATACTATTGTCAACACGCAAAGTAAGTTTTGCCATGCAATTCATACTACTTCTTGAAGTACAATACCAATGATTCGTGCGTTTGTAGGATTTGAAATGATAGTACGTGAAGTCGTCGAGAAGAATTAACTGCTTGCCTTGTTGTGACAAAATGTACTTGATATTATCTGAAACTAAACACAAACAGTTAGGCAAAAACTTAGGTAATGGCTGTCTGTTTTAAGGTATTCAAGAGTAAGTTTTGTCACCAAAGTCATGATTCCTTTGTTACCCTTTGTCCTTTTTTACAAATTGTTACTAATGTTTATAACTTGTTCCGTCTGAACAGGTCAGTATTTAGTATTAGAACAAGGTGGAAAAGGTCTCGGGAGTTAATAAATTCAATAAAATTAAATCATTGTTTTTTTTATAATACTGGCAGTTATCTTAACACATTTCATTTGCACATTGTAAAGGTTACAGAAGCAAAGACTGGCCCTCTTTTGAATTTAACAAATGTTATGTCAACTTCATCATCATCATCATTACAAATGAAAATAATTATGTATATTATTTAGATTAAGACTAAAATTGACCTAGTATTAATAATACACACGCAGATTAAACATAACGTAAGCTCAAACGATAAAAAAATAAAATTGAAAATACATTATAAATAATATATGTACAGTAACTAGCATAATTTTTTTTGTTTACCCTTAACTCTTAAGGTGAAAGGTCCACGGTAGCCCGCAAAATTCAAATTTTCTTACGTTTTCATGAAATAGTCATTCAATACAGTTACATGAACTTATAGGATTGTATTGATGATTTAAATGATAATAATTCCGTAACTACATACGTGTTACAGCCGCGAATCATATTTTAATCAACATACAACCTGACACTGACCTGCAAAATTTGCAAAGAAACATAAGAAAATTTGGATTTCGCGGTTTATCGTGGAGCTTCGACCTTCAATTGTTTGGTTGAAGGCATTGTATTTATTATTTAATCATCATCATAAAATTGTATTCTTTTTTTTTATTAGCTTATTGGAGTGTCCTGTTGCTGGGGAAAGACCTCCCCTTTCTCCTTCCATACCTCTCTATCTTGTGCAATATCTAGCCAAGTTCACCCCATCAACGAGATCAGATCGTCACCACCTTTGCCGCGGTTCACTTCGAAGTATTTATGTTTTAGATTCTGATGTATTCGTCATTCCTCATAACGAATTTAGGTGGTGGATGAGTATGATCTAGGTGACCTGATGTAATTCTGTCATTAGTATCGACTTCCATTTTCGCCTTACAACCCTTTGCGGTCCGAGCTGTACATAGCCAGAATGAAGATTTTTTTCTTTTATAGGTTTTACCGAAGCAGTATGTGTAGTCTTTATGCAGAATTAATTTCTTGCCTCTATTAGAATCTATGTACTCGATATCTGAAATAAATGTAATCCTCAATCAATAAAAGTTTCAGAGTTTGTAAATGTAGTTAAATTATTATTTCCAGTCAATTATAACTCTACTTAGGTTGAAACTATCTAGTTAAAAAAAACCTGGAAAATCGAACAACTACTCGGTAAAATACTTGAGGCGCTGTTGGTCAACATCGGTCCAGGAAAATGGTCCATGAAAAATAACGTAAGATAATCCATAATGTTTAACGCAAAATAACAAGACGAAGTAAATGACCGCAAGGTAATCTCACTTGGCTGCGTGCTTGAAGGTTGAAACAGTTATATTCTTTAACACACTTGCATTTAGTTTAATGAAAGTACTGTCTTGTTTGAATAATAAGAATAAGAATAAGAATAATTTATTTATAAAAGTATTACAAAAATGTACATTTATGTGCAGTAGTGTTATTTCTAAAACAATGGTATAAATAGTGCATAATAGTAAACTATAACTAAAAATATATTTAACAGTTGCAAAAAACAATAATGTGGAATTCACAAATGTTTGCTAGCGACCTGCCCGATCTAGGTTTATTTAAACCTGTGTTTCAGGCCATCACTTTACATAGCACAAAATTAAGTAGGACAGTAAATGTTATAAAATAAAAGAAATCTATTAACAACTATAAGAATAATGTAAGTGGTACAAAAATCAATAAACATTAAAACTAAATTAAGTAAAATACCTATGTACAATTAGATACCAGGGAATAACATAATCAAACCAGGACTTCTAGCAGTTTTTCTGTGTCCGTGTAATTAAGTATCGCTAAATAATCCGATATTACAAAACTACATTTCCTATAACTAAGACTGTAGAAGTTTAGATTCTTGTTGAGTCTATTATACAGAAAAGGTCCTAAAAACGCATAAAATCGACTAGCAAAAGCATGTCTAGTTTGAGGCTTTGTGCAAACCAGGTCCTTCCTTCTCCTATCGTCAGGGACTGGGTCATAGGGAAGTGTAGAGTGCTGCTGTAGTATGATGTGAAGAATAAATAATTGCCGCACTGTGAGCACATTACATGCTCTATAGAGCAGGTGTGTAGGAAATCTAAACGGACGAAAGGTAGCAACCTTTAGAATTGCTCTTTGAGAACGTTCTAGAGGGAGAAGAATCGAATTTCCCGCCCCCCCCCCCCCAATGACGTTATGCAATAGGTTAGAATAGACTGACACAACGCTAAATAAACCTCTTTTATTAATTTATAGTCGGCTACATTACGTAAATACTTAAAAACAAATATTAGTTTGCGCACTCTAGCACATAGCAACTCGATATGTTTGCGGAAATTTAGATTCGAGTCAATAGTGACACCAAGATATTTCAAATGGTCAGCTCTTTCTAAAGTAGGGCAAGAACATGCAGTGTCAGCGTACGTGCTACAGGTATGCGCGTAAATGATTAGGTTAGTAAGCGGTGTGTTAGTATTTCTCATTGTAAATGAAGTGTATTTTGTTTTGTCAGCATTCAGTGTTAGAAGATTATTCTGGAGCCAATTAGATACAATGTTGAAACCATTCTGAGCATGTTCATAGGCCTCAACTCTTGATTTAGCTGAAAACAACAGGGCAGTATCATCCGCATAGGACATTACAACACCATTTTCGAGTGGCAGGCTGCAAAGGTCATTAATATAGATCAAAAATAATGTAGGACCTAATATGCTGCCTTGTGGTATTCCAAAACGAGTATTAGAAAGATCAGAACTTGTATTCGGACCAATTTTAACACATTGCTGTCGATCGCTAAGATAATCAGATAATAGTTGAAGCTGCGCTCCTCTTATCCCAAGTGTTTCAAGCTTCAGCAAAAGAGTAGCGCAAGAAATAGTATCAAAGGCCTTGGCAAGGTCTAGAAAGATACCAACTGTATGCATTCCACTATCCAGATTCGTAGAAATGTAATTAACCAATTTGTTTACTGCTTGGCTAGTTGATTTTTTAGGCCTAAACCCAAATTGATTATCTGAGAGTAGTTTGTTATCTTCCAGATATTTTATCAGTCTACTATTTATGATTATTTCTAAAAATTTTGATAGTCCCGTTAGTACTGAAATGGGTCTGTAGTTAATCACACTCATTTTGTCTCCAGACTTGAAAATAGGTGTGATCACAGACTTTTTTAGAACTTTTGGAAATATCCCTTTAGATAAACATAGCTGAAAAATGTGAGTGAGCGGAGGGGCCAGTATGTGTTTAAATCTTTTAAGTACATTATTGGGTATATTATCCCACCCAGTTGCGCAGACATCCTTTAAGCCGTTTATAATTCTAATTACTTGGTTGAGGTCCGTATCCAATAAAACAAAAGAATTTAACGTGGAAGATGTCCTAGTTGGGTTTTGAGTGTGGGGACGGCTAATATTTATGGATTTTTCAGCCAAATTTTTACCAACATTGACAAAATAGTGGTTTATCTTATTTATTGCTTCGGATGGGTTTATTTCTGTTGACAGTAAATCAATTTGAGAAAGTAAGATGAGTGAAAGACGCAAAAAGTTATACCCATCAAAAACATAAATGTGAAATGAGAGCCAAGTTCAATATATTATTATGATATATGCCTTGGTTGTTGACTTCAACGACAAAAGAAGTGAAATCTAAATGGGTGCCAAGTTCAATGGTCAGTCCTGAAAATTATTTATAACAACATAAAATATTTCTTTTTCTTATAACTTAGGAGAATATTGTAGCCTAAGGTCTGACTTGGCTAGTTCTCATATACGAAGTATATTATAGCCTTCCCAAGTTCAACCTGTTACTTGTCGGTTCAGTCAACTACCAAGGCATACATTATTATAATATTGAACTTGGCTCTCATTTCACATTTATGTTTTTGATGGGATATCATTACTTTTTGTACATACGCCATCTAGTGTCACTTTTAAATAAATCAATGGAGGCGGCATAGTGTAGTGAGTGAGTTTTTGAGAATGATAATAGGTGGCGTAGTGGTTGTAGAATACGGTTAGTCACGCGTAATAAATACGAAAATCTACTATATTCTTATTTATAAGTAGAAAAACGAAAATATTTGGATTAAAAAAAAATTAAAGGTGGTATTCAACTCGTTATATATTCACGTAAAGATCTTAAAATCAACATATAGAGATTTACAGGCACTAATTATAAGTTAAGTGAAAATTATAACAAAATGATAAAAAATTACCAGTTTCTGATTTTTTCCTTTGTATTCACCTAATTACCTATGTGCATGCCAAATTTGAACTTTCTAGGACATCTGGAACTAGGTTATAGTTTTGATCTATAGGTCAGTCATAAAAATGACGAATTTTGGACGTTAATGTCTAAATAACCGTTTGAGATACCTATGTTTATAAAATTTGGAACACATGTATCTCGCCAGTCTCAATATATGAGCCATATTTGACAAGTTTAGGTAAAATAGTTTTTGAGTTATGAGGGGCTCAAAAGTGGCTCCAAATGGCTCGTGTAATATAACACACTGTGAGCTGTGCGCCAGAACTTGGCTTGACACGCTCCCGTGTGTCTAGACTAATATTTCAGGTAGGTCATCATCATCATCATCTCAGCCGAAAGACGTCCACTGCTGGACATAGGCCTCCCCCAAGTGTCGCCACATTGACCGGTCCCGTGCGACTCGCATCCAGCGGATTCCCGCAACCTTCACCAGGTCATCAGTCCACCTAGTGGGAGGCCTTCCAACGCAACGTCTTCCGGTTTGCGATCGCCACTCCAGAACTTTTCGGCCCCATCGGCCATCCGTTCTGCGAGCAATGTGCCCTGCCCACTGCCACTTAAGTTTGGCAATTCTTTGGGCTACGTCGGTAACCTTGGTTCTCTTGCGGATGTCTTCATTTTCGATCGCGCAAGGAAACTCCGAGCATAGCCCTCTCCATTGCCCTTTTTTTTTTTTTTTTTTTTTTTTTTTCGGATGGGAAATCATCAAATAACCCCTCCCGCTCTGGGCGGAGCAGGAGGGAGTGTCAGACTTTTACTGACTAAAACCCATCCATGTTCCTTCATCGCCCTTTGTGTTCCGGGGCCACGGTATCTCTTTCGAATAGTCCCGCAACCCCGGCAGGCATCGGTCCTTACGGACCCCTTCCTTTTTGCTGACTCTCTTTGAGGCGCGCGTGGAACACGAACGCGCCGTCGACACGGCCTGTCGTCATGAGACGGACGGACGGCGAGCTAGTGACGAGCTTAGCCTTGCACCCCTTACTGATATGAGTGGAACAGTACCAAGTGGTAACATTTTTCACTTTCAGCTGACGGCGTGCATAGCTGTAGTTGTTGATAAGAAGTAGTTGTGAACCTGACCGGGACGTGATGTACTTGAAGTCCTCTGAAAAATAAGTCATTGCTTTATTAACAAGAAGCTCTAAATAGAATATCTTAATTATTCATAATATATTTGTCTACAGTGGAACGGTGCTTAATTTATAGGTTAATGCCCTAGGTTTTCTATTATTTTTTTGTTACAATTTTGAAATTGCTTGATTTGCGAAGCCTGACGAAGCCTGAAATATAATCAAAACTGTCATATTTAATACCTTATTTGTGAGCATAAAAAGCAAAACGCTGCGTCTGTCTGTCCCTATGTATGCTTAGATCTTTAAAGCAGAATCGCTGGAAAGAACAATTGGTGAATATTGATCTTCGAGCAATTTATTACATAGTCATTTACATAGAATATGGGCTAGAGACAGCTCAAGTTCAACAAGTTATTATTACGATGAAGCCTTTAAAATTCTTAAAATGATTGAAGGTTCTTCACTAGAATAAAAGGCAGTTGTTGACAGATTAGCGAAGCTTCGGTGTGACTGCATTCAACATTATGCCACCACATTCGTGAGGTTATATAGTTCAGCTAAGTAGTAAAAGTTCTCTGAACTGAGGGAAACCTTTACAAATATTCTGAGACTTTGTTATGAAAGTGTTAGCGCGCTCCGAATCTTTACATTTCTTTTTGGTGATTGAACCAGAAATTTCGCTCAATAGAAAACAAAATATTAATCACCACAAGTTTATTATTTATAAGTTTATTATTAATAGTAGTTTCATTACAAAGTTGAAATAAGTTTACATCCAAACCTACGAAGTTAATAACGTGCAAGTTAGCTACGAACGTCACTCTGTTTTAGAAATATACATACGCGCAATTTTATCGACCGCGCAGTCTTAGACCACCCTACCCCACATGCCATTAAATTTTAACATAGTATCCTTCTGCTATGATGAATTTTGGCGGTGCATGAGCGTGATCCAACCTAGCTGATACCACAGTCCTATGCGATGCTATAACGTTATTGGTGATGATGAGCTTTGCTTTGCAATACCCCCCCCTAGTGCAACTCCAAGTCATTGTCTGCACATAACTCTTGTGGCAATAGAAAGTGTAGCCGTTGAAAATCGCCAGTTCCTTTCCACCCTGCTTTTTCACAAATTGCAGCTCTGGAAATAAAGTTGGAGTTTTATGCTGTTCTGGAATGTATGGGTAGAAATGTTACCAGGTAAGTTAAACAGTCAGAATGCGTTAGTTAATCAAACTTGTCTAATCCAGACATATTAGAAACGGTATCGTAGTCTGACTGAGTCTTGCAGAATTAGGTAATGTACAAAAGTGAATACAGAGGGGCTCGAAAATCAAGGTTAAGTTACAGTTGCCGCCGTCGTTGAGTAAGTGATTCTTTGATTCGTCGGTCGATTGAGACCCTGCAGTGCCTCGGAAACGTTCATCTACGAATAAAAACAAGAAAGTAATCCAAATATTTCACAAAACGCATTGTACACATCTGCGTACCCCCTCAGAGCATACAGGCGTGATGTTACGTCATGCTGTTGTATAAACAATAAACATCCAAGCGATTGCAACATTCACTGCACATTTGCCGTCTATTTTTGAAGAGTTCCAATTTATATCTCCGAAGATCAGCATCAGATGTTCACAAAATTATAAATGCAATTTCTCGGTGCAAGATCACCTCTTTTTTTTTTCGGATGGGAAATCATCAAATAACTCCTCCTGCTCTGGGCGGAGCAGGAGGGAGTGTCAGACTTTTACTGACTAAAACCCATCCATGTTCCTTCATCGCCCTTTGTGTTCCGGGGCCACGGTATCTCTTTCGAACAGTCCCGCAACCCCGGCAGGCATCGGTCCTTACGGACCCCTTCCTTTTTGCTGACTCTCTTTGAGGCGCGCGTGGAACACGAACGCGCCGTCGACACGGCCTGTCGTCATGAGACGGACGGACGGCGAGCTAGCCCATAGCCCACCGTCCACAGGCCCGCGCCTACGGTGGCCGGGGGCCACGTGGTGGTGGCCCCCGACGCCCGGGGCGCCTCCCGCGGCGGCCGGGACGTTGAGAGGTTCGCTCCCTCTCACGTTCCGCCACCTCCTTCTCTAGCATTACTGCTTCGCAGAAGGAGGTGACGGCGTCCCATTCCGTCTCGCTCCGGACCATGGCTTGCACCAGGGCCGGACGCGAGAGGTCACCGGCGCCAATCGCCGCTTCGAGGACACGGCGGTGCTCCGCCCACGCGGGACACACCTCCACCGTGTGCTCCACCGTGTCCTCCGGTCGATCCTCGCAATGGAAACACCCGGGCGTTTCCTCCCACCCGATTCGGTGCAGGAACCTCCCGAACACTCCGTGTCCGGTGAGGACCTGCTTCAGGCGGAAGGTGAGGACGCCGTGGCGTCTCTCAAGTCACTCCTCAAAGACTTATCGCCACTATCGTGGCGTGCCCTGCACGGGGTTGCGACAGTCGCTCTCTCCATGTCGCCATGAGATCCCGCCGGAAGTCTGTCCGCTGAGCGCGGCAGCAGAGTTTCCCCCCGGCGTAGCGCCTCCGCGCGCCATTCATGTAGGCGCGCGAGGACTATCGCCTCTAGATCCCATGGCGGCAATCCGGCAAGGAGGCTCGCCGCCTCGCGGGAGATCGTACGGTACCCCCGGACCAGCCTTACGGCTACTACCTTTGGGCGCGTTCAAATAGTGGGCGGCTCGCAGCCTCAATGAACGCGCCCACACCGGGGCCCCGTAAAGGGCCATTGACCGTACGACTCCCGCGTAGAGCCTCCAGCAGGAGGCATTTGGCCCCCCCAGATTGGGCAGGAGCCGCCTGAAGGCAGCCCCAGTCCGTTCCAGTTTGGGGGCCAAACGTCGGAAATGTTCTACGAAGTTCCACCGGCTGTCAAGGACAAGTCCCAAGTACTTCAACTTCGACTCAACGCCGATGGATACCCCTCCTACCGTCAGTGAGGATCCCGGAGGTGGCGCATTCCGAGGCCCATGAAAGCACATGGCCTCGGACTTGTGCAGTGCCACCTCAAGACCCAGTTGCCGGATCCACTCAACGACTATCGTAACCCCGCGTGTCATCGCTTCGGCCGCCGCCTCGTGCGACCTCCCCTGTGCCAGCACCAGCGTGTCGTCAGCGTAGCACACTACGCTGACACCACTAGGGAGGTCGGCGCGCAGCACCCAGTCGTACCCGATGTTCCACAAGGGCGGCCCTAGGACCGATCCCTGCGGAACACCACACGACATCTTTCGCCGGTTCCATTCTCCGCTGCGACCGGGGTAGATGACGGCTCTGTCCGTCAGATAGTCCCCGACCACTCGACGGAGGTAGGTTGGCACCCGGTGATACCGGAGTGCCTCCCTAATGCAGCTCCAGGGCATGGAGGTGAAGGCGTTGGCGATGTCGAGAGACACCGCCAAGACAACCCCACTCCTGGAAACCGCATCACCTCTTACGTATTATTATTCAATAAGGTATAAACGCACTTACACGTGGCTTGCTTAGCAGCTGGATGCACGCTACTACGATACACGCCAGGCGTCAAGCGTGGCGCCAAACGCAAAATGCGACGGGATGCGGAGATTTAAGAACGTTTGTGTCACTTCGCTACTTGCTAGGCTACCCGCTAGCCTCTATGCGCATCTAAACAAGTCACTTGCAAGTGCTTTCGTAGCTTTAAGGGCCGTCCGTAACTACGACGCGACGACGGTCCGACGCAGTGGACATGTTGTTTCAATCGGTGCTTATACAGAAATGGATTTTAATAAAACATTGCGCGACGTCAGATTATACAAGGTTCAGATTAATAACATATCGCTACAATGATACACTTGCTCATTCGATTTCGACATAACAACCTTTGGAAATGACAAATTTTGTAGGCGCATGGCCGGAGTGAGCAGAACTAGATTCCGATTTTACCAAGAGCCTGGACGTAGCAGTGTCTTCATTGGTAATGTTCAGGTAAGCTTTGCAGGGCGCGCCGAAGGAGCATCTCCATATGTTTGAGAACTGATATTGCTCGTGGAAATAGAAAGAGTAGCCATTAACAATAACCACTTCTTGGCCGTCCTGCTTCTTTGCCCATATCACTGAAAAAGAGAAAAGATTAATCTTAATATCTCGTTTAAAGAAAGAAAAGAAATATTTGCCAGTTAACATGTCAGCGATGGAACGTTGGAGGTGCACATGCAGTAAATATGTATAAGTACAGAAAAGTATTGCCATTAAAACTCTTATCTAAGCATACAGAAAGTAAGCATCATTTATCAACACAAAAACATACCGTTTCATGTAGATTTAACTTAGTGCAAAGAAAAACATCATCAGGAAGCATGGTACTTAAACTAAACACACTTGCTCATTATAGCTTGATGATAACATCCTTGGGCAAGATTTTGTGGGCGCATGGCTCGTGTGATCCATTCTAAATTTAATCAAGGACCTGGACGCAGGAGCATCATCATTAGTGAAGAACATCTGAGCTTTGCAGGGCCTACCGAAGGAGCATCTCCAAATGTTGGTGGACCGTCCTCGCGAGTGACAATAGAATGTTTAGCCATTTAACAATAACCACTTCTTTGCCATTTTGTTTCTTTGCCCATGTCACTGAAACATAAATCCGATTATATTAAGCATTGATATATTCTATGAACCACTTTGCTACTCAGCAAGGTTGTAGCGGGGTTGTAATCCCCGCATGTAAATAAATAACCAATGAAATATAAAATCACATATTTTTATCATCCAAAAATATAACCGTACTACTTAAGGTAAGCACTACTTCGTCGGCATGAGAAATTCCTAATACCTGCGTTTATTCGATCGGCGAACCTGCATCGGACTTTAGCCGAAACACCAATCACTATGTGAGTTTGCGACGTAAGATTTCAACTAGTGATAATTGTGATAAAACAAAAACCATTGGATAGTTTAAACTATATACTAATTATATTGTTTAACTTTACAAAAAAAAAAGTTTTAATATTAAACATATTTCAAGCAAAGAACAATTCTCAAGTATGGCTATCGACATATTATTATCTCAAGTAAGCTTTTGTAATAGGTGCATCCACTAAATATGGTTATCCTGGACTCTCTACCAAACCCTCCCGGAAATATAGTAGCTATGTTATAAATAACAATAATAAAATTAATTGATCTTCACATAAAACCCAGCAGTAATTCTAAAAGTGGGCGGCTTATGATTATGCTCTAGTTTAGATGTCAGGACCGTTCGTTGTGCTGGGTCGGCTCTGTTAGTGATCATCATCCTCGCTTTGCACCTCATCGCGCTAGTACAAGTCCAGGTGCTCTTGCTCATATTCTGTGTGTGGCAGTAGAAGGTATATCCGTCCACAATGGCCAATTCCCTGCCGTTTATTTTTTTACCCATTGTAGTTGTCCTAAAAAATAAACAATTACTGATTTATATCACAGGTGTTTAACTTACATGCTTAGCGTTATAATTCTATAAACCTGTAAATATTTAAATAGAAGACCAAGAAGCACCAACTGTTGGTCTTGTGATGAGTATGGCAATAGAATGTGTCGCCATTCAGAATAACTAGCTCCTACCCATTCTGTTTTGTCACCCAGGTTTTGTGATCAAAACAATCGTAAGGAATTTTCGTTTTTTGGTTTTTAAAGCAATTCGAGAAGGTAGAGCCAATTATAGAAAAAAACCGAGAAAAAAAATTAAACCAAGAATATTTTGGAGGTTCTAAAGAGAGCGTGCGTGGAAGAAAACAAACTTCATCCACAAATTCAAGTTTATTGGCAGAACTAAAAATTTAAAGAAAGCAAAATGAAGGACAGGAATAACAGGTTTCTACCGACCATTCATATGTCTGATCTATAATTATGACATACTGATCTTATGACATGGTCTAGCTAGAACCTGATTTTAATTTTAATTATTTTATTATAAAATTAATGATCTAAGTACAGCATAAAACAAAGCTTAAAATTATACATCTTAGCTGATATTTCAATGTCGGCGGTCGATGTGTGTGGTTCAGTGAGGCCGATACCACCACCCTTTCCACAGGTATCATAAGTATGAGGGGGTGTAACCATCTAGTAACCATATAGTGAAAAAGAAAATGTAGCGACAACACGTAATTTTATTTGCTCCGTTCATTTTTGTTATTTTAATTGGAAAATGTCAGTGTATAAACAAGTGAGCTATACTAACTTGAAGCTGTGAAAAAGGACTATTTAATATTGATTACAGCAGCTCAAAATTCGACGTGGTTCGTAAGTTATTAACAAATAAGTTGATAAAATTAGTGCTCAAGTACAATTATTCCTGATCCACGTCAACCCGCGGCCGGCTCGCTGCTACGCACACAGACGCACCACACGCACGTGCGGTGCAGGCACAGGTGCGGTTCTCCGAATTTCTCCGAACTCGTGAATTATTAAATGCATGTTTTGAAACGCTACCAACGCATAAATATAAACATCACGCTTGCTTTCGGGACTACGGTAAACAGAATTATTGGTAACAAATTGCTTAGCGCATTATTACTAACATGGCGCCGAATGATCATAACTGCTCAAGCTGCCCCAAAACCCTACCAAGTAAGGGCTACCTCAAATGCTTCAAATGTATATCCAAATATCATCTGCAGTGCGCAAAAGTAACTGAAAAATGTTTCCAAGCAATGACGCCTACCAGCAAATCTTCCTGGACTTGCAAGAACTGTCGCGGCAAACTAGCTAAGGTTAATACATCAACTCCATTGCTCAATAAGACTAGCTCATCCACCGAATGTATTAACAGCAGCATACTCGAAGGTTCCTTCGATGACGGGGACTCCAATATAACACTGAGGCAAAAGTCCAACATCTGCAATGTGTCCTCGGACAGCTTGATGCAAAGTCTAGATCTAGAGGAAAAATTACGGACCATCATCAAACAGGAATTGAACTGCTTCCTTGAAACCAAAATTAAAATATTAATAACAGACCAGCTTAAACAAATGTCAGAACAAATATCAGACTTCAAAGACTCAATGAATTTTTACAACGCACAATTCGAAACTCTCAAATCCAGCCTGGCGGAGAAAGAAGCTGTCATAAAAAAGTTACAAACTGAGAATGAACGTCTGTTAACCACATCCACAGACCACGCTATGAGGCTGTCATTAGTAGAGCAGAGTATTCGTGTGAACAACGTCGAAATCAACGGGATTCCGGAATACAAGACGGAAAACGTGATCACCACTGTAATACAACTAGCAAAAGCTGTAGGAGAACCACTTGAAGACGGTGATGTCGTTCACGCTACACGAGTAGCCAAATTAAACCTAGAGAACAACAGACCCCGCCCAATGGTAGTCAAACTACGTACACCTCGTCTCCGCGATAGCTTGATAGCGGCAGTAGTCAATTTTAATAAAAAAAAACAACCTCAAGACAAGCTCAACTCTTCACACTTGGGTATAGGAGGAGAACGCTCACCGGTATACGTTTCGGAGCATTTGTGTCCGGTCAATAAGCAGCTACACGCTGCGACAAGGAAGTTAGCCAAAGAGTTAGGCTACAAGTTTGTGTGGGTTCGAAATGGTCGAGTGTTTGTTCGCAAAGATGTACCTCACGCCGCAATTCTTATTCGCAGCCTGGAAAACCTATCACAACTTAAAAGCAGTGACTAGTTCAACAACTAATTATGCCCCTAATTACATTTACGTATCAGGTTATAATTTACATATTTGCAATGTTCAATATATATTACCAAAATGTAAGAGGTTTAAGAACAAAATCCAACGATCTGTATCAAAATGTTTTACTGAATAATTATAAAATTATAGCTTTTACTGAGACTTGGCTGAATTCGAACATCCTGAATAGTGAGTTGTTTGATTCAAGGTACACTGTTTACCGTCGTGATAGAATATGTCACAATAATGCTAAAAAGGATGGCGGTGGAGTTCTTCTAGCTGTTTCACAGGATGTTCCATCAGCCAGAGTCTATAGCTGGGAGAGCAACAGCGAAGACCTTTGGGTGATTGTTAAGCTGAATATTAATAATATTGTTAAAAATGTAGCTATTTGTGTCTCGTATTTACCACCTCCAGTAAAAACAGAAACTTTGTCAAACTTTTTAAATAATGTCAGTAATGTCACAAACAACGTTGAAGATGTTCTTATCCTCGGAGATTTTAATCTTGGATTTATCAAATGGTCAGCTTTAGATGAATATACTCATTCCATTCCTGAAAACTACAACAATACTCTAGGGGAAACGTTTGTTGACTTTTTAGCAATGAACAGTCTTTTCCAATATAACAACGTTCCTAATATTGATGATCGAACATTAGACCTAGTTATAAGCAATATGAATAACCTTACTGCTTCCCATACCTCTGACCTTCTTACTAAACTTGATCCGAGACATCCTGCCCTGCTTATAATAATATCACAGGGAAATACAAAATACTTACGCTCAAAGAATAACATCCGCCCAAATTTCTACAAGTGTGATTATTCAAAAATCATGTCAGACCTACTAGCTATTGACTGGGATCTTGAATTTTCTCATTCTGACAATATTAATTATCTTCTTACAATATTCTATGCAAAGCTTAAAGATTTGATCGACAAGCACATACCAAAACATAGAAGTAAAAATTCAAAATATCCGTCTTGGTTTAGTAAAGCGCTCATAAAATTACTATCCGAAAAAGAGAAGTATCGCAATAAATTCCGTAAATACAACAATCCTCGAGACAAGCTAAGCTACGATTTACTCAGAAGCCGTTGTCATACAATGATCAACCAAAATTACAGCGATTACAAACTCCATATTGAGACAGAAATATCAAAAAACCCAAAATCATTTTGGCGCTACATTAAAAACAAACGTAATAGTAAATCAACGATTCCGGCCAGAATGTACTTGCACGACGAAGTAGCTAGTAATGGAACTGACATTGTAAATCTTTTTGCTTCTCATTTTTCTTCAATTTATACCGACCCTAATGGTAATGCAACAACAGATATCAAAGAATCCGACGAAGTGTTAAGTAGTATTAAATTTACATCAGAAGAAGTTCTAGCAAAAATTAAAAAATTAGATAGCACCAAAGGCGCCGGTCCCGATTTAATTCCACCTGTTTTTGTGAAGTCATGTGGTAGAGCACTGTCAAAGCCGCTGAGCCTTTTATTTAACAGATCTTTGGAGTCGGGAGTATTCCCCGACGAATGGAAAAAAGCCCGTGTTGTACCTGTGCTCAAAAAAGGTGACTCAAGCGACATAAAAAACTACAGGCCGATTTGCATACTGTCATGTTTTTCAAAACTGTTTGAATGTCTCGTTTGTCCCATTCTGACCAACTACTTAGATACTAAGCTTTCCGATAGTCAACACGGTTTTCGAGTTGGGCGATCAACCGAGACCAATTTAGTAAAATATTTTTCTGATATTTCTGAAGCGCTTGATAGCAGACACGAAGTTGACGCAATATATACGGACTTTAGCAGCGCATTCGATAAGGTGAGCCATTCACTCATGATAGCGAAACTCGAGCTCAGTGGTGTCCACGGATCGTTGTTAAGGTGGTTCGCATCCTATCTTATAAATCGCTCTCAGTTCGTTGCCGTCAATGGTTATGTCTCTTATGAGTTTTACACACGATCTGGAGTCCCACAAGGCTCCCATCTTGGCCCAGTCCTGTTTTTGTTATTTGTAGACGACATCACAAGCCAAATAAAACATTGTAAAGCCTTGCTGTTCGCCGATGATTTAAAAATTTATAGAAAGATCACGGGACCCGCTGACAGTAGGCTTGTACAAAGTGACCTAAAAAATATTGAAAACTGGTGCATAGCAAACAACATGGCCCTAAACACTAAAAAATGCTTCTTCATTCGTTTTTCTAGAAAAAAATCGTCTTTTCCCACCTCTTACACACTGTACAATTCTCCACTGTCAAAAGTATGTCAAATACGTGACCTTGGGGTTCTAGTCGACGATGAGCTGAGTTTTAAACCTCACATCAGCAATGTTGTCAAGAAGTCAGCACAGATGCTGGGTTTCGTTAAACGCAATACTCGGGGCTTTCAATTTCCAAAGACCAGAATAGTTTTATTCAACACTCTTGTGCGTAGTCGGTTAGAATATGCTAGCGTTGCGTGGAATCCGTTCTATGCTGTTCATTCGCAAAGAATTGAAAGAATTCAACGAGTTTTCACAAAGCATCTTGCCTTTTTATCCAGAAAAATAAGCCATCGCTGTCCGTACGAGCAACGCCTACATTTTTTCAACATAAAGACGCTGCGAGACCGTCGCCGTTCACGCGATCTTATTTTTCTATACAAA
The DNA here is from genome assembly GCA_905147715.2 of Xestia xanthographa. NCBI lineage: Eukaryota > Metazoa > Arthropoda > Insecta > Lepidoptera > Noctuidae > Xestia > Xestia xanthographa. The sequence goes on from LR990646.1 coordinate 9,375,852, forward strand.
ATTGTCAACGGAATCATAAAATGCAGTGATTTAGTTGAGCAAATTTCGTATTCAGTCCCTTCAAAACCTCCCAGATATCCCATCACCAGACTGTTTCATATCCCTTTTCGCAAGTCAAACCTTGGTCTCAATGCTCCTTTGCTCAGAATATGTAGAAACTATAACAGCTCCCACACATTACTGGAAACCGATTTATTCGGCGTTTCCCTTAACAAGTTTAGAAGATCAGTTTCTGAGGTACGGGAGAGCACTAATTTAGGTACCTTTAAATAACTAATTTCTGTCAACTCAACACATTTACAACTGCGCAACCATTTAACAAAAAAATTAATTCTTTAGATATCACACTCATAATGCATAATTATGTATAATATCATCATAATTCATATCACTTCATTTAGTATTAAGTAAATTTTCTTTTAAGTATATTGTATTCAAATTTTATTATTAAGATTTGAAAAATTATATATTGTTGTCTTACGGTGAATGCTGCGTATACCTATAATAGGCATACATACCAGCACTTTTATGTTATTTTCATTGTTTCACATTAATTCTTAGTATGTATTGCTGTTGGTGTACCAAATAAATAAATTAATAAATAAATAAATAAATCTGAGCTTTGCATATTGTCTTGCCTAAACTGCACAGCCAAGTCCAATTGCTGCGAGCAACTTTTTTACGGCATGTGAATGTGAATCCTTCTACTATAGCAAGTTCCTTCCCGTCCATTTTATTCGCCCAACTCACTGAAACTATTATTTAATTACATGTTACCTGAGTATTAAGAGGAAGTATGAAAGTGGCGCCGGAGGCTGAAACGTTGTGTGGTAATCGGTTGTGGTATGGATGTGATGCGAAGGAACGAGGAAAATATCGTGAGGAAAGTTTTGAGTATGAATGTAGACGGGGTTTAAGAGAAGAGGAAGATCAAAGAAACGATGGATGGACTATGTGAAGGAAGATAATTATGGCAAGAAAGAGAAGGTGTCTGATGAGAGGTCGAGTAATAGAGACGTGTGGAAGAAGAAGACATGCTCCGCCGACCACAAATAAATTGGTATAAAGGCAAGAGATGTTGATGACGATATAAGTATACTGCTATTTTTTAGTGGACTGGTTATTTTTGCGCCAGAATTCAGATGAAGCATCTAAAATGACCCACTCGTAGGTGACTTACCCTTCGGATAAAAAAGTCATGAGGATTAGTTAATAATTTTGCGTAATTAAAACAATATTTTGCATTTTCCAAACATTATTTATTGAATGTTCCTGTAAATAATAAACTAGCGGTCGTCACGCGGTTTCACCCGCGTAGTTCCCGTTCCCGTGGGAGTACGGGGATAAAATATAGCCTATGTTACTCAAGGTGAATGTCAAATCAAATCAGTCGCAATCGGCGCAGTAGTTTTTGAGTTTATTTATTACAAACATACACACAAAAATACAAAAACACAAATCTTTTCTCTTTATAATATTAGTGTAGATATTGCTTATGAATGTGGTGGTTTTTCCAGAACAATAAGTCTAAAGATCATGTCAGTCGCTATAAAACAGAACGTGCCTAAAACAGAGAGAAGATAATGTTACTGACTACGTATAAACTCACAACACTACTTAACATAATATGATTGCGTAGAACTGACCCTCGAGCTACTTCGTAACTTAACACTTTCATCTTTTGTTCAGGAAATGCTTTGATGTAGTATCGGGACAAAGGACACAGCACAGCGGGGCTAAAGTGGGGTGGAAGTTAGCGTTTACCTATATCTAGTTTTTTCAGAGACATGCGCGGCCGTTCTAACTAATATACTAGTCAACTGCATAACCTCTTTCTTGTTTTCTTGAATATAGTTAAAAGTGAAGCGCACGCCTCTATAATCTAACATTTCTTATATACACATTTCAAACATTAGCTACAAACTACAATTACCTAATTACCAAGCTACAATATCCATTACTGATACAATACTTAGGAGGTTCGTGCTTGTGTTCCAGTTTCGCTGACAGCACAACCCGACGCGATGGTTTCGCGTACTTGGTGATCTCCATCCTGGCATGACAGTCCCCTCCATAGGTACAGTTCCAGATCTTCATAGTCCTCTTTAAACTCTGCTTACGACAGTAGTAAGTGTAGCCGTTCACTAGTGCCACTTCTTTTCCGTTAAGTCTCTTCATTAATGTTACTGTAAGATTTTTTAATGTGTTAATAACGACGTGAAAATTTTTATCAGACATTTGAGTTTGTTTCATGCATAAAATATAAAATTATGTGGTAGTTATAGACATTTTAAACAGCTTTTACAGGTAAGAAGCTCTCTTGGTATAATTTCTGAATAAAAGAAAACTTTTATTACTAAGCAACAATGAGTTTATTAACGTAATATCTGGAGTAGGTCTGAAAGATAGGTGAAGTAATATCTGGTCTATTGTAGGTAATAAAAGAAAAAACTAAATAGAAAATAATAGTAGGTATTTTGTTTCTCAGCGTATTTTATTTTGCAATAGTATTAAAAAGACTACCTAAGTAAATTAACTGCTCGCATATAAATGTTACACCAAACAAAGTAGACTCCATAACACTCATTCTACATTGACATTAAAGCTTAATAACTTAACTACAAGTAACATATTATTACTTTTAAATATTAATTGTGGGAGTAAAGTATTAAGCATGGCTATGTTCTTTCTTATGTGAAACTATTACATTGTCAATAGTGACGATAACTGATTTACATCCCAATGGCGTCCGAGTACAGTGCCATCGCTGCTTGGACCCTTTATACTGACTAGCGCGATTATACCGATAGTGACCGAAGATGATCACAGGGTTGCCACTCCTCGTCGTGCTGAACAGTGGCTGGAATTCTGTAGCTGTAATAAAACATCAATGCATTGTAGCGTTTTGTTAAAAACACCCGCAGGAACTAGTTTGTAAACTTATTTTTTGCTGCGTGTTCCAGCCCGCAAGCACTTTTTGATCACTATCTTTTGATGTGTTCAATAATATGAACGAAACAAACATATTCACCACTTCCGATAATTGCTCAAAAGCTGCTTTAAATTTATTGAAACTAATTTATAGATGATAATGAAACATTTATTTTTGACAAATTCAATATTAACTAACTCTACCAAACATTCACTAAATAGCTATAGCTTTATCATCATCATCAGCATCATTTCAGCCGAATGACGTCCACTGCTGAACATAGGCCTCCCCCAAGGGGGGGTTTTGCCATAATCGCCACGCTTGGCAGGCGGGTTGGCGATCGCAGCACGGTTGTTACAAAAGCACAGAGAACGCTGCTGCCCATTCTCTGGTAAGTCCCTTAGTCGCCTCTTACGACACCCACAAGAAGATATGGGATGGTGCTATTCTTTACGTCCGACACCATACAGACATCCGACACCATATCAGACATAGCATTAATACTAAATCATATAGATGTCATTAATAAAGAGGTTTAATGAAATCGTCCCAATGATTATCTTCAGTCTTATGACTAATTATTTGACTATCAAAAGTAAATATAGTAGATCGGCTCCGTATGGGTACCGGGTACATGTCCATCGCACTTTGGCTCCTTTGCAACTTAAAACCCGATTATACCGATAGGGACCAACAATGATGACAGGATTGCCATCTATACGTTCGTGCTGAAAACTGGCTCCAAGTCTGCAATTAGACATACAATAATATTATTATTAAAAATGTTTAAAACTATACTATGGTATTTATTTGACATATTTAGTAGTTCTGTACGGTGTCGGACGTAAAGAATAGCACCATCCCATATCTTCCCGTGGGTGTCGTAAGAGGCGACTAAGGGACTTACCAGAGAATGGGCAGCAGCGTTATCTGTGCTTTTGTAACAATCGTACTGTGATCGCCAACCCGCCTGCCAAGCGTGGCGATTATGGCAAATACCCCCCTTTGGGGGAGGCCCGTGTCCAGTAGTGGACGTCTTTCGGCTGAAATGATGATGATGGAATAATTGTTAAAATTAAAGTCATTTCATTTAATAAAACTTTTATATCTATAGCTGCACAAACAATTTTTTCAACACAGCATGTATAATTTACAGTAAACAGGAATCATCCTAGTGGTTATGTTCACTTCTATGGCTAGCAATGACACTGTCGACAGTTACGATAGTAGATCGGCATCCTAGTGAGACCCGGGAACATGTCCATCGCACTTTGGTTCCTTTATAACGACTAACCCGATTATACCGATAGGGACCAAGCACGATGACATCTTTACCAAATCTTGACTTGCTGAAAACTAGTACGTAATCTATATACATATAATAAATCTGTAGAAAAATCGTTTTTTTACATCTATATATCTATCTTCTATACTAATATTATAAAGAGGTAACATTTGTTTGTAAGTTTGTATGTTTGAACCAATTTTAAAAATTGTTTCACTGGTAGAAAGCTACATTATTCGTGAGTGCTATAGGCTATATTTTATTTCCGTACTCCCACGGGAACGGGAACTACGCGGGTGAAACCGCGTGACGTCAGCTAGTCTTAAATAATTTTACGAAGCTCAAGAGTTTTTTTGTTTGTTTGTTTGGTTGGTTGAACGCGCTAACTACAGGAACTAATGGTTCGAATTAAAAAAAAACTTTTAGTATTGGATAGTCCATTTATCGAGGAAGGCTATAGGTTATCTAATATCACGCTACAACTAAATGGAGCGGAGTATCAATGATAAATCAATAAAAGTTGCAAAAACAGGGAAAATGTGATTCTTTTGAGAGCTTTCGTTGCGAGCGCTGCATAAACGGTTAAAGTTACGCAACAATCATGTAAGAGGGAATTGTTCCTCTTGAAACGATCTAAAAAAATCCGCGATAGCGATATCTTTTAAGGTTGACTCACAGTCTCTCTAACCCTCTCTCTCTCTCTCTCTTTCTCATTTGACGCAGACGAAGTTGCGCGGGTCAGCTAGTCTGTAATAAAACAGAATAATATAACATAATCTGGCATTGTAAATTTGAATTTCCTTTTATTTACGAAAAAACTGATGTAATCATCGATGCGTTCGGGACAAAAAATACTAACAGTTTCGGAAATTGGCAGTAATTGTCACCACACAGAACCTATTTGAGCAAATACTGTTATATTATTTACGGTGATTTCCATGTTTACGGAAAGAGTACAAACATTTTTTGTTTTATTTATTAAACAAAATATTTAATCATTTACTCTCACACACTAACAAATCATAAAAAACTAATTAGAATGATTGAGAACTGAACAGTAAAATTAGATTGAAAGCACTAATTCTAAAAAATAATTCAAATTAGTAAAGCATAAATATTTACTTATATCTACAGTAGCAAGCCTTCCATTTAAAACAAAGCATCAAAATAGGAGCAAGTTACATCTTTCTAAATTCTGGAATTAAATCAAAATAACTTTTATTAATTTAACAATATAACTTATTCAAAGCAGTAATACTAGTGATTATGATTATTCCAATAAACAATCACACCTTCAACAGTTGTGCCTCAGATCCTGCTACAAATCCATCGCACTTTGGCCCATTCACAAGTACTAATCCGAATATATCGATAGGGACCATCGACAATCGCAAGGTTGCCACGTCGTGACATACTGAACACAGCACGTGTATCTGTAAAACATAAACGTATTGTATAGTTTTGTGTTTAGTTCATTAAAAGTATACCATCAAGAACGAATTTTTAACTATCGCGAGGTAGAGGGAGGATCAAAAATTATATGTTTAGGCTAATATTCATTTAGGTTTATGCATAAGTAAGAATTTATAAACCACACACCACACCAAAACTTCTGAAATGAAAGTTTAAGATTGTTTTACTACACACACACTTTTAAATAGGTTGGAAACACAAGACAATTTCGTTTGTGTCTGATTGTAAACATAATTTATTAACTTATATTCATCCGAATCATGTCAAACTTAACTACTGAATAATAAATCAGTTCATTAAAAACTCTTTGAATTTGACCGTCAATGGTTATGCATATCGTTTATACGACTAACGAGGAGATTATTGAAAGTAACCTCACTTGCTCGGCATCCACTTTTGTGCCTGGTACAGTACCACCGGACTCTGGGCCCGCCTTTACAACGATTTTTTCGAGTATACCGGTAGCTTCCCATAAAGATCACGGGATTTCCTTGCGCCGCCATGCCGAAAACTGGCACTGGATCTAAAATATAACAAAATACCATGTAAGTCTTGTAGGCGTAGTCTCAGTAATAACTATATTTAGTGTTTTGATAGTGGAGGAAAACTCAAAAAGACAACATTCCAATGAGTAACGAATGGGTAGAAAAAAAATAACTTAAGTGAGCCGTGTGCAAGTTTTAGATAATGTACACACAGCAAATTAGTTAGGTTTGCAGAGCACACCAATATAATGCTGGTGTGCATAAAGTCAACTGGTGTATTACTTCGCTTCACGTCTCACAATAAGTCAGCAAACACGCGTGTGTGTAGCTAATCTTCGCTAAGATTGGCCGCCGTGATTGAAAACGGTTAGGACTATTTTGTTGGCAAAGAATATGAAGCATAAATTTCACGTTGTTGCTAACTGGTCTTGTGGAATAGGTGTATAAGCAATGGGCTGGTAAAACAAATGTCGTAGGATCGAATCCCACCACCGTCATTGACTTTTTGCATTTTTAAAAACTTTTGTTGTCATTTTGTTGAATTTTTATTTTTCTATTTTAACTGATAATAAGAAAAAAATATGGAAGTGAAAATTTAACTATTTGTAATAAGAAATCAACAACATTTATTGCCTAGGTTTTTATAATAATTATAATTACAAATTATAAAGTTTTGTGCATGACAAATATTCTAAGTCGGACAGGAAATAACGTTATTTTTCATATTCAAGAGAGTAATTTAATTATAGTGATATGAATACACATGTTAGTAAGAAAGATATTAAGATACAGGTATCCTAAATTGTTATCTCACTAACAATAACATCACTCACATAAAACAAATTACCCCTTGATATTTTTATTAATAGCCGATTGGTGCGCCTTTACTATCGGTATGCAACGCGCACACTTGGTATCATCAGGTTATGTAAAACGTTCAAGTAACCTTCACTGGTATTGCGACCCCCTACCTGCACTAATTCACCAGGACCAATTGATGACATTCATCCCCAAAATCCCAAAGTAAAGCAGCCACTAGACCTGCATGGAAGAATATTTTTTTTTATTATAGCGTTCACCATCTTTTCGCCACAATATTTTGCGACCGTCTCTGTCCGACTTAAAACATTTTTCATCGCTAAATATAACAACATTACTGCACCAATCGAAATCCAAATATTCTCTTGCGAAGCGTACCCGGTTTTGTCTGCGAATATCTGACAGTAATATTTGGCTTGGCTGGCCTACGACATATCACATCAGCTGCACGCAAGTGGTTCCGTACAGTTTGTAATTTCACGTCATGTTTAGTCGCCATTAAACGAGTAGTGAAGAAGGGCTCAGCGATACGCGTTGCAATTATATCACGGTAACGCGCATTGCCATCTGTGTATGCTATGGATTAGCCTTCAGTCCCGGTCGGCAAGGATCAATGCTTCCCGAATCTGCATATCGATGGACCGACAATTGCACAGTCCTTCTCTGTGAACAATAATAAAATATTGTTACAAAAAACAACAATCAATAACATGTGGATTATATAAACATTATTATTAATCTTCTAAACATATTAATATTATTTTGTTACTTACCGATATATTTAAACGCCTCGCAATTTCACTAATTGAAACGTTTTGCTCACGCAAATAATAATCTCAGCTCTTAAAAATGTAGTTAAGTGATTCATAATGATTAACAAATAAAAGCACTGCTCAAAACACGCAGGGTATAATGCCTAAAAACGTAAAGTAAGCCCGATAATCAATAACATTATGACGATGTACTTAAACTACTAACTTACACATGATTAGTAATTTTTAGAGGGTAGACCTCAAATAAATTCTAACTCAAATATAAAGAAGACTTCCCAATATTTAAGCAATGAATTGAACAAACAAATGTAAAACGTTTCATTAAAACATACAAAAACACCGATGTGTCGGCAGTCGGATTTGAACTTACGGCGCTAGGCGCTGGCGGCGTAAGATACTGTTTACCGCACGCTCGACCATTGCGCCACGGAGAAGATTGTTAAGTTGGCTAAATTTATGCTTCATATTCCATGCTACATCAAGTGAGAAGAAATTGCAAGTGTGTGGGTGGTCAACGGGTTATTGTTAAGCGCAAACACTAATAAATAGGCGAAGCCAGATAGCCGTTGACTTTACGCACACCAATAACTTTGTTAGTGTGCCCTGCAAACCGAACTTGATTGCAGTGTGTACACGGTTGCGCTAAAGTCCCGAGACGGTGCTTATTCAGTTTCACAAATTAAAGTATAGCCATTGGATGGGATAAAATTCACACTAGGACCTAGTGTGTGTCCAATGTTTTTAAAGGATTCCAAAGTGATCCCAGAATTCCCATTTAAAGAAAGAAAGAAAGAAAAGTATTTCTTGTTGGACTACAATTACATGGTAATTGTTATAAATTAAATGTCTGAAAAACGATTTTAACAATCGTTTTGCTAAGAATTCGGTCGAAAAAAAACAGGTTTGAATGAATCGCAGAATATTTTATTCACATATTTGCTTTTATGAAATCTTACATTGTGTACCTATATAATATAAATTATCCAAAAAAAAAAAACAAATCGTACTTCGACATACTTAGCTTACATCGAATAAACATTTACCTAGTTTTGATACTAACAAACTTCCACAAAAATGTCTGCATATATTCCTAGAGTTAATAACAAAAATGTACCAAACTACAGTGAGTACACTACTGAAAGTTCGCCGTTGTTAAATTACCTATACAGGGTGTAAAAGACCTCATCACGAAGCCGTCAACCAAGCATTTTGTACATCAAACTAAGTAACTTTACGCAAAAATTATTGCTGGGAAACGATTTTTTTTTTGGGGTGAAAAATCATGTTTTGTGGTAGAACTCAATGTAACGCACTCAAAACATTGTGCTGATGGATGGATTGAATAGTACGGGGGTCCTGGAGGTGTTTAAAGTAAAAATCTTACATTAAACACTTGTATAAAAAAAAAAACTTGTCAAAAAGTTGGAACTTTGACCACCAATATCTCCGTAACTAGAAGGTTCCCAGGTATGGTGTAGAACAAAAAAAATATCGCGATGACAAGGAGAATAAGTGCTTTTCGGCTTCGTTAAGAGGTGTTTTACACCCTTTATAAAGCGTGATCAATAAACCTACGCTACCATCTAAACAACGAATCGTATTAACATATTGTCAAAACAAATGAGAAATTATTTCTTAATGATTATGCTCTTTCTTATGGCTAACGACGATACCATCGTAAGTAAGGATACTCGATCGGTAGCCACGTTGGTACTTATTGCAATACTACCATATTTTAGATCCTTTTCTATTTTTACTAGTTTTCCGATTATACCGATAGGGTCCAAAAAAGATCACAGGATTCCCATGCGTAGTCGTGCCAAAAACTGGTTTTGGATCTGAAACAAAAGTTTAGGCCAATCCACACTGGCCATTTTTTTTAAATTGTGCAAGGTGCATATTTCCAGGAATAAGGTCTCTAATTTTTTTTTTCGTGAAAATCAAATAAACTTCCTATTTTTTTTATATTTTTGAAGAAATGTGGTTAACCTTTTTTGAACTTTAATGACGTTATCACAAGAAGGAATATTGTGAAATAAGCTTTTTGTGGTTCCAAACCGCACGATTTGCAATCGCAAACGAATCCATAGCTTCATGTGAATGCAGTCATTCTCTAATTACAGATAGTTTTTTAATGGCACGATTTAATACGTAACGTTGAATAAGCAAAGAAATCTTTTGAAAAGTATTTTTTAGTATGTATTCTGACTCGGACGGGTAGAATAATTTTATTGGCAAAATTAAATTTAGTTCATAAGAACACATTTATTCATGGCTACAAGCAAGTGTTTTAACACAGCATGAATAATTTACAGTACATAGAAATTAACCTATTGGCTATGTACTTCTATGGTTAACAATGTCAAGATAGTGCCGACTGTCGACAGACAGTTATGATAGTAGATCGGCATCCCCGTGAGACCCGAGAACATGTCCATCGCACTTTGGTCCCTTTACAACTATTAAGCCGAGTATACCGATACGGACCAAGAATTATGACATCTATAGCAAATCTTGACTTGCTGAAAACTGGCACGTGATCTGTAATAAAACATAATACATAGTTTTATAACTAAAACACAATAGTATAATTAATATTATGTAATTTTATCTACAATGTAAAAAAATGTAAATGAAACAATGTAAATGTAATTTTTTCTTTTTGTTTTTTTCCCTCTCGTTAAGAGGAGGCCGTGTCCCAGCAGTGGGAACATTATAGGCTGATGATGATGAATTTTATCTATTTTGTCAACAAAATGATGTAAACATCAATGATTTCGGATTTTCAACGAAATGTTTCAGCAATGAACTCTGTCACACAGAAACAGTTTGAGCCAATCGTGACGTGTTTATTGTTGTGATTACCATGTTCATGGGATCAATAAAAACAACAAGCTTTTCATTTTATAAAATTATTTATTCATCCACACACATACAAATCTTCAAATTAAAATAGTTCAAATAATTAACCAACCACTGACCTACGTCTGAAATACCCGCAATATAACATAAGTAACCTACTAACGAACACCATGTTATGGAAAAAAAATAAAATAAAAATTATGTGTTTAACAATTATCTCAGATTTAAGGTCAACACACGTATTAAGGACTGCAAGGGATCAGTATCGTCTAAAGCGCCAGCCACACTGCCAGCTAGCGAGCGAGCAAGCGATTCGGTAGAGGATCTTTTCATACTTCGTTCAGTTCTTTCGGTAGTTTGCGGTGTAAACCAAAGTATGAAAAGAGGTAAAACGATGCCTCGCCTGGCTCGCTCGCTAATAAGTAATCTGCATACTGCAGCAAGTACGGTCGAGCAAGCTATTTGGTTTACAGTTTAACCAACAAATGACATTCTAAAATGTAAACCAAATAGCTTGTTCGACCATACTTATAAAAATAGGGATCACCTCGGCTCCAGATCAACTAATTAAAATCAGTCACCGTGCTTAGTGATACTGATCCCATACAGTGTTTCGAAGTGTGGTTGATCTTTAAAAAGCTAATCCTAATGGTTATGTTCAATCCTATGGCTAACAATCACACTGTCAACAGTAGTGATAGTAGATCGGCACCCGTGTACCCACCGGGTACATGTCCATCGCACTTTGGCTCCTTTGCAACTTAAAACCCGATTATACCGATAGGGACCAAGAATGATGACAGCCACTATACGTCGTGTCAAAAACTGGCTCCAAGTCTGCAATAAGTTAAACAATAATAAAATTATTATTATAAAAACGCTTAAAACTATTCTATGGTATTTATTGGAAAAAAGACTGGTGGAATAATTGTCAAAAATAAAGCTGTTTCATTTAAGAAAACATTTATTCTAAGCTACAAGCAAAATTTTCAACACAGCATGAATAATTTACAGTAAACAGGAATCATCCTAATGGTTATGTTAACTTCTGTGGCTAACCATGACACTGTCGATAGTAATTACGATAGTAGATCGGCATCCCTGTGAGGTCCGGGAACATGTCCATCGCACTTTGGTCCCTTTACAACTATTAACCCGGTTATACCGGTAGGGACCAAGAACTATGACATCTTTACCAAATCTTGACTTGCTGAAAACAGGTACGTAATCTGTAATAAAAAATAATAGTATTATAACTTGCGCGTACTAAAACACAATAGTAGGTATAATATCATTTAATTTTATTTGTCAATATACTGGTACATTGATGATTTTGGGTTTTCAAGGAAAGTTCCGGAATTGATATGTTTCACTACACAGAAACCGGTTGAGCCAATCGTGTTGTGTACCTACCTATATTGTTGTGATTACCATGTCCACAGAAAGAGTAAGAACAACAAGCTTTTCATTTATAAAAATATTTATTCATCCACACACAAACAAATCTTCAAATTATAATAGTCCAAATAATTAACCTACCACCTATCTACGTTCAAATTGCGAAATACAAGCAATATAACACATGTTAACTAATAACGAACCCATCTCCTGTAATAAAATAATATAACTATTGTGTGTTCAAAAATTATCTTAGATTTAAGGTCAACGCACAGATAGTAAGGACAGCAAGGGACCAACACCGCTAATTCGAGCCATTCCGAATACTTTACCTGGAATATAATATCGTAATTCCATACTGCAACGCGTACTTTTAGAAATCAGCACCGCCCGGCTCCGAATCAAAGTGTGTGTTGGTCTTTAAAGAGCCGATCCTAATGGTTATGTTCAGACCCATAGCTAACAATCACACTGTCAACAGTAACGATAAAAGATCGGCATCCCGATGAGGTTCGTGAACATTTCCATCGCACTCTGGCCCCTTTACAAGTATTAATCCGATTATATCGATAGGGACCAACGATGATGACATCATTACCGCTTCTTGTCTTACTAAAAACTGGCCGCCAATCTGTAATTAAACACAAACATTTCATTTTTAACAATATTTACTGATACCTACAGTAGCAAGCCTTATAATTTAAAATACAACATTAAAACAAGAGAAAGAGTCATAGATACCACTTTAATCATATACTCTGGAATGAAATGCATCTAATACTGATTTATTGAACAATAAGTTTTATTCAAAACACTACTAGTAGTGATTATGTTCAGCACTATGATTGACAATCACAATGGCAACAGTTACTAAAAGACAAAATATTGACAAAGAAATTGAATAGAACCTTTTTTGAAGATGACTTGGATCTCGTATAAATGTTCATACGAGATCCAATGCCATGTCCAATGCCATCATGATTGTTTACAATTATACTCCTATGCATATTTCGATGTCTCATCTAAATATAATTAGGTAAATAATAATATCTACCATCATCCTTTATGTAAAACGGAATGAAAGTTGTAGATTGTTCTTTGATAGGTCTGAAATACAATGTTATGAAAATATAAAAACGAATTCATCGAAAAACCTTTGACTTTGACCATCAATGGTTATGGATATCGTTCACACGACTAACGACGACATTTTTTAAAATATCCACTCTTGCTTGGCACCCACTGTGGTGCCTCGTACAGTGCTAGTGCCACCGGATTTTGAGCCATTTACAACCATTCTTTCGACGATACCGGTAGCTTCCCAGAAAGATCGCAGGATTTCCTTGTTTAGTCACACCGAAAACTGGCACTGGATCTGAAATACAATTATAAAAGATCTCAGGCGTTATGGTATTAGGTTAGAACTACTTAATTGAATTGTGGAGAGAGAACTTCCACTAAACGTGAACATTTAACAAGTAGGACATGGGAGTGATCACCGTCAATTCACATTTTTGTCGAATAACAAATGCAATAGTTTTTCCTACGAACAAAATGGTTTAAGAAAATACCAAATCACTACATTTTATAAAACAAAGTCGCTTCCCGCTGTCTGTTCCTATGTATGCTTAGATCTTTGAAACTATACGCAATGGATTTTGACGCGGGTTTCTAGAGGAAGGATAGAGGGATTCAAGAGGAAGGTTTATATCTACATTGCATCTGTGTGAAGCCGGGGCGGGTCGCTAGTAGTAAATACATTAATAGTTTTGGTTTTGAGGAGTCAGGTAAAAAAAAAATTACAAATTAATCGCAAATAATTTATTCATGGTTATGCTCAGGTTGATGACGAATGATTGCATCATTATAAGTGAGGATTCTAGATGGGCATCCCCTGGGGTACTTATTACAATACCAGCACATTGTGGACCTCTACAATTATTTGTCCGATTATACCGGTAGGGTCCTAGATAGACCATAGGGTTCCCATACCTAGTCGTGCCGTAAACTGGCTTTAGACCTGAAACTTAAGCTTTGTGTGAGTCTTTGTAGCGTAGTCTCAATAATTATGTTCCATGTTATGGATTATTTTACTGCGAGATAACTTCATCAAAGACAAAGGAAATGGTTAATGACCAAGAAATGATTTAAGAAGTAAACTGAATACTTCTTAAATCATTTCTTGGTCATTAACCATTTCCTTTATGGATCTCCAATACCTTTGTATTGTTTTTCTAAATAAAAGAATAATTCAAGCAGATTTAGAGATGATAACAGTCGCAAACATCTCTTCAACAAATTCCACAGTTAAAATCTTATAATTGACAAAAAAAAATGTTTTAGTCTTTTTATTGATTTAATGATTATGTGCGGATTTATGACCAATTATCATTCTATCGATGGTAATAACACTAGATCGACATCCATAGCTGTATCTATTACAATACCACCGTTCCTTGGCCCCTTTACAATTGAGTGCTCGGGTATACCGGTAGAATCCTAGAACCAGCACAGGATTCCCATATCTAGACGTGCTGAATACTGGTACTAGATCTGAAACAAATCATCAGAGTTAGGTAAGACATTTTGAAGATGACTGTGATCCTTTTACATACATAACGCAACCGCGGCGTCGTGCGTTTATGACAGGATGTTACTTACGAACGTGGACGAAGGAGGCACATATTGCAAAAAGGTACACACTGTTCCTAAACCACGTCATAGGCATATTATTGTAGAGATGTAGAGAGGGTAACTCAACAGTTATAACGAGTCCTTACAGGAAATATTTTCACATTCCACCTCATGGTGCTGGTCTTTTTGAAAAATAGACCTCATTACCATATAAATTATTAATGAACGCATTCAGGTTTCTTATAATTAAATTAAAACAGAACTAAAATTATTGCCACTTTTGAATACATTGCAGATATTTTAATGGTTATGGTCAGGCTTACAGCTAACTATTACATTATCGACTATAACGGCTCTGGAGCGGCACCCACTGGGGTACTTGTTACAATACCACCGCGTTTGGGGCCCTTTTGATTGATTCGATCGATTGTACCTACCGGTAGGGTTCTAGATTCATCACAAGATTCCCACTCCTTGTCGTGGTCACAATTGGTCTTGGACCTGAAATTAAGCTTAAATGTTAGTCAAATACATTAATACACTTTACAACGCGAACAGAGTCGTAATCTTTTGCAAGTGCCAACTGGTTGCTGTTGGTAACAGAGTGACGTGTCAAAACTAGGCAATCTTGTCATTTTGCTTCAAGACGTCACTGAGACATGAGATGACATTTTCTTACGTCGTCGTGTCAATCGATAACCGATAATGGACCCCTAACGATAATCCCAGAACATCATAGTTGAACCACTAATAATTGCCCCAAAACATTACCATGTTAATAGTTAAAAAATTAAAATGCAAACGACATTTTTTTATGTTGTAAGCTGTTAAAAATATAATGCAGTTGTTTCGCAAAGCTTTTGTAACAGCAATAAAACAGTGACAACTTCGAATATTTTATTATTATCTCAGATTTTTTAATGATTGTGATCAACCATTATGTACCTGTAATTATGACAATATCTAAAGTAACGATACTTCAACCTTTGGTGTAGGTATCTGAACTGGAATATATACTGGTGTTATGACATGAAAAGACTTATTTGTTGGACATTGAATTTGAAATGGGTTTTAATCGCCTTATAAGAAATTTCTGTGTTGACCTAGCAATGAGATCTTAAAATGCTGATTATTCTTATAGCGGTTAACAGCAGAAGAAACGGGTAAGGCTACGTCAGTCATTAATAAAACAATAAACATATTTAAAAGATATTTATTAATTAATAGAACTACACTGTTACACAATCTCACATGAAGCATTTTCAATAAACAGTTTTTTTAATAACTGAAAACGTAAGGGAAGTAACTCAAAATAGAAGAAAAATATAAGTGAACACAAACCGTTTAAATTATTTTGTTGTCAAATCCCAACATCGTCGTTTCGATGCACAGATGCACACATATTTATGAATCATCTCTCGAGAAAAATAAATACACTAGCTTATTATAAGAGTTTAGTAAAACAATTAAAATTTTGGAAAAGGCACGTGAAGCAATTTTCCAGTGGATTTTAAATACTACACAATAGTTAAAATAAAAACAAAAAATTAAGCACTCGAATCACAAAAACGAATTAAGCAATATCATTACAGTAGAAATCATTTAAAATATAGAGACACTTGTTGCTCAGAGACGTCAGTAAAAAATCAATAATTACATTCCATTAACTTATTAGTGTATTAATTTATTATTTCGAAACCCTGTCAATCAAAATTGTGATAGACTAGCATTCGACAGTTTCCAAATAAATTTGGATAAGAGCAGGAGAATGATGAATATTTCAGCTTTCTAAGACCAAGATTTGAACTTGACGTTAATTGAGAAAAGTACATCTTTGTGTGTGATGTTGGTCAATTAAAGTTATTGATTGAATGTTTTTAATAATGTCCCTGAGTTCGACATAAAATTAAGCTCGGCTTCATGGCTATTAATGCCAATTCATGCAGACGCTGCGACTCGATCGACATTCTTTTCCCCAATACGAACAGTCTCTTTTTCTTCTTTTCTTTACTTTGGGCTCAAGTTCACGGTAATACAGTTTCTTATAGATACAATCGTGATCGGGGCTATTTGCTGGAGTGACTACCGGACTGTCACTGTTCTTCAAAGGCTCCAAATCTAAAATTAAAAGTAATTTTTTGAGACATATTGAACAGACAAACGGAAAACTTTTCATCAACTAAAATCCTTCATTTATTCTGACATTGGAAATAGGCTTTAACATTAATATTTATTTTAGGTAGGTACATTTAAGGAGCTAAGCTAAATGTTTTGACCGGTAACTAGGAATGGATGAATTCAACACACTTGCAATAAAAATAAATATAATTATATACTATGTACTATCAAGTTTATTAAAACTCATTTACATACAGCAATTACTCGTTCATTTATAAATTTGTAAAATTAAGTATGGACTAAATCACAATCACAATAGAGTTCAAAATAGCGGGCAAGAGAGAAGTGGCATGTGTGTGTTCCAAAGTTCTCGTACATATCTAAACTCAATACTTGACCGCAAAGAACACATACATACGTGAAATGAACAACACAACATGCTTTAAAGAACGAGTGTAATTTATATTTTTGGAATAGCACAGTATATTGGGATTATTTGGGATACTGCGTCAATTTGTTAAACACTAAAGTTGCTTGCTGCTGTTTTACTCTATCTGTGTTGACCGTAATAAAGGCCGCATTTCACTCAATTTTATTGTCTTACCATCTCAACGTATATGTTCAGACTTATGACTAACATGACGCTATTTATAGTAAACACACTTGCTCGGCAAGCACTCGAAGTGCGTCTGTTACAATACTACTGGACTGTGGACCCTTTGCACCAAGTTGCCTTATTGTACCGGTATAGGATCCTACGTATATAGTGACAACACGATTACCGCTGACTGTGTAGCTGAACACTGGTATTACAACTGCAAAAAAAAAGTTTAGATGATAACCTTGTTAGGTATCTATACAGTAACAGACTTTAGAAATAATAAAATCGTTGTTTAGTTGTTAGGTTCATTCTTAAAAGCAATAATAGCGTTTTCGACAGTAATGACAATGGCTCGACATTTGGAAGTCTTCCTAGCGCAGGCCCAACGCACTTTGACCCTCTGTAGCCGGATGACAGATTGTGCCGGTGGCGGCCTGTGATGAGAACAGGTTTGCCCGATCTTGTCGTACTGAAAAACGGATCTGCAAAAAAAAAAGATTTAAACAATTATAGCATAGATTATTTCTTTTATTTTTTTCTGTTATTATGGGTTGATTAAATTGAAAAAGAAAAGGTAAACATGAATGTAATTTATTAAAATATAGAGATATCCACAAAACATCTTAATAATAAGATAAAACCAATCAGTACTGTACATACAGGCTAGTGTGTAGCAATTAAACAGTCAATAAAAATATAATTAAATCTTAATTTTACAATCATCTATACTCGTCCTTCTTATTCTAATAGTTAAATCTTAATCAAACACAATGAATAGCCAGGAACCAACATCTCATGTCGTAGCCTAACATTTTAATTTCAACAGTATCTTCAGGAATGACTGATGTTCGATTCAATGGATGATGTATTCGTAACTGCCCGATGACATTTTGGATTGTATGGGTGTTGGCTTTACATCCGTGATTCCGTTTAGTGCAGTATCAGCGCATCTTGGGCCCTTTATAGCCGGACGTAAAGTTAAACTGATGAGAGCCTACGAAGATAACAGGATTGCCGTTTTTCGTTTAACCAAAATAATATATGTCTCTACAAGATATTAAGATGATGTATTTTTTATATTACTTACGTACTTACTGTACGGCGCTATGAATAAAATAAACGCACACATTTATAAATACATTTAATTCATTAATTTAACCAAAATTATTATTTTTTTGTTATAAATACAAAATATTAATGATAAAACATTCAAGATCAGATCCATTTAGTAGTTTTTGCGTGATTAAGTACATAACAAACATTCACACATCCTCACATTACAAGCTTTCCCGTTTATAGGTAATAGAAGTAAGATTCATTAAATTTATTAAAATTTCGAATTGATGCAGTACTATTTCGTACAGAAAGATCAGATTTTGAAAACAGATCAATGATATTTTTGAATAAACTCAATGAATACTTAATAATGAGCAGTGGTGACCCAGTGGTGGCGGCCACGACTTACGAATAGTAAGTAGTGGGTTCGAACCCAGACAGGCGCATTACTTTGTGTAATTTATTTCATCACCACTGCTCTCAAAACGGTGAAGAAAAACATCGCGAGGAAACCGGCATGTCCTGGAACCAAAAAAATCCCTCATAGAGAGGAGGCCTGTGTCCCAGCAGTGGGAACATTAATAGGCTGATGATGATGATGATGATGAATGAATACTTAATTCAATCGTTGTGCGAAAAACATTGGCTAATGAAGATATCATTATGTGTGTAGATGGTCGCTTTACATCCGTAATTCCGTCTAGTGCAAGCCCAGCGTTGTTTGGGCCCTTTATAGCCCGACGAGCGATTGTACCGATAAGAACCTCTGAAAATAACTGGATTGTCGGATCTGGTTGCACCAAAAAACATAATATCTGTAAAAAAACATAATTAAGAATATTTTTCTGTAAGTTTGTAAAATGGCTCTATTACGATCGGTTACTAATACAAAAAAAAACATTAAAACTTGTGGTTTATTAAAACATCAAATTTATACATATATTATTATGTATGTATATGTTTAAAGAACCTAAGAAGTCTCATGACTTATTCTTGATACATTACGAGTTTTATTTTACAAACAACGTGCTTTCGTTTGCATAAAACACAATAAAACAAAAGAAAATTATAATAAAACACACAGCTACTTAAAGAATGAGTTATTAATTTGGGTCAGCTCATTATTGCTGCCAGAAACTTTACCTGACTAAACAAGCAGGCACTGAGGGATTTCGTAGCGATGCCTACTTTCGCACTATGACTACATTTGTGTACTTTCAAGTAATTGATAGCACAATGTCAACATTTTGAAACCACCAAAGTCCAAAAAAAGTAGTCATAGTTCGAAAGTAGGCATCGTGCTACTTATTCCACCGAAACATCGAAATATGAAAGACAGGTTCAGATTAAACTACTATTACTAATAGTATTACTAAATCAAACAACTTCACGTAAAACCACGAAGAAAAAGTAAATGAAAGTACTTCGATGTTTTTTTCGATAGCCCAATACTGCGTCTCTTCCACGGAGTCGTTGGGGTCAACACGAAGGTCACTGACTGCATATTTTGAGGCACAAAGGGCAGGCTACGAGGTGGAACACAGTTTGAGAACGATCCTGATATTCAATGGTTGTGTTCATTATTCTGGCTAATAATGACATTGTCAAACGTAAAGATGTTGGCTTTACGTCCATTCATCTTTCTAGTACAGGCCCAGCGTAACTTGGGCCCTCTATAGCCTGTGGTTAGGTTGTATCGAAAGGGGCCTATGATGAGAACAGGATTGCCAGCTTTCGTTGTGCTAAACATAGGCTCTGAAATAGAAAGATTTGTTCAAACAATATGATACAAGTCACACAAATCTTTATTTTGAATTAATGTTTGATTACGTAAGAGGTGCTAATACTGAACATAATTATGTAGAAATAAAACTGACCTAAATAAAACAAGTTTAATTATTATTACTCGAGCAACACACGTATATTAATGCACTGTTTTAGACTATGACGGTTTTTCACTACACTTCCCCGTAAGTACTTTAAGTGTACACGTATATTAAGCTCTAAATCAATTGTAAGAATTTGTAATTAAAGTTATGAAAAAAAAAAACAAAAACAAATGCTTTTCTGTCAAAATTTAGCACTTTCAAATCTTCCTAAACAAAAACACGTCATCTTCAAATAAATCAATCATAAATTTCATGAATCTTTGGCCGCTTGAATGACATTATTAGGAGGGTGCTGTTAGTAAACTTTTGTGATATTGGTGATACTTGCACATTATTTCCACGTGTCAAAAGATTCATTTGTAACCATGTTTATGATTATGCTCAGCTCTATGGTAAACAATAACGTTGTCGAAAGTGAATATTGCCGCCCGGCAACCTAACGGCTGCCTGGTACAGTACCAGCGCACTTTGGGCCCCATGCAGCTACTGGCCCTGAGGTACCGGTAGCTACCTAGCTTGATCACAGGATTCCCTTGTCTTGTAGTGCTGAACACTAGCTCTGGAATACAAAAGAATTATTTAGTCCAGGAGCTACGATGAGATTATTTGTTTTTCCAGAATACTAATGTAGTGGTGCAAGAGAACAATTTTTTTTTGTTTTGCTTTACTTTTTAGTTAAATTCTTACCATGACTGTCATACTTCCATAAAATTGATATTACTAGTTACCCACCATGCATTCTGTTTTAAATAAATACACATAAAAAACGTATTTGGCTATAATATTTTATTTTAAGGTAAAATGGTTTGATAGATATAAGATACACAAAACTATTTGCTGTGTTACACCATACAAATTACATGAAAAAAGTTGGTACATTAAGGTAGACGACAAAAAAATCTAATTAGTCCGTCAGATAGATTTCAAAAAAATATTGGACACACATTTTTTCTTTCTTCAGGTAAACAAAATTAAAGACGACACAGTTGAAAACTCGTTTTACGTTACATTTCGGTAGATTTTTTACAATAAAGTGACGTAACAAGCCACTCGATCTTTGATGCGTATTATCTTCGTAATTTTTTATTAATTTGATAAAACAAAAAGCACGTATCCAATATTTTTCGATAATTTAACTGACAAACTAAACAGAATCATGTTTTTAGGCAGTCGTCATCCCTATTAAACTACTTACACATTAGGTAACAATACATTTTACATGACGTTATTTCTTATTTTCATCACTGATTTTCGTTCTGTGTGAATATAGGCTAGTGAGTTGCTGACGCCGCGACCTACTTTCGTTAATTCATTTTATATTTTTACATATACCTATACTTTATACGAAACGTTAGTTGACCATTCGCTACCTTAGCGATAATACCATGGATTAGCGTCCAACAACATTTTGTAACATTACATTAAACTACTTGCGATCGTGAAATCTGTGGTTTTCGTCAACTCACCCTCACTGCAACTTGACCACTCTGAGCCGTACATAAAAGTGGTTCTTCGAGCCGGATGCACCGATAACGTTTTTCTATATCTGCCGTAAAGACGTATCAGAATGTTCTCCAATTAATTAGTAGTGTCAGTATATCCTTTTGTAAGTTCGGATCGCAGTACACATTAAACTACTTGGGATCGTGAAGTCTGGGGTTTTCGTCAACTCAACCACTCGCGTCACTGCAACTTGACCACTGTGAGCTGTGCAAATCTAACAAAAAGCTATACAAGACAGTTTACTAGGTGAAGAGGGGGCTGAGAGAGAAATGTAGACAAGTGACAATCGCGTTGTTAAAAGCTTCTCAAACATTTCTACGACTGTCACCAGGATTGTCATAGATTTCCCCTTGTGTTAAAATCAAAATCAAAATCAAAGCATTTATTTCAAGTAAGCCAGTTACAGGCACTTTTGAATTGTCGAAACAAAAAATAAAATTAAATGTAGCTACAGTCCCAGTCACAAGACATAAATACTGTGAAAGTACTGTAGTTGCCCATTCCCTAGCGTAGATCTCTATGGAGAAGAACGGGCAAGAAACTCCATGGACACTCTTTTAAATCAGAATATTGTTACAAAATCTTGGTTACATCATTCACGTTGAGATGGTATATTATGTGAGAACAATGTAACAAGATGTGCACGGTAAAAGTGTCCACAGCAAAAACACACAAACAAAAAAAAAATACAATTCAAAATAATTCATTCAAATAAGCCATGGCAACCAAGAGATGATCAGTCACAACTGACAGCGCCCGTTCACGGACATGACGCATGGATCAGCACCATTCAACTCAACCATTTTGAAGGGAACTAAATGATCCGACACATGCGCCACCATCAGCGAGACAATTGAGTGAGCATGACATACTCCAAACCGCCAGGGCACATTCAAGTCAAGAAAAGACGTAGGTTTCCAGTGAATGATAGCTTTCTAGTACATAGTACTCACACAATATGGGCTATGCATTTATATAATACTAAAGAGATTGATTCTATACAATGCAAAGATAGTTGTACAATCTTCAGCAGCTCCAACAATACAATTTAATGCTATCAATTTATGCACCCCTGTCCATGTGGAGCAGGACCAGCATTGAGCCAAGCATTTCTATCAGCGATATAATCGCTCAACTTGTAATATGCTTGCTTACATAGTGTGCGTTTAATGCATGTTTTAAATTTTGTCTCATTCAGTTCAAGAATACTTTGTGGAATTTTATTATAGCATCTCAAACAGTACCCCATGAAAGATGAGTCTACTTTAGCGAGTCTGAAACCTGGCTGAACTAGGTGGTCCCTATTTCTAGTACTGTAATTATGTCTGTCACCCCTTTTACCAAAAAGGTGCTGATTTTTTCTGACGTACATTATGTTTTCGTAGATGTATTGACAATGTACCGTCATGATGCCAATATCCTTAAACAGTTCCCTTAGAGAATCGCACCTACGAAGATTATATACGGCTCTGATGGCTCTTTTCTGCAGAATAAATATAGACTCAATATCAGCAGCCCGTCCCCACAGCAAAATGCCATAAGACATTATACTATGAAAGTAACTAAAATAAACCAGTCTAGCGGTATCTACATCAGTATACTGACGGATTTTTCTAATGGCAAAGGCTGCTGAACTTAGCCGCCCCGCAAGAGATGTCAAATGAGAACCCCATTGTAGCCTTGAATCAAGCGTAATCCCCAGGAAAACCGTTTTATCTACGAATTCAAGTTTCTCTTTATTCAATATTATATCACAATCACTACTTTTAACATTCGGTAAAGCAAATCTTATGCATTTGTTTTTTTTTTTTCATTTAATACCAAATTGTTTGCTGTGAACCAATTTTGGACCTGAAGTAGGGCATTATTCACGTCATCTAGATTTTGGGCCCGCCTATTTATCTTAAAAATTAGGGAAGTGTCATCAGCAAATAACACCATATTTTGAGGTTGGTTTTTCAGTAAATAGGGTAGATCATTTATATATACTAGAAAGAGGAAAGGACTCAATATTGAGCCTTGTGGAACCCCCATTTTTAGTTTTAACCCCTGTGAATTAACACCATTTATTTGAACATGTTGTTGTCTATCATTCAAATAAGATTTTACCAAACTAAGTGCAAGTTTACCCAGTCCGTAATGCTCAAGTTTCAAAAGTAATGTGTCGTGATTTACGCAATCAAACGCTTTGGAGAGGTCACAAAAAATTCCTATGGCGTCTTGAGACTCTTCCCACGCAGTAAATATGTGCTTTAATAAGGTTACACCGGCGTCAGTTGTACAACGTCCCTTGGTGAAGCCATACTGTTGATCATGTAAGATTCTGTTGGTGTTAAAATGATAGAGCATTTGATTAAGCATTACTTTTTCAAAAACCTTGCTAAAAACTGGTAACACGGATACAGGTCTATAATTATTAGTATCTTTACTGTCCCCGGATTTGAAAAGAGGTATGACTTTACTGTATTTCATTAAATCAGGGAAAACTCCTTGGTCTACACATAAATTAAAAATTAAAGCTAAGTAAGGGGCTATAGTCTCAAGTATGGATGTACAAACTTTGACAGACATTCCCCATAGATCTTCGGTTAGTTTGATCTTTATTTGCCGGAAAGTTTTAATAACAATCATAGGGTTAATGTGTTTAAATTTAAATTCAACCAGGCAGCCAGACACATTCGCCTTTAATAAACCAATTGAGAGTTCAGGTGAGGAAATAAGAGCCTCCGTTGTTTTTTGTGGTATATCGGTAAAGAATTTTACAAATTCTTGAGCTACTTCCTGATTAGAGCTTTTAGGACCACATGCTGTATCTAATGTGTAGCTAGTGTTACGTATTTTCTTCCTGTTAGTCTCGTTATTTATAACTTTCCAAACTGTCTTTATTTTATTTTCTGCTGTTTTAAATGATAAATAAATGATAAATGATGTTTATTTTGCAAGTAGGTTTTTACAAACACTTTTACACGTCATTTTTTAAAACTAGATGGGGCCGGTGTTTCGTACCTGACTACTCTGAGAAGAAACAGCCGAAACAAACTCAGAGGTCATAGTCTCTTTTAAAGTCCAGACATAATCTTGCTCAATTCACATGAGGACTATGCAGATTAGTGCCTGAGATGGTCTTTTGAAGAAAGAACCATACAGATTTGAGTGGACCTGTCCAGTCAGTGCAAGCATTTGTCAGTTAACGTGTAGCTCGACTTGTAACTCAAGGAGCTCAACGAAACGACGAACAATACCAAAGAAAGGACATTTGGGTAGGTCGCTTATAGTACTCAAACTGCCAGACAGTTGTGGGAAAAAAACAAACAAAAATTAAAAATGTGACCCACATGGTCCCCACATTCACAATAATCAAATAAAATTAATAACAAGTTCTTTCCAAATGAATGTAAGTAAAAAAAATCACAAAAATCATTAAGTGTCGCAATGATAATAAAAAAAGGTAAAAAAAGTACTTAATAAAATAAGTATTCATGTCAAATCAGTAAATGTCACATAAAATAAAAAAATAAAAGTAAAATAATAAAATACATGTCAAAAAAAATCAATGTCAGAGTGTATAAAAGAAAGGAATCAATAATAAACAAGCGAAGTCCGAAATTTCAACATTTACAGAGCAAATTTCATTGGAGCAGCTTAATCCCAAGCTTTTTTATCTTCAAGATAGCGATTAACATGATAGTAGGCTTTCAAGCACAGCTTCCGTTTTATAAACGATTTGAATTTATTTACTCTTAGTGCTTGAATTTGGCTCGGAAGTTTATTGTAAAAGCGTATACATTGGCAGCTGAACGTACCCCCTATTTTTTTAAGCCTCGTTGCAGGAACAACAAATTTGTGTTTGTTCCTCGTGTTTATGTTGTGAATATCACTGTATATTTTAAATAAATTATTTTTTTGCATACAAAAGGTTTTCATAAATAAACTGAGAGGGCACAGTAAGAATACTAGTCTCTTTAAATTTTTCTCTGAGGGAGTATCTGGGACTTAATTTATAAATTGAACGTATTGCCCTTTTTTGCAAAACAAATATTGTCTGAATATCGGCGGCATTGCCCCACAAGAGAATACCGTACGACATCACGCTATGGAAATAACTAAAGTAAACTAAACGGGCTGTCTCTAAATCAGTTAAATCACGAATTCTTCTAACGGCGAATGCTGCAGAGCTAAGTTTCTTCGACAATTTGTCTATATGCGGGCCCCACTGAAGCTTGGCATCCAAAGTTATGCCTAAGAAGACTGTGCTATCTTCCGGTTTTAACTCTTCATCCTTAATTAGTACAGTAGTTTCCACTTGTCTTACATGGGGTATCGTAAACTTAATACACTTAGTTTTTTTCTCATTTAGAAGTAGATTATTAACATTAAACCAATTAACGACTTTCGCCAGGGCGCTATTAACATCATCCGTAACTAACTGCTGACGTTTGAGTTTAAATAAAAGAGAAGTGTCGTCTGCAAACAATACTATGTCATGATTATCCTTTATGAGGTAAGGCAAGTCATTTATATAAATAAGAAACAAAACTGGACCAAGAATTGAGCCTTGGGGTACCCCCATTCTTACTACGGATCCTGGAGATCTTTTCCCTTTAACATCAACTCTCTGAATCCTGTCACTCAAATATGAAATAAGAAGATCCAGGGAGGCGTTACGGATTCCGTAGTGGTGTAGTTTCCTGATTAATGTTTCATGAAGAACGCAATCGAAAGCTTTAGATAAATCGCAAAAAATGCCCAAAGCATCGCATTTGTCCTCCCAGGCATTATAAATGTGTCCTAAAAGTTCAACACATCAGTAGTTGAACGACCCCTTGTAAAGCCAAACTGTTTTTTATGTAATAACTTATATTTATTGAAAAAACTTTGCATTTGTGCCAAAATTAATTTTTCAAAAATTTTACTAAAGGTGGGTAGTACTGAAATGGGTCTATAATTAGTGGGGTCTGATGTACTACCCGATTTAAACAATGGTATTATTTTACTATATTTCATTAGATCAGGAAACTCACCACGGTCAATACAATCGTTAAATATTACAGCTAATGAAGGAGCTACAATGTTTATAATGGATTTAGCAACTTCCACAGAATGACCCCATAGATCGGCGGTCTTTTTAACATTTAAGGTGTGAAAAGTTTTAATTATATCTTTACAGGTGACATATTCAAAATTAAATTCGGAATCACAGACTGAAACGTTTTCCCTTAGTAAAGACTCGGCAGCAGCAGGTGACGAGTTTAGCGATTTAGTAGTCGATACGGGAATATCCGCAAAGAAATTTTCAAAGGCTGTGGCAACTTGAGTGTCTGAATTTAAAATTTTATCGCCAATAGCAAGGCTGTAGTCACTGTTTCGGTTGCAAGACTTTCCCGTTTCGCTATTAATAATATTCCATGTCATTCTAATTACATTACTACTATTTTTAATTTTTGAACTCAAGTAACGTGACTTTGCTATAAAACAAACTTTTTTAAATATTTTAGAATAATTTTTAACATACAACTTAAATTCTCCAGTGTTTATATAGGTCCGCTCTGCATACAGCTCATAAAGTCGTTTTCGACTCTTATGAATACCAATAGTGGCCCAGTCGTTGAAGGAAGCGTTACTAACCGAGATTGTCTTAGGAATAAATGTGGTATTAAATTGTGTGCAATACATACTGAAAAAATCGTTATAATGTTGATTGGGATCATCATTAGTTGACAGTAGTGGTAATTTAGACAAAAGTTTAGTTTTAAAGGTTTCCAGGCGAGTTTTAGTTTTTGGATTAACAATGATATCCTTTTTAGTGACTTTCTTGCTTACATTAGGAATTGTGATCAATTGCCCACAACGATCAGAATCTAATAATTTAATAATTTCTTTGTGGGTAGGTATAACATCTGAGTAAATATTATCTAGGCAAGTGGCACTAGTTGGTGTTATTCTAGTGGGCTCCAGAAATTTATTTTCAAGATTGTATGAATGAAACAGGCTTAAAATTTTAGTACTTAACCCAGAACTTTCTAACAAATTAATATTAAAATCACCGCTAATAATTATAGACTTCTTAGAATTACAGATTTTATGCAACACTTCATCCATTACCTTTTCAAAACAATCATACAATCCTGAAGGAGGTCTATACACACTTAATATGATAAACTGCTCCAATTCTATACAGGCTTTCGAGTAGAATACGGAATCTCGACGCTCAAAATATCGATAAATGCTTATACGATGCTACAAAATTGCGACGCACGTTACTGCGAAAGACCGTTTCTGCGAAGCCACTACACTGCGATGCACGTTACTGCGAAAGACCGTTTCAGCGAAGCCACTACACTGCGATGCACGTTATCGCGATAGATCTTCACTGCGATACCACTTGACTTCGAAGCACGTTACAGCGATAGATGTTCACTGCGATACTACTTGACTTCGATGCACGTTACCGCGAATTATCATTTCTACGGAGCCGCCGGCAAATTAAAGCTAGTACATAATAAACGCTTCAAAACTATAAATAAATTAAGGAATTTTTAGGGAAAAATTTGTTTTACTTCTTCTTTTTAGGGTTCCGTAGTCAACTAGGAACCCTTATAGTTTCGCCATGTCTGTCCGTCCGTCCTCGCTTAATCTCTGTGACCGTTAGCACTAGAAAGCTGAAATTTGGTACCAATATGTATATCAATCACGCCGACATAGTGGTAAAATAAAAATTGGAAAAAAATGTTTTATTAGGGTATTTATGTAAAGTGGGAAGTGATATTTTTTTTAATTTCAACCCTAACGTGTGATATATTGTTGGAAAGGTATTTAAAAATGAATAGGGGATTCCTAAAATCATTTTTTGATAATGTCATTAATTTCGGAAATAATCGCTCCAAAAGTAAAAAACAATGTGTCCCCCCCCCTCTAACTTTTGAACCATAAGTTTAGAAAATATGAAAAAAATCTGAAAAGTAGAACTTTATAAGAACTTTCTAGGAAAATCATTTTGAACTTGATGGAAACAACAGTTTTTGTACAAAAAAGACAAAAAGTTGTACAAAATAATTTCTGGACTAAGTTTGTAGTATATTCGTATATGCAAGCATTTTTACATAATGGATACCCACCTTTAAACTCATAAGTGGGAACACTTATTGTGACGGACGGGAAACTACGGAACCCTACGCTGAGCGTGGCACGAAACGCTCTTGGCCGGTTTTTTATTTATAGCTTAATTATGTATGCAAGGCCATCTACATACGTTACAATATCCATGCCATCTTACATATTGAGATGGTTTTGAAGTTTGATTTGTCTGCATTATTTTAATTTTTGTATAAAAAATTATGACGATTAGAACCTTCGTCGTGCGCATCTGTAGACAAGTGACGTCTGTTTTTTATGTCATGTCTTTTTTTGTGTCATAAATTTAATTTAATTATTTAATTAAATTAAATTTACTCTAAAGAAACCACACCCTTTCCCCCCTTGTTTATGGTCTGTTTGGGATAGCTTTGTCGCGGGTATACGTATACCCATCACGCAAAATGGATTAAATATTTACAAAACAATGAGAAAACTTGTAAAAGAGCAGAAAAATACAGAGTAGGTACGAAATAGAGAGAGTTAGCTGCTCTGACGGAAAAAAGGAACAAAAAAAACGCAGTACTACAAAAAACTCCAATAGCACATTAATAAGAAAGGTGATATGGTTAGGTTAACATATTTAAATGGCCTTGCATATCTATGCTACATAAAGACATAAAACTAATTATTTTCCCCTTCGAATTTACTGATTTTAAAACAGTGTTTAAATTTAGTTAAAAATAATATCAAGTATCAAGTTATCTGTCAAGTTGATTAATTATACTTATTTAATGATAACCTGTAACCATTTTTGATACTTTTAAAATATTTTTATTTCTATTAGAGAGTTATCATCTGCCTAGCCCTTTCCCAACTATGTTGGGGTCGGCTTCCAGTTTTACCGGATGCAGCTGAATACCAGTATTTTACATGGAGCGACTGCCTATCTGACCTCCACAACCCAGTTAGTACCGGGTAATACGATACCCCTTGGTAAGACTGGTTGTCAGACTTTTTGGGCCACTGACTACCTGTAACGACTGTAAAAGATCTACAAATGACAGCCGGGACCAACAGCTTAACGCACTTTCCGAGGCACGGAGGAAACTCGTTATGTAATGGGTGGTCACCCATCCACAGACCAACCTAGGCAAGCACGGCTTAACCTAACGATCGACCCGAGCGGCTGTTATTATTTAGCCACAAGCCCTTCTATTAAAGAGTTAGTGTGTAAATAATGTAAATATTATTAGTCCGTGTTCTAGTCGTATAAAATATAATTTAATGATTGTTCATTATGTACCCACTGTATAAATCGTTATGGAATACCCATTTTTGTTCATTATGCGTTTTGGTTTAATTATAATTTATTAAGTTCACTCAAAACATATTTTCGTTTTGATAAGTGTTATTATAATAAAATAACTACTGATATGTTATGCTTTTGTAGAAATGATCATTCGCGGTAACGTGCATCGAAGTCAAGTAGTATCGAAGTGAAGATCTCTCGCGGTTACGTGCATCGAAGTCAAGTAGTATCGCAGTGAAGATCTATCGCGGTAACGTGCATCGCAGTGTAGTGGGTTCGCAGAAACGGTCTTTCGCAGTAACGTGCATCGCAGTGTAGTGGGTTCGCAGAAACGGTCTTTCGCAGTAACGTGCATCGCAGTGTAGTGGCTTCGCAGAAACGGTCTTTCGCAGTAACGTGCGTCGCAATTTTGTAGCGTCGTATAAGCATTTATCGATATTTTGGCCGTCGAGATTCCGTATTCTACTCATAAAAAAGCTTTCGACTCAATATCACATGAAAGTATTTGGAACGCTCTAGAAACTCAAAACGTAAATGGAAAATACATTAGAATAATAAAGGACATCTATAAAAACGGCACAAGTAAAATAAAATTAGAAAACTCAGGCCAAAGAATAAAAATTTGTAAAGGAGTGAGACAGGGTGACCCGTTATCGCCAAAACTTTTCATATCGGTACTACAAAACATAATGAAAGATCTACCCTGGACAGAAAAAGGCATAAAAATAGGAACGAAACATCTTCACCATCTACGGTTTGCGGACGACATCGTACTGTTCTCGGAAGATGCTACAGAACTACAAACAATGATGGAAGAGCTCGACGCAGTTAGCACAGATATTGGCCTTGAGATGAACATCACAAAAACAAAGGTAATGACTAACCACTGCAAAAAAACAATAACTGTAAATAACGCAACCGTGGACTACGTAGATGATTACGTCTACCTTGGCAAGCAAGTATCTTTTCGAAGGGAGAACCATACTGAAGAGTTAGATAGGCGAATTGCAATCACCTGGAAGAAGTACTGGGCCTACAAGGAGGTAATGAAATCAAACATGAATTTACAATTGAAAAAGAAAGTGATGGACTCATGCCTCCTACCCTGCCTTACGTACGGATGCCAAACTTGGATATTTGACTCAACAACCAGCAGAAAAATTGCAACGTGTCAGAGAGCACTAGAACGCAGTTCTCTAAATATAAAACTAAAGGACAGAGTACGACACAATTTAATAAGAAAAAAAACTCAAGTTATAGACGCTTTATCGTTCGCTAGAAGTTTGAAATGGAGATGGGCGGGACATGTGGCCCGCTATACAGATGAGAGATGGACGAAGATAACGACATTATGGAGAGGCCCTCACGGATACAGACGTAGAGGTAGACCGAAAGGGAGATGGAAAGACGAAGTAGAGGCAATCGCAGGAAAAGACTGGACAAATGTCGCCAAAGATCGAGAAAATTGGCATTCTCTGGAGGAGGCCTTTACCCGAAAAGGGGTCCAATTAGCGTAATCACTATTATTATTTACCTAGATACATTACCATAATTTTCTATATTAATGTCATGATTTGTATAATTTATAATTTTGCATGTTTTAACGAATTCAAAATGGATTATTTAATTTTAATTATTTTGTTATAAATTATCTATACTTATGTTATTTAAAGTTGTATATAAAATTGATTTTTAATACATTTTATTTTTGTAAACATCATACAATTAATTCAAATTTAGCATGATTATGATTAAATGTATTATAGTTATATAATTTTAATAGCTATTGGAATTAAAAGGCTTTTTTATTTTTATTTATTATTTAATAAATGCAGATTGGGTTACATACTGACGTCTTGCAAAAATCGAACGAATCATTTCGGAGTGGGCCACAAAATCATTCCGTCTTCTATCCCGACTGGCAGGATTAAATGGAATAGATTTATGTAGATATAAGGTCACATTTAAGAAGTATAAATTGTCTCACCGATAACAATCCACTTGTTCTGTATAAGTTAACTGTGGGGTATCTATATGGTTTAAAATACATCACTTTTATTAGAGACCGCTGGGCTCTTTCCAGCTCAAGAAATTTAGTTTTTATGGCACCTCCCCAGACTGGTATGCAGTATGTTATCACTGATTGAGCTAATGCAACATAAACATTACTGAGTATCACAGGAGACATCACATGGCGTAGTGTCTTGAAAATCCATATCAATTTCCTTACACGTGACATAATAGTAGCAATGTGTGAGTGCCATGATAGACATTCATCAATCATTATGCCTAAGCATCTTGTAGAGGGAACTTTTTTTATAATTTGACAGTTACACTTATGTGTATAGTGATCCGCACACTCATGTATCCTAGTCTCAAAATCAGCACCCGGTTTAGATCTCTGACTTGGAGAAAAACAAATATAGTTTGTTTTTGGATTAAGGGTCACTGTGATTACTGATTGTGATTAAGGGTCAGCTAATTAGCCTTTAGCCAGTCAACTACAACGGGGAGACCACGTTCAGCATTCTGGCCTACGGACTCCCAAGTTTCTCCATGGTAGACAATAGCTGTATCGTCCGCATAGGAGAAGATTTTCCCTCCACTGCTGAGCAGGTTACACAGTTCGTTAATGTACACCAGGAACAGCGTTGGGCCAAGCACACTCCCCTGCGGCACACCAAAAATAACATTTTCTTCTTCACTATGAAGGTTTTCTATCTTAACTTGTTGAGTTCGACCGCGGAGATAGCTTTCAAAAAGACACAGAGCCGTACCTCTTATACCTATCGCCTCAAGCCTCTGCACAAGGATGGGGACCGAAACGGTGTCAAAAGCTTTCTTTAAATCCAGGAATACTGTCATGCATTTATATCCTTTGTCTACCCTACCTACAATTTCAGACGTCAGTGCTGTAATAGCGTCCTGTGTTGAGCGCCCTTGTCTAAATCCATATTGCGAATCAGAAAGTATGTTGTATTTATTCAAGTAGCTAATAAGCAGTGATAGGAATAGGTAGTGCTTATTAGCCTAAACTTCGAAGAACAGAGACAAGAATCGGAGACTTCCTTAGACTATATTTTTTTCCGGGACATCACGTAAGTACATTAAAAATTAATGTTATTTGGAATAAGTAATTGGTCTATGTTTACCTAAAGTTTGCGACTAGACATAACATAACACAGTCGTTACAACCATCAAAATTTCTGAAAGTTTTCTTTTTAAGAACATTTTGGAAACGACTTCTTCATCATAAAACTATGATACGCTCTCTTAGGTACGCACTCTTAGAATTTACAAAAAAAAAACTCGCCGTGGTCGCATAATAAAATATAGTCTAAGGAAGTCTCCGATTCTTTTCTCTGTTCTTCTTGGAAGTTTAGGCTAATAAGCACTACCTATTCCTATCACTGCTAATAAGTCTCCTATTTAATGTGGCGGACCTGAAATACTATCATTCCCTGTTGGGGTGCGATGGGGTTGAAATGTCCAAAAATCAATATGGGTGTCGATACCGAGATTATCATTGGTGCTGATTACGAATATGGCATTTATTTTGAGATCCAGAAGATGGCGGATTCGACTTCTATACAGGGTTACTGTTGATTTATTGTGTTGATTGTGATAACGATGATGGTGAACAATCACCATCATCGTTAGAAGTCGAATCCGCCATCTACCACAAGGTATTGATAATGATGATTGGGATTACGGTGATAATGATTGTGATATCATTGTGATAATGATGATGGTGATTGTCATTATTGTGATTACGATGATATTAATTGTGATTACGATTATAATGATTGTGATGATGGTGATTGTGATAGTGATTGTGACAATGACGGTGATTGTGATGGTGATAGCAATGGTGATGGTTATTGTGATGGTGATAGTGATTGTGACAATGACGGTGATTGTGATGGTGATAGCAATGGTGATGGTTATTGTGATGGTGATAGTGATTGTGACTGTGACTGACTGTATTAGTGATGGTGATTGTGATAATGGTTGTGATAGTGATTGTGACAGTGATAGTGATTGTGATAACGAAGATGACGATTGTGATAGCGAGGATGGAGATTGTTTTGATGATGATTGGGATTATGATGATAATGATTGTGATAATGACGATAGTGATTGTGATGGTGATTGTGATTGTGATAGTCATTGTGATTGTGATAATGATTGTGATAATGATGGTTGTGATAGTAATGGTGATTGTGATTAATATGATAATGATTGTGATTACGATGACAGTGATGGTGATTGTGATAATGGTGATGATGATTGTGATAACGATAATGATGATTGTGATAACGATGATGGTGATTGCGATAGTGATTGTGATGGTGATTGTGATGGTGATTGTGATAGTGATGGTGATTGTGATGGTGATTGTGATGGTGATTGTGATAGTGACGGTGATTGTGATGGTGATAGCGATGGTGATGGTGATTGTGATTGTTATTGTGATGGTGATTGTGATTGTGATTGTGACTGTGAAAGTGATTGTGATAGTAATGGTTATTGTTACAGTGATGGTGATCGTGATAATGATGATAATTATTGTGATTACGATGATCATGATTATGGTAACGAAGATGGAGATTGTGAAGATGATGATTGTGATTACGATGATAATGGTTGTGATTACGATGATAATGGTTGTGATTACGATGATAATAATTGTGACAGTGATGATGGTGATTGTGATGCTGATTGTGACGCTGATTGTGATTGTGATAGTGATAGTGATGGTGATTGTTATAATGATGGTGGTTATGATAGTAATAGTGATTTTGATAATGATTGAGATAATAATGGTAATAATGATTGTAATAATGATGGTGTTTGTGATAGTGATGGTGATTGGGATGGTTATTGGGATGGTGATTGTGATGGTGATTGTGATGGTGATTGTGATAATGATGGTGATAGTGATGGTGATTGTGATAAAGATTGTGATAATGATGATGGTGACTGCTATAGTGATTGTGATGGTGATGGTGATGGTGATTGTGATTGTGATGGTGATGGTGATATTGATGGTGATTATGATAATGATCGTGATAATGATGGTGGCTGTGATAGTGATGGTGATTATGATGGTGATTGTGATAGTGATTGGGATAATGATTGTGATAATCGAACACGATAACACTCTTATTAAATCAATTTTCCCAAACGAAAACCGAGTTGGACAACGTAATTGGGATAATGAGGGTGCTTGAAGAAAAAATTAATGCCAAGATAACTCAGGATAGGCAAACTGGAGACATAATAACTGAGATACGTGACAATCCTCCTTCTACATCTACTTTTGCAGATATTATGAGTCAACAGAGCAAAGAACTTCATAAAGCATCTCATACCGACATCAAATCGCAAAACACAAAAAAGGTAAACAGAGGTGGGGCCACGAAGTCGGCTTTTGTGCCGGTACAGACTACTAAGTATATCACTAGCTCACTAGAGGCCGAGGAATCAGCAAATCAAGAATTAGAAAATGATAAGGAATCAGGCTGGACTACAGTTCGAAACAAAAAACATAACCGGCAACATAAAGAGGTGAGAGTAGGCACAAATACAGAGTTGAGGGCAATTCAAGCGACTGAACGAAAAAAACACTTGCATGTTTGGCGATTACATTCAGAAACAACTGTGGAAGCCATAACCGACCACGTGAAAAACATTTGTGGCTCAGAGGTACAAATTAAAATAAATAAAATTAAACATAAAACGGAGAGAGATTACGCATCGTTTATTGTTGGAGTGCCTGAAAACTGTTTCGAGAAATTAAACCAAGCAGAATGCTGGCCTATGAACGCTGAATTTAATGAGTGGATTTGGTTTCGGAACTCAACCAAAAATGCATCAAGTAAATAATATAGACATATTTTATCAAAACGTAAGAGGTCTTCGAACTAAATTGGACGAGTTCCGAAATAGTATAGAATCATTGCATTCAGACTTATATGCAATTACTGAATCTGGGTGCAATTCTTCTATAGAGGATTCCGAAATTATTCCTCCGGGATTTCAAATACTTCGCTGCGATCGAACGGATGGACGGAAACAAGGCGGCGCCTTTCTAGTGGCCACACACCGGTACGAGCTACGGCAAGTATATATGACGGACGTAACGATAGACACCTGCGTTTTCGAAATGGTTTGTGCAACGGTTCACTTAAATAACCGGTTTTTGTTTTTGTGTTCTGTGATATATATCCCTCCAGGTAGTTCAGAGAATGACTATATGATTTTATTTAGATTAATAGAAAAACTATGTGATAGGTATAGAGAAGTAATTGTGATTGGAGATTTTAATTTATATTCGTGTCCTGTTAATATTAGTAATTATTATGAATGTTTTGTGTCTTATTGCGAGTTCACTCAAAGTAACACCGTCTCCAATTGTTTAGGTCGTCAGCTGGATTTGGTTCTGAGTGCGGGTTTTAGCGAAGAGTTGTCAGTAGTAGCGGCCGACGAGCCACTCGTGCCCGTCGACGCGCAACACCCGCCGCTAGCGGTGAGCGTGCGCCTCGCCCCCGCGCCACCCGCGCTCGCCCCTGGCCCTCCCGTAGACGACGACCGTAGCAGCGCGCACAGTATTAGACCGCGGTGGAATTTTTATAAGGCCGATTATCAGTTGTTGTATTCAATGCTTACTTCCACGGATTGGGATACAATGTATGACAAGCATGATGTGGAGGAGGTGTTGAATGTCTTTTATAATAAGATTAATAATATTTTGGATAGATGTGTACCCCAGAAAAAGTTTAACCACAGGAATTCGCGATACGTTTATCCCGAATGGTACACTAGGGATATTATCAAAGATATACAGATGAAGTCCAGACTACATAAAAAATTCAAAGAAACGAAACTCGATAGCGATTACGACACATTTGCAAAGTACAGAGCTCGCATAAAAAAATCAATAGAAATTGCACTCAAAGAACACAAAAGTAAAATTCAGAGTCAGTTCGCAAAAGATCCGAAATCCTTCTGGCAGTACATTGGATCTAAGCGAAGTAGACTAAGTAGGCAAAGTATCGTAAAGAATGGACAATACCTCACGGATCATGAATGTGCTAGGGAATTCGCGGATTTCTTTGAATCTGTCTACGGTAAGGAACCACCGCGACTGGACGCACGTGCGGCGGCGGCGGCGGCTAAGCCCACAAGTGCGCGTGTGCATATCGAGACTCTTAGTCTTCAGGATGTTAAGGACGCGCTCGCTAATCTCAAGCCAAAACGTTCATCTGGCCCTGACGGTATACCGGCTTTTCTGTTTAGAGACTGTGGCAGGGTGCTAGCAGAACCACTGCAGTATATTTTTAACACCTGTTTGAAGCAAGCGACGTTCCCGCCTAGATGGAAAATTACACGAGTTATTCCGGTTCCGAAGGGTAAGTCTGGCCCAGATGTCGGTGGCTATAGACCAGTGGCTGTGCTATCGACTCCGGCAAAAGTGTTTGAATCTGCTATCCAGCGCTGCGTGCAGGGACAGGTGCGCGCGCAGCTTTCGGATGCGCAGCACGGGTTTCGGCCGGAGCGCAGCACTGCCACCAATCTACTCAACTTCATGACGCTGGTGGTGCCGGCAGTCGACTCTGGTGTGCAGGTGGACGCGGTGTACTTTGATTTTAGAAAGGCATTTGACACCGTCGACAATGACGTGTTATTACGAAAGTTAGCAGACATTGGCTTTTCACCACACTTGTTACAGTTCTTCGTCAGCTATATGGGAAACAGACAGCAGTATGTTGACTACAGAGGGTGCGAGTCCGAGCCGTACTACACCGGGTCCGGCGTAAGTCAGGGCAGCAATTTGGGGCCACTTGAGTTCATAATAATGATAAATGACTTACCGGAGGTCGTCAAACATGGTCTGTGTTTATTATTTGCTGATGACTTTAAATTGCTGCTTGAGGTGAGGGATAAGTCTGATTGTGAACGTTTGCAGGAGGACATAAACAGAGTGGTAGAGTGGAGCCAGAGGAATAAACTCTACTTTAATGTTGACAAATGCTCGGTAATAACGTTCACTCGGGCGCGGACCCCACTATGCTACGAGTACAAAGTGGAAGCAGCACCGATGGAGCGGGTTTCACAGGTACGGGATCTAGGAGTTATTCTCACACAAGACCTCACTTTTCGGGAACATATAATAAAGATATGCAAGAAGGCGTACAGAAACCTTGGTTTTGTACTGAGGCAATCGCAGGGGTTCACGAATATTACCACACTCAGGGTGTTATATGACGCTCTAGTCAGGAGTCATCTTGAACACAGTGCAGTCATTTGGGCTCCCCATGAAACAAAATATAGTGTTATGTTGGAGAGAGTCCAAAATAAATACACAAGGTATTTGTATTTTAAACTATATGGGGTATATCCATTCTATCCATTAATGTACCCTACACTATTTGTACTGGGTATGGTGGGGTTTAATGAGCTCAGGGTACGCCGGGAATTTAGTCTCGCTGCGTATGTAGTTAAACTGTTACGTGGTGCAGCTCATAACCCGGGAGTGCTGCGGCACCTGAAACTGTGCGTGCCGGATCAATACGTGTGGAGGCGGCGGCGCCCACCACTACTAGCCGTGCCGGTAGCCAGAACCAATCTCCTGGCTAAGACCCCTCTCACCCGAACGATCCGTGTAGTAAACGAGCTTCACGAGCGAATCGATATTTTTTCGTGCACTTTGAGTGAATTCGCAAAAGTATTGTTATACTTAGTTTCTTATATATATGTATGACTATAAATTTCGTTTTTCTAGTTGTTAAAGTATTCTTATTTTGTAAAGATATAGCCACACTATCGAATTAGGTTTAAGATTACCTGTAATGATAGTTGTAAGTTGAATAAAATAAATAAATAAATAAATAAATAAATAATGATGGTGGTTGTGATAGTGATGGTGATTGTGATGGTGATTGTGTTAGTGATTGTGATGGTGATTGTGATTGTGATAATGATGGTGGTGATTGTGATAGTGATTGTGATGGTGATTGTGATGGTGATGGTGATTGTGATGGTGGTTGTGATAATGATAGTGATGATAGTAATTGTGATGATTATGATATTTGGCACATAGATAGTTTATAACCTGGATTAACATGTAGGACACTATTTAACTCTTTAATATTATCCAGTGGGACAGTTACCGAACTTCACGCGAGCGAAGCCGCGGGCAACAGCTAGTAAGTAATATTTATGTTAGTAACTGTAGTGCGAGAGCTAATAGATACTGATGAAGATAGTCGATGCTACAAATATAAAAATAATCTTAAAGCTATATTGTAACACCCACTAAAACCCACCCTTGAACATGAATCAACAAAATCGTCAAAATTCATTTGATTTCGTCGTCTGAAATACATTATAAGCCTCAAAATGTAAACTTTAGCAACTAGCATTATCTATTGGAAAGCACCTTGTGTCATAATTATTTCTATTGATTTGAGAAGAATTGCTTTCGATGCAGCTTCTGGGAATGCAGTATAATTTATGTCTCGACTTTGATTGATATACTATATTAAAGTCAATTAATTAGAAAACGATTAACTTACGCTAAACTGTTAGAGGCCGACACCTTTACTTTCGAAATTCATCTCAGATTCGTGATCTAATTCTGTTCCCAGTTCATAGGAACGATGAATGATAAGTACCTACAGCTTAGTTTGAACTTCACAGACTGGCAGTATCAGTGTTATTTATTATTCTATTATTATCCTGACTTATGTCACGGCCGATTTATTATTGAAGTGAGCCATAGGAACTGCCAAACCGTCAATTTAAATATCCGATGCTTGAATGTCTACAGTATCGGAATATTAAAATTACCTATATCTCTACGTACAGCAACGTCTAACGCTTTAAGAATGATTGCATATTCATTATAAAAACCAGACGCGTCTTAATCATCTAAGGACTACAGCCCCGACAACGTTCGATACAAATTCGGCACTAGACTCTATTAGCACTAGTGTGAGCTAGCGGGTTATGGAAGCCAAACACTCGGATGACGGCATTGTCCACGGTATGCAGCGACGCTCTGCAGCCACCCTTAGCTTTGACGCACACCCATCTTGTTCTGTTACCGTGTTTATTAACTCGGTTAAATCGGTACTGACCGATTATGATGACCGGGTTACCTCGCTGAGATTGCGCAAAAATAGGGTTCAGATCTGAAAACAATACTTATTTTAGTTTCTGGTGCATGATTAAATATTTATAGACAGTACAATAGAAGGAAAAATACCATTACGTTTCACAAAAAAACTGTAGAAATATAATAAATACATTACATTCATCATTCAGATGCAAATGCAGCTCGAGCCGCGTGCCCGAGCACCGATGCCTTGGAGGCAATCACTGGTTTAC
Source organism: Xestia xanthographa (assembly GCA_905147715.2). NCBI lineage: Eukaryota > Metazoa > Arthropoda > Insecta > Lepidoptera > Noctuidae > Xestia > Xestia xanthographa. The sequence goes on from LR990646.1 coordinate 9,416,458, forward strand.
GGGATGCTAATAAATTAGAATGGTAGAATTAGTATTGTAAACCCCAATTACAAAGTCTAAGCAACATGTACGGTTTTGAACTTTTGAACGATTTTTACTATTGAAATATATTTATATTTCTTTTATAAATAATAACTAGCATTTTATGATGCATTGGTAACTAAAGCAACAAAATTCAATTATTCATTAAAACACAATAAATAAATAATTTATTGTAAAACTACCTGACCCGCGCAACTTCGTCTGCGTCACATAAAAGAAAGAGAGAAAGCGCTAGGTTAGAGAGTCTGAGACCACCTTAAAAGATAGACATAATTATGTTATCGCGTACTTTTTTTTTAAATTTTTATGAGGAACTATTCCGTCATATGATTGTTGCGTAACTTTAACCGTTTACGCAGCGCACGCAACGGAAGCTCCCAAAAGGAATCTCCAGTTTTTTGCAATATTTTTCTTTGATGCTCCGCTCCTATTGGTTGTAGCGTGATGTTATATAACGTATAGCCTTTTTCGATAAATGAGATATCCAAAACTAATAGATACTTTTAAGTGTTCTCATCAAGGTGCATGAAATGAGCCGAGACACGATAAAGCTCCGTTAAACTGTTGCGTATCTCTCGCAACTGCCTTCCCTCTCCAGTCAGACCTTCTTTGATATTCATACTCCACCCAGGTCTTAAGTTCTCATTAAGCTTCATGAAATGAGCACAAACACGATATAGATGCTGTAAAGTCTTGAGAACCTCCTGCAACTGCCTTCCGTCTCCATTATCAGACCTTCGATGACAGTCATACTCCAGCTAGGCTTAAAGTTCTCATAAAGGTGCATGAAATGAGCCTAAAACACGGTCTCCTTCTTCTTTATCGTGTGGTTAGTGCCCAACCTGGTGTCAGAGTTTTTATGCCGCTCAAGGCCCTCTGACTGGCTTTACATGCCGTCGAGAAATACCTGTCAGGCATGCTGGTTTCCTCACGATGTTTTTCTTCAACGAAGCAACTGATAATTATACAATACGCACATGAAAAATCCGAAAAATCAGAGCTGCATAACTTGGGTTCGAACACGATTTTTTTCAATTTAGCTATTATATTATATTATTATGTTACTTCTAGTGTCCTGCCTAACTCCATTTGAGTTATGCGTAGCCATACATAAGAAAAAACAAACTTGAGACAGCTGACATGGATGACAGTCTAATTTTTTCACAAAAATCTTAACACCGCGATTCAGAAAATGGAGTCAATTGAAGTTAAACTGCTAAAATATATGCATGGAAAGCGATCGACTCGCTTTCCGCTCGCTTTTCGCTTTGCTTTGCGCTCAAAAATCCACTACGACCAACTTAGTTCTTGACGCTAATGACCTTTGCAAATTAGTTGACTCACGCAAGCAGGTCGACTCTATTTACACCGATTTTAGCAGTCCGTTCGATAAGGTAGACCACAAAATATTGCTACAAAAGCTGCCAAACCTCGGTATATTTGGTCAACTTTGGCTGTGGTTTAAATCTTATCGGACCGACAGAAAACAGAGAGTTGTAGTAAAGGGTCATCAGTCTCTACCTTACCCTTCAACATCCGGAGTCCCCCAAGGTTCCCATCTGGGCCCAATACTGTTTATTATATTTGTCAACGATACAGCAAACAGTATCAAACACAGTACCTGTTCCATCTTTGCAGATGACTTGAAACTGTATCGGGTCATTGACTCAAGTACAGACATTGCTCTACTCCAGGAAGATCTAAACTCTGTACGTAGTTGATGTACTGAAAATCGCATGTCTCTTAATGCTGATAAGTGCTACCTACCATATAACATTCACAAAAAAACACCTTACGCTAACTTCTTCATACTCGCTCAACAGAAGAGTACTTCAAAAAGTCGACAAAATCCGGGACTTAGGTGTTCTCCTTGACAGTAAGCTTACCTTCGTACCTCACATTGACTCTATTGTTTCTAGGGCTGCCAAAACGCTGGGATTCATAAAAAGAACCTGTTACGATTTCAAAACTGTCCAAACCTTAACAGTACTCTATAATTCACTTGTACGAACTGTTCTGGAATACGCATCACCTGTTTGGAATCCAATTTATGGTACACATGTGAATCGCATAGAACGGGTCCAAAAAAGCTTTACACGCTATCTGCGTTACAAATCTAATAGCTGTCCTCTAGACGCTGATTACTCTCAAAGACTAAGTCATTTCAAAATGATAACTCTAAAACAGCGAAGGCATACTAACGACCTATCTTTGCTTCACAAAATAATCAATGGATCTATACAAGTTCCAAAGCTCCTCGATGAAATAAATATATCTGTCCCCCGCCATAGTACACCCAGATCTGAACGCATCCAGGATGTGTTCACTCCATGCCCAACAAGAACTAACCTCGGACATTCGGCACCAATGAACAGGATGATGAGAACGTACAATGAGTTCCATACACGGTCCAATAGCATTGACATCTTCGCCAACAAACTATTACAATTTTGCAAACAATTGTTTCTGACCCACAGTGATCACAGCTGATATCTATATTACCACATATTAATTTTGTTACATTTTATATAATTTCTTAATACTTAGGTACTTATTTATTACTTCTCATTGATTGTGTCATTCTCTATAGCAAAAAAATAGATTTAGTTTTTTCTTTTGTTTACTTTTAGTTCTCGAGTTGTTTTCATGTAGGTAGTTCTGTTTTTATTTGTAATCATTACAATACTTGAAACTCATAAATGTAAGTGCTGTGCACACCTGTAAGTGACAAATTCACTCTAGATTTTAAGTCATGTTGTTAAAATACCCCAAAGAATGTATTAGTGAATAAGTCGTTGGAGTGCCCTAAATAAATAAATTTTGATTGAAATAAAAGATTCCCTAACTGTCGTTTAAATTGTTAAGAAAAAAACTTAAAGTAGTACTATGTAGTAATGATTTAGAAATCTTAACGCTTTAAAAAAAATCAAATTAGGTATATGCAAAAAGTGATTCTTGACTGAGGATCGAACTTGAGAACCACTGTTCACAGGGCGGTCGGTGTCACCAGTGGGCTATTTGTTCTAGTGACAACAACAACAACAACTACAGCCCATAACGTCCACTGCTGGACATAAGCCTCTCTCTTGATGGGAGGAATTTGCCGTTATCTCCACGCTTGGCAGGTGGATTGGAAATCGCAGTGATGAAAGACTAACAGAAAACGCTGCTGCCCATTCTCTGGTCTACGGAGGCGCAAGGTGTTCTGCCTCAGACATTAGTCGCCTTATACGACACCCGTGAGTGTAATGGGTTGGTACTTTTCTACTCTGCCGGATACCACACGGCTATACAGGCACGGCTAGTGACAAATAGTCTAAAATAGCTGTTCTATTGCAATGTATGTTATGACAGTTGTCACTTGAAAAATATTGACGAAATGCAATATTGCTCACCCTCGTAAGTTATTAGCGTGATAATATAAATAGCCTATGTCCTTCCCCAGGTTGAAATATATCTCCTTGCCAAATTTCAGATTTTTCAGAATTTTCGATCAGCCGTTTAGTCGTGAAAAGGTAGCAAACAGACAAACAAACAAACAGAGTTACTTTCGCATTTATAATATTATAGTACCTATACCTATAGATAGTATAGATAAGACAAAAACGAATACGAAATGTATTAATTAAAACAATACAAAAGCAGATTTGAGGAACTTAAGGAAACTTACTCGGCGGTAACAAAACTACAGAAAGACTAAAGATAATACAAAACTAAACTGTTATAAAGTGTAAAGGACGCTGACGAAGCCGAGATTCACCTGCACCTGATTCACCCGTCGTTGTGATCGTTGTTTTGTACTGGAGCATCCATACCTATGAACCCAAAGGGTATTTTTACACCCAGTGTGTCTATAGTATCTGTAATATGCAACTAATAACTACTAATATAGTATCTGTAATATGCAACTAATAACTACTATCATAATAATTATCATTTTGTTCACAGGGTACATTTCCCTTTTGAGATTCTAGACAAAATAAGCTATAGCTTGCTTTATATTTGTACACTACGTCATGGAAACTATTCCATAGCTATCATCATCATTCTCTGACCACTGCAGGATTTTTTTAAACTATTCCATAGTATGAAAGATTTAATAAGATTTTTTACAGGATAAAAGAATTTTAGTGGCCAGTGTTCAGTGCGAGTTTTCATGCCAGTTTGATAGCGTTTGCTACGGCTCCACCTGCGTCTTAACGCGTAAATTAGCACGTTAATTTAGGCTATTAAAGAATTAGGCGTTAAAGAATTAACTCTTAACTCCATTGTAACTTAAGTGTAGCCAACACGCATTTTTAATGCCTTGATTAACGAGTAGTTTTGGCCATTTCCATTAACGTTAGCACTAATCCAGATGTGGCAGTAGCAACGTAAACAATTTGTACTGAGAACTGAGGTAGCGCTGTCTGGAACAATTCAATTTCTCTACTTGGGGGATGGACTGGGAACAACAATTATTTAATAAAAATGGCGTAAGTAAATGTTAACGCGATCGACTAGCTGGTATTACCTACAGTTTAACTGGCAACTACTGACCACCTAAAATAAATTCTTATTTCAACCTCTAAATACCACAAAACTTAATGATTATGTTTGCCAAGACTCTTGACGATGACATTGTCTTCTGTAGTAATGGATGCAGTACAGCCGTTCTTCTTCTTGATGCAAGTCCAGCGAACCCTGGACCCCCAACACGCATGTTTGTAGAACCGCCACGGCCCTATTTGTACTACGAGGTTCCCGCGTTGAGATAAGTCAAATGTTGGATTTGATTGCTCTGAAATATATCAGAAACATTACCATCTTTAATAACATTTTGAGTTTGTGATAATCTTCATGCAGTTAGTATATCCTAATGAGATTACTGCACTAGATATTATGCAAATTCAAATCATACAGGGATATTATGAGAAAAAATACAAATTGTCTAAATAACTTTGAAAATAATGATTATCACTTGAAATAAATTAAAATACAGATTACATGAAATTTTAAAATTTATTTTAATGGAACATAGATTTTTATAACAGGACATTTTATTTTATTCTCATTCAATAAATTAATCGCTGTAAAAGAAAACTACCTACATAAAATATGTCCATTTGTTATGACATTAACTACTTATTAATATCAGGTATCAGTCAGAAGTTTGGACCAATTCTTCGCCATGGAACACTGACATTCATAGATTTTTTGGAGACTAATCAAACTTTGATAAAATATTATAATTTTAACAATATTTTAGGTATCGATGGAATGATCATTATCTATAAGTATCTAGGTAGGTAGGTACTAACAATATTTTAGAACATGAATGTTACCTATCATTCATTAGGTATTTATTTATCATTATTTCTTCTAAATACAGCTCGTGGAACTCGTGGCTAAATAATAACAGCCGCTCGGGTCGATCGTTAGCTTAAGCCGTGCTTGCCTAGATTGGTCTGTGGATAGGTGACCACCAATTACATACCGAGTTTCCTCCGTGCCTCGGATAGCACGTTAAGCCGTTGGTCCCGGCTGTCATTTGTAAATCTTTGACAGTCGTTAGGTAGTCAGAGACCCCAAAAAGTCTGACAACCAGTCTTACCAAGGGGTATCGTATTACCCGGAACTAACTGGGTTGTGGAGGTCAGATAGGCAGTCGCTCCATGTAAAATACTGGTATTTAGCTGCATCCGGTTAGACTGGAAGCCGACCCCAACATAGTTGGGAAAAGGCTAGGCAGATGATGATGATGATGATTTCTTCTAAATACAATATTCAATTGAGACATTCCCTTTCTTATAACAGTAACCAAGAAGCAATTGCAGCTAGGTTGCAAGGGTTTTGTCTCGGATTTTTTCTAAACTTTACCAAAATGAAGTAAAACTACTAGACAAAAATAAATTTAGGCAACCACGATGTCCAAACGACGACAACAATGAATAATCTTGTTTAGCTACCTTTATATGAGTTGTGATAAACTATTGCAATTGAAAACACCACTATAAAACTCTCGCTACTGTAGTGACATAGTACCCGTCACACAATTACCATAACTTCAAACCATTACCATATACCTCGGAGCCAGTTACCACATACCTTCAAACCAATTTATTACTACTCAACACCGAACCAGTTACCTTACCACGTTTATGACGTTCCGTAAAGAAACAGAGAAGCAATCGTCTTGAAAAAGACGCTGGTACGAGTGGTACGTTGAAAATAGGATGGAAGCAAGGGCACAGCACGGCGTCATCACAACGCCGCACACGCTGGCTATTTCGCTTCGAAAGAAGCGGTTTTGTAAGCAGAGGCGAGCAGGCAGAGCAAGCGTAACACCTGTTCCCTCGGCATCTTCACTGCACACTCCAGGACTACGCAGATAGACACGCGGCGCTGACGACACACTGCGGAGCCACAGCAGAGCAAACGGTCTTCACTCGACGGCGGCGCACGATGGAAAGGACCGAAGTTGTTTTTTTTTTTTGCGGAATGGCATCTCGCAGTTCAACCTAGAGAGGTTGTTGTCTGCTTAACCGGACAATCCTGTGGGTACCTTAAGTGTAAGACCTCCAGCCAGGGCATAAAACTTACAAACTTATCGACTACACGCTAAGGGCACCCCCTGCGGGGTACGGGCCTCGGCTTAGGGCGTCACTGGGAGAGGACAGCAAGGGGACAGGCTGGATCTGAGTGGTGTCATTATTTAGGGACTGATTTTGAACTACAGGCGCAGCAACGCGGGCTGGCACAAACAAGGGACGAGAAGGGTTCGTATCAGGGCGTCTGTGCTTTCTAAGCGTGCTAGTTTCCTTCCTGCTCTCCTGGAGGAGGGTAATAGCGTCATCGGGATCGACTAAAGTACGCCTTGGGCGGCGGATCTGACTAATTCGCGAGGGTTCGTAACGGGCGGCCGCTGCAATCAGGGGGTTACGGTGTTTAATAGCAGAATCGAAGAAGCGCTTGGATAGGCGCTTCATGAACTGAGCTAACGTGGGGATTTTAAGATCTAAATGTAAACGGTCATTACGGACGTAATAGGGGGCTCCCGTGACTTTACGTAAGAATCGGTTCTGAAGGACCTGCATCCTATAGAGATATCTAGGCTTGGCGTGGGCGTACACGACGCAAGCATAGGTCATGATGGGACGGATCACGGCGGTATAGAGGCGCAATTTGCACCTGAGAGACAATTTGCTCTTTTCCGTAAGTAAGTAATGGAGTCTACCCATCGCGAAAGCAGCTCGGTCGCGAGCTGCTTTGATATGTGGCCCGAAGGTCAGATGGTTGTCGAGAATGACTCCTAAGTATTTGGCTTGCTTCTCCCAGGGGATAGGCTTGCCGTACATAGTGATCGGATTGGGGGAAGTGACATTAGTACGCGATCTCGAAAAAAGAACGGCCTGACTCTTATCGGGGTTAAGGCTAGGTAGTGTAACAGATCTACTTGCTCCTATTTAAAATAAATGGATAAGCAGACTTGTTCAATTAAATTTTAATAGAGGGGAAAGATAAAAAATTCAGCTAGTTATAAAAAACTACCTAGCACGCACTCAGTTTTAAAGTTTATGCACTTAGATGGACAATAATGAGTTTACCACACTGTAAGAACGGGAACAGGCGTCAGGGTAGCAGGTCGATACCGGAGTAACCTTGAAGTTGAGCTCTGAAGCAGTAGAAACGGCGGCAGCGCAGATCTCAGAGTTCACCAGGACAGCTCAGCAGCAAGACAGTGCAGAACTCAGGGCCAGACGTAGGACAGCCCTGCGAGACCAGTAGACGGACAGGCACGTAGTTAGCCTCCGAACATCGGGAGTAGAAGTCCCAGGAGAAACTTTCGTTGGATCCCCTGGGCAGTTTAAGAATCTCACCGCCAAAACCAAGCTGCTCTCTGATACTCCTCAAATCAGATCCAGAGTAGACTTTTCAGCCGTCCGTCAGCTCGTTTCTCCCAAAGTAGTCTTCTTCTTTTCAAATCTTAGTTTTCTTAGTGTGGCCATCATCTCAACTGACAAGTGTAATCGGCCAGGACAAATACATGAGTGCGTAAATAATTTTATAATATAATTTAATATTAAGTTATTTAGTAAACAATCATAATAATCTACAAAATATAATGGCTAAACACATATTGATAAAAATAATTTAAATTATACAAACCAAAAAGAGAAATCATAGAGCTAGACCATAGACTGAGCAGAAAGAGATTTAAAAAACTAACTGACAGTTTGACAATTTGACGCTTGACGTAAATATCACAACATGAAAATTATATTATTATTTTATTTCAGCTATTTCTAAGTTAAAGAATCGTATTTAAATAGATTTGCTGAGTGTAGATATATAAACAAATAAAAAGCATGATAAATAGTATTATGAATGATGAATATGAAGCGTAAGTATAGCATAATACTATAGTAGTTTTGCAAAAGTAGGCATTTAGCGCTGTAGGCTCCGCGCGAAATACTTCGCGTGGACACAGCGCGTCAGAGAACTCGCATGAATCCGCGCGGCGACATAGTATAGAAATATGCAGTGTAACAAATCCACTTGATCCTATTAAAATAAATGGATAAGCAGACTTGTTCAATTACAATTTAATAGGGGAAAAGAAATACAGCTAGTTATATAAAAAAAAACTACCTACCACGCACTCTATAGTTTTATAGTTCACAGTTAGGAATCACGGGAGCAGGCGTCAGGGTAGCAGGTCGATACCGGAGCAACCTTGAAGTTCAGCTCTGAAGCAGTAGAAACGGCGGCAGAGAGTTCACCAGGACAGCTCAGCAGCAAGGCAGTGCAGAACTCAGGGCCAGACGTAGGACAGCCCTGCGAGACCAGTAGACAGACAGGCACGTAGTTAGCCTCCGAACATCGGGAGTAGAAGTCCCAGGGGAATCTTTAGCTGGATCCCCTGGGCAGTTTTAGAATCTCACAGCGAAAACCAAGCTGCTCTCTGATACTCATCAAATCAGATTCCAGAGTAGACTTTTCAGCCGTCCGTCAGCTCGTTTCTCCCAAAGTAGTCTTCCTTTTTCAAATCTTAGTTTTCTTAGTGTCGCCATCATCTCAACTGACAAGTGTAGTCGGCCAGGACATATCCATGAGTGCGTAAATAATTTTATAATATAATTTAATATTAAGTTATTTAGTAAACAATCGTAATAATCTACAAAATATAATGGCTAAACACATATTGATAAAAATAATTTAAATTAATTTAAATTGTGATATTTACGTCAAGCGTCAGCTTGACGTAAATATCACAACATGAAAATTATAATAATATTTTATTTCAGCTATTTCTAAGTTAAAGAATCGTATTAAAATAGATTTGCTGAGTGTAGATATATAAACAAATAAAAAGCATGATAAATAGTATTATGAATGATGAATATGAAGCGTAAGTATAGCATAATACTATATTTCCCCAACCACCCCGAGAAAATTTTTGGCCCAGAACAAAAATTTTGCTAAGGTTAAAGTATTACAGCATTCACAAAACTTACATAACTCATACAAACACACCGACATCTTACGAAGTTAGGTCAGGTAGGATTCACATTCAATGATCACTACTCAACCTGTTATATCAATAACTTTAAGGCTTATTTTAGGAGTTGTAATCCGCTCGCGTCTAAAACCACTAATGAGATGAAATAGAAAGATTTTAACAAAGGCTTATTTTTAACGGAGTTGTCATCCGCTCCTAATCAACTTTAGTTGATAGTTAGTTGACTTTTAGAGTCAATAGTTAACAAGGGCTTATTTTTATGGAGTTGTCATCCGCTCCAATCAACTTTTAGAGTCGATAGTTAGAAACAAGTTAGTCATATTTAACTTGTAGAAAATAATAGATATACAGGAAGATTAAAAATAATCTTTGAATGGTTTATGAACCGATGAATGATTTAAGTTTTAATATGCCGAAAAGAACTCTACTATAGAAGAAGGAAAGAAGAAGGAGACGAGTCGTAAGTATAATATGAAAATAGCAAAACTACGAGTATAGGGATAGCAAAACAGTGTAAAAGAACATAAACTTGGAGTATATAGGATCTGAGTTCTGAAATAGGATTCTAAAGTAGCCTACTTGTAGTGGATGAAGGGATTCAAGTACCTATGGAGTTTAAGAGAGAAGGAGGGAAAGAGGGGTCAGGTCAGAACCACAACACCGCAGACAGTAAACTCCGAGTAGACGTCAGGGCAGCTCCCGTTATACAGTAGTCGGTAAGCTCCGAGTTAAACGTCAAGGGCAGCAGTAAGTAAGCTCCGAGTAAACGTAAGGGCAGCTCCCGCAATACAGTAGCCGGTAAGCTCCGAGTAAAACGTCAAGAGAGTCTGAGTGTTGGACACGGTCCAAAAATATTTAAAAATTTAAGAGTAAGACAAAGAAGGTCGATTTAAAGTATACAAAAAAAAAAAACTGAGTTGGTGGTGAAATTCGGAACTAAAGCATAAAGTTTAGTACACATGATTGCCACCGCAAAGTTTGATAAACTTTAGTACCTATTTTTGCCACCGCGCAAATAGACTAGTACTCCATGCCCATAATACTCCATGATCTTGTTACCTAGCAACCAATGACAAATAACAAGTTGAAAAATATTTTGAGAGCCCACGTAACTAAACTTGTTTTGGTATGATTCCCAGATGAAATATGTATAAATATATATAATAAGTGTTTAGGAGGATAGTGAAATATTTGTATTAACACTCCCAAGAGGCCGAAAGGGTGCCAATTATCTTTCGATAACGATATGTGTGTAGGGGTGAAGAATACCTAGATGATGTTTAGTACTGTTGTAGAAGAATTGAGTCGAATAGAGGAGAGCTGAAGAAGAAAAATAAGTTAGTTAGTATTCATAAGACTAGGCCAAATAAGAAGTCCAAAAAGAAATACTAGTGCTAGTTTTTTTAGAATTTTGAAAATAAATGAGTGGGTTCGAGTTGATTTTACGGGGGGCGCCAAATTGTAACAGATCTACTTGCTCCTATTTAAAATAAATGGATAAGCAGACTTGTTCAATTAAATTTTAATAGAGGGGAAAGATAAAAAATACAGCTAGTTATAAAAAACTACCTAGCACCAATGATGTTATATATAATACTGAGGTAGATACGTTTTACCGACGTCAGCGTGGCAATGCAAACACAAGCTGACCAGCTTGTGTGACTTCAGTCTGTCCTGCGCACGTCCTGCGTCTGGTCGCGACGCGAACTGACGTTTAACGGGAGTTTGCTATAGGAAATTAAACAAATAAGGCAGTTGTGTGTTCAGAAAGTGCAGTACTTATACTGGGCCGGCTGTAAAAATCAAGAAGGATGTGTCTTTTCATTTGTAAGTACTGTTTATTCTATTTAAAATGGAAAATCATAAATTTAATCTTACTCAAAAATGACTGCCGCGCTGTTGCCGCTTTGTCACCTACACGAAAGAGACAAGTAGCGTGTTGCATTTATGAGTGATAGAGAAAACGAGATAATGGCGCGCGGTGTTGTCAGTTCGAACGACGCCAAAGGATGTTGGGGTGATATGGCCATATGGGGCCTGGCCTAATATATTATTCGAATATCACATATTATTTTTCACCACTGGTGTCCAATATTATCCATAGTAGACAATGATATTCTAATAAACAGATATGTTATACACCTACAAAACCACCGAAAAAAGTGTTTCGCGCAGCAGCGGCACCGCACCTTTTTATTCATTCTACATTTCACTACAAGTCAAAACGACACAAAAGGGATAGCTCGATAAAACCAATAAGAAAAAAAGAGACAGATAGTGTTGTTCTATGTCTGGACTCGAGAGTTTACGCGTCGTTGTCGTACTCACGACAAAAATGCATTTCTCATTTCTTTCTTTTTTATCCTCCAAATATCAGAATATTAAGAAAATAAATGAAAAATATTAATAAATCGAAGTATATTGCGTAGTTACATGTGGTATGAGATCCCTTGTGTTTTATTTACTTTGGTATCATAATTGGTACACTTTCTGAATACGCACGATGGCATTTTTACAATTTTTATCGAAATTCGTAGCAGCGTATCGCTCGTCGCCATGCGTGTTGCAGACTAAAGGCTATACGGCCCAATTGGGCCGTTTTCGAGTCTTCACGATTGTGCGCACACAACATAACTGTTTACTAGAATATCATTGTTATTAGATAAATATAACATTTGCCTTTCATCATTAACTTCTATTTTGTTTTAGATTTCATAAGACGGATTAATTAAAGAAAAATGGGTACAAGTAGTTAGAACCCAAAGACGAGAAGATGAATGGATGCCAAATGCCAACAACATACTCAACTATTTGTTCTCAACTTTAGTGATAGTGAAGTGATAGTGAAACAAAAAAAACATACATAATATTATTATTTGTAAATAAACATTTTTATATTGAAAATTTACTGTTTATTTTCTTCATGCTGCCTGATAGGTACCCATTTTTCCCCATTTCACTCTATCTAGCTGCTGTCATAGACTGACATTGGCCGTCACCCAGCTAGCCGCTCATGTAAAATATCGCCATGTTTTTATTTCTTTAGAATCAGTATGACGTCTCTATTGGTAAAATCTCATTGCCTAGCACGCACTCGGTTTTAAAGTTTATGCACTTAGATGGACAATAATGAGTTTACCACACTGTAAGAACGGGAACAGGCGTCAGGGTAGCAGGTCGATACCGGAGTAATCTTGAAGTTGAGCTCTGAAGCAGTAGAAACGGCGGCAGCGCAGATCTCAGAGTTCACCAGGACAGCTCAGCAGCAAGACAGTGCAGAACTCAGGGCCAGACGTAGGACAGCCCTGCGAGACCAGTAGACGGACAGGCACGTAGTTAGCCTCCGAACATCGGGAGTAGAAGTCCCAGGAGAAACTTTCGTTGGATCCCCTGGGCAGTTTAAGAATCTCACCGCCAAAACCAAGCTGCTCTCTGATACTCCTCAAATCAGATCCAGAGTAGACTTTTCAGCCGTCCGTCAGCTCGTTTCTCCCAAAGTAGTCTTCTTCTTTTCAAATCTTAGTTTTCTTAGTGTGGCCATCATCTCAACTGACAAGTGTAATCGGCCAGGACAAATACATGAGTGCGTAAATAATTTTATAATATAATTTAATATTAAGTTATTTAATAAACAATCATAATAATCTACAAAATATAATGGCTAAACACATATTGATAAAAATAATTTAAATTATACAAACCAAAAAGAGAAATCATAGAGCTAGACCATAGACTGAGCAGAAAGAGATTTAAAAAACTAACTGACAGTTTGACAATTTGACGCTTGACGTAAATATCACAACATGAAAATTATATTATTATTTTATTTCAGCTATTTCTAAGTTAAAGAATCGTATTTAAATAGATTTGCTGAGTGTAGATATATAAACAAATAAAAAGCATGATAAATAGTATTATGAATGATGAATATGAAGCGTAAGTATAGCATAATACTATAGTAGTTTTGCAAAAGTAGGCATTTAGCGCTGTAGGCTCCGCGCGAAATACTTCGCGTGGACACAGCGCGTCAGAGAACTCGCATGAATCCGCGCGGCGACATAGTATAGAAATATGCAGTGTAACAAATCTACTTGATCCTATTAAAATAAATGGATAAGCAGACTTGTTCAATTACAATTTAATAGGGGAAAAGAAATACAGCTAGTTATATAAAAAAACTACCTACCACGCACTCTATAGTTTTATAGTTCACAGTTAGGAATCACGGGAGCAGGCGTCAGGGTAGCAGATCGATACCGGAGCAACCTTGAAGTTCAGCTCTGAAGCAGTAGAAACGGCGGCAGAGAGTTCACCAGGACAGCTCAGCAGCAAGGCAGTGCAGAACTCAGGGCCAGACGTAGGACAGCCCTGCGAGACCAGTAGACAGACAGGCACGTAGTTAGCCTCCGAACATCGGGAGTAGAAGTCCCAGGGGAATCTTTAGCTGGATCCCCTGGGCAGTTTTAGAATCTCACAGCGAAAACCAAGCTGCTCTCTGATACTCATCAAATCAGATTCCAGAGTAGACTTTTCAGCCGTCCGTCAGCTCGTTTCTCCCAAAGTAGTCTTCCTTTTTCAAATCTTAGTTTTCTTAGTGTCGCCATCATCTCAACTGACAAGTGTAGTCGGCCAGGACATATCCATGAGTGCGTAAATAATTTTATAATATAATTTAATATTAAGTTATTTAGTAAACAATCGTAATAATCTAAAAAATATAATGGCTAAACACATATTGATAAAAATAATTTAAATTATACAAACCAAAAAGAGAAATCATAGAGCTAGACCATAGACTGAGCAGAAAGAGAATTAAAAAACTAACTGACAGTTTGACAATTTGACGGTTGAAGTAAATATCACAACATGAAAATTATAATAATATTTTATTTCAGCTATTTCCAAGTTAAAGAATCGTATTTAAATCGATTTGCTGAGTGTAGATATATAAACAAATAAAATGCATGATAAATAGTATTATGAATGGTGAATATGAAGCGTAAGTATAGCATAATACTATAGCAGTAGATTATGTAATATTACTTGACTTTCATGAAATAATTTTTTATGATCAAAATTTGTTACTCGTAGTAGCGATAAATTAGAGCTTCGATATAAAATAATTGTCTATTAAATATTAGAATATAAAATAGGTAGTCATAATTGGGCAGTTGGAATAATTAATTGAAAATAAAACAGTCAGTTCGCAGGTTTGAGACTGTAAAGATAAAATTTTGATTTGTTTATGTTTTTGTATGATTGTTTTTTTTTTCAAAATAATTGTATTTGAGGAAAGTATTTCAATTTCAACTACGGTTATTTACTTCAAAGATAGATTTGCATAAAAAGAACCTAGGGTGTCAAATAAAACAAATTTATAAAAGAAATCTATGTAATAATATAAAAATTAAAATGAATTGCTGTTCGTTAGTCTCGCTAAAACTCAACAATAGGTCAAGGTTTGAATAAAAGATAAAAAATATGGGGTAGGCAGTAGGTAGGTGGTTGGTAGGTACAGTACGATTCAAACTTAATGGCGGCTCGGAACATCGTACGTGCCGCTGCGCAGATCGCAATTTTTAGGTATCAGCGGGACGTAGAGGGACGTGCCGGCGGGGCACATCCCCGCGCGCTCTCTCTCTCACCCGCACTCGCCCTACGCATTGTCGCTTTAGTGTGTGCGTTACGTCTGTATTCTGCACACGCGCGCGAATTTCTGCATAAGTACAGTCGAGCTCATAATAATTTGTTGTTGTTTGTTAACTGTTTTTGTTTTTTTTTGTTATTGTTTTGTTTAGTTTTTTTTTGTTACTATTCCGTTCGTTGTTCGTTATTTACGTAAAGTATTAAGACTGTTTTTGGTTGTGCGGAAAATACTTTGGTATTTATTTGTAAAATGTAAAATGCCTCGCGGACGATACGTTTTACGCAGACAAGCGAGAAAAATAGTTTATAATGTCATCCAATTTCTTAACTCTTTCTTCTTTCTTTCTCAACTCTGAATCTGAAAAGGAATCAGATTCAAGTGAAGACGAAGGAAGCGATAGTTCCATGGAAGTTCCTTCCACAAGAAAACAAGTTTTTATGGAGGGTGTTCAGCCGTTGTAAAATAAATTTAAAATACATTTCTTAAATTTTTCATAAAACCTATTTTTCTTTGAACTCTCTCTGTACTTGACAAACTAACAGATAAATACGTACTATGGTACTATACAGCACTAAAACATTCACACAAGTTTCAGTTATAAAAATAATTAAACGAGCTTAGATGATTTTCGACTTGACTGTACATGCGCGAACCTGCACTGGCAGCTAACTTCCGAGCCGCCATTAAGTTTGAATCGAACTGTAGTAGGTAAGTAGGTAGTGGGCAGGTAGGTAGGTACTGTAGGTAGTAGATAGGAAGTAAGTAGGTAGTAGGTAGATGGTAGGTAGTAGGTAGGTAGGTAGGCGGTCGGTAGTAGGTAGGTAGGTAGTAGGAAAAGGCGCATTACAACGCATGCCGGGCACAGCTAGTTTTAAATATTTTCATGTACTATCGTGGTGTTTTCCGCCTGACCATTTTAATTTTTTTTCGCTTAAAACATGCAGAGGCGCCGCCGCCGAGCTACGCCCCCTTAAAGTTTGGACCTTTTAGGAAAACGTCAACTTTGCCGCGCAAAATACCAATAACTCTCGTTTGGCGTGCGTCATCCGTGCGCTCGGCCGATTCGGTATCTTTTCATTCATTATTTCTATACAAAGTCAACGGGTCGGGGCTAGAGAGCGTTTCTATGTTGCGAGTGCAAGCAAAAATTTGCTTAGTGGTGGTCAGGCGGGAGTGTCCTCGATAGTACTTTAGTCATCTTAAAATTGCCGGTTGCAATTCTTGAGGCTGCCCCACTGACCTATAACAAAAAGTAAATGAAGTACTGGTAAAATGGGGTGAATAGAAATGCAGGGGTGAATGGAAACGAACCTTTGAAATGGATTTTAACGCTGAATCAATACTGTATTTTGCCAACAAGGTATCTAAACAAATAAGTATAATTTAGTTAATAAAATAGAGTACTTGTTGGTAACATATCACGTGAATTCAACTTTAAAATCCATTTCAAAGTTTCGTTTCCATTCACCCTTGCATTTCTATTCACCCCATTTTACATATCGATATAGATAAAATATGATTTATTTTTATCAATAATCTTAGCGTTCTCTAGTAGTACTGATATTTTTATACTGTGGATATGTTTCTATTTGTTTCTTTTATTAAGCAATAAAAGAAACACACACGACTTTTTTCGTCTGCGTTGTTTATTGCCCATTATAACTAACAAAAAAACTCTCAAAAACAGATGATAAGGTGCGCGAAGTTGTCGCGGAAAAAACTGACACAGGTCCGTCGTCCATAAGCGCCAGCACGCGACTGAACGGGCCTGTCGGAGCCGCCACGGGCGCTTTTAATTCATATTTAATCGTAGTAATTAAGAAAATCATTTTATCATGTCAAACTCTGCGAATTTGTCTATAACTAATTAGTTACTTTAATATAGTACAAAAATTAAATGTAAAAAATCAGTAATATAGTCATAATATTGAAAAAACGTTATAAAAAGGGGCAACTTTGCGATTTTTTTCTATCGAGTGAAGTTCATCAGGTCTTGCAACTGAATGCGATTTTCACTAGACAAGATCCTTAACTAATACATTTTTTTTTTTTTTAATTTAAAACACTATATTCTTTGTCTCAGATTGTTTTAAAAAACTTAAATTCGGGGCCACCTAGCCTTAACCTCGATTCTCCATTTCCTAAACCAAGCGCCTAAGACGTTGGCTGAGGTTTGGAGGGTTTTGGCGATTGCGTTTTTACAGCGAAAGGACTGAAGTTTGCGCGCCACTCCTATATAACTTCGCGTCGACTGAGTGCCGCGGCGAAACAGCACCCCGCGCCCCGCGCGCGTCGCGGCGCGTCGCTATTGGTCGAGCGTTTGTAAATGTATCAGCAATGCCTAGATGCTATCATGGCTAATGAATGTAAAAGTAGAGCTTTCGAAAATAAATTCATTCAGTGTTCATCCTAGTTGGAATACGGAGTTTTATTATCTACGGTGAATCCCTGTCACTCCCTAAACTACCAAAATTAGGTTTGCTGTAAGAAAACCTAATTCTGGCTGGGTTAACTCGCCTTTGTACATGAGCTATTTAATTGCAATGTTTTATGTATATTTGATTTTTTGTGTGCATTTATTGAATAAGAATAAGAATAAAACATCACTTTTGTACCCATCATCCATAATATTCAAGTTTCAACAATTATTTAGTTCAAGATTATATTATCTGTGGTTCAAGTTATGTACTCTTATCACGAAAGTTCCATCTCAGGTAAGTATCTCGTAGGCTTTTAAATCCGCCTCAATACATTGCAGTGAATGCCCCTTTTTAGACATGGAGATAATATTACGTCCTTTGCTTTTGATCCGACGGTTACAAATTAGGTGCTTGTTGTGACAGATCCATGACACCGTTCCGTCACTCCCCTGGTAGTTCTTGTAGAATTTCTGACCATTGAACAGTGCCCCAATCTGACCACGGCTCGTAGTGTAAAACTCCACCGTTTCTAAAAACACAACATTTATATATTTCCACTGATTGAGACCAATGAATTTTAAAAATTTACAATGAAAAGCAAGTCACAATAAAATATAGTTTTAATATCACTTCAAAAACCATAATACTTAGTTGTAGCGGCACCACAAAGAGTACTGAAGCAACATAGAACAAAAAACCGGCCA
The DNA here is from genome assembly GCA_905147715.2 of Xestia xanthographa. Classification (NCBI taxonomy): domain Eukaryota; kingdom Metazoa; phylum Arthropoda; class Insecta; order Lepidoptera; family Noctuidae; genus Xestia; species Xestia xanthographa. The sequence goes on from LR990646.1 coordinate 9,434,773, forward strand.
AGAGCGTGTCGGGCCACGCTGTGTAAGGTTCCGTAGTTTCCCGTCCATCACAATAAGTGTTCCCACTTTTGAGTTTAAAGGTGGGTATCCATTATGTAAAAATGCTTGCATATACGAATATACTACAAACTTAGTCCAGAAATTATTTTGTACATCTTTTTGTCTTTTTTGTACAAAAACTGTTCTTCAATCAAGTTCAAAATAATTTTCCTAGAAAGTCCTTATAAAGTTCTACTTTTCAGATTTTTTTCATATTTTCTAAACTTATGGTTCAAAAGTTACAGGGGGACACACACATTGTTTTTTACTTTTAGAGCGATTATTTCCGAAATTATTGACATTATCAAATAATGATTTTAGGAAACCCCTATTCATTTTTAAATACCTTTCCAACAATATATCACACCTTAGGGTTGAAATTAAAAAAAAAATAACTTCCCACTTTAGGTACATATATAGGGGGGCTACCCTAATAAAACATTTTTTTCCAATTTTTATTTTACCACTTTGTCGGCGTGATTGATATACATATTGGTACCAAATTTCAGCTTTCTAGTGCTAACGGTCACAGAGATTAAGCGAGGACGGACAGACGGACGGAGAGACATGGCGAAACTATAAGGGTTCCTAGTTGACTACGGAACCCTAAAAAGTAGGTCCTACAGCGCCATCTATGACACAGATGATGAACTAAACATCAAAATATATATGTATATACTCAACTGTCGACGACTGCTAACACCCGTCTGGTCGGAGGATCCTCCCTTTTCTATAGGGGCTGAAGAACTTAACACGCTGTACCTCAAACCCCCAAATAGTAAAAGCTATCAATCTCGATAGATTTCACTATTAATTTCGTAATCAGGAATCAGAAGGATTTCCATGGCTATGTAGGTATACAACCCTCAAATCGTCCAATCACATAAGAAACGTTCAATTACGGGACCGCTCCGGAGGTTAGACATTATGGCAATTGCTATCAGAGCGTTTCGTGTTTCTACAACGACTTTAATCATGATTGACATAAGTTTTCGGTAGTATATGTCAGAGTGAGTAGAGTGGTTCAGTGGTAAAGACCCAGCTGCAGGTTGTGGGTTCAAACACAGGCAAGCACACTATACTTTATCTAATTTATTTTCAACACCACTGCTCTCTAAACGGTACCTAAAGGATACCTAAAATTGTGAGAACCGGCTTGTCCTTGAACCAAAAGTTCGAAGACACATTACATCTACCAACCCGAACAGGGCTCACGTGGTGGATTACACTTTATAGCCCATCCCATTTCACAGAGGCTGTATCCCAGCAGTGGGAACATTATAGGCTATGCTTAGGTAAGGATGTGATATATTTTTGACTTTTCCATTATATTTCAAGCTGTTGATAGATTGTACTTTTGTCTAGACCCTCAGCTTAAACTAAGTATTCGAATGTGCATCGAGCACTTGGTCCTTCGGTCAGTTGCGGGCGTTGCGGCCAAACTTCACACAAAACATCCTGGTCGGGGCTTCTGCAGCCAAGATCGAGATCACTACCAGACGCAGTGCACAAGCCTAAATTGTAATTGACTGGTCACTCAGACTGACGGCTGCTGCCATTATTGTATTAATATTTCTGTCTCTCATTTAGTAGGTACACGTCAGTGGTTGTGAAGGTGTTTGGTGCGCAGCAGTCCATTGTTGACTGTCACGGCAGTCGCTGGGCAGCCTCTCTTGGAACACCTCCACGACACCCTGGCTCCTGACGAGTACTCTTTCCTGAAGCTGTAGCCTTCGACGAGCAAGTTTAAGGAACCCCGTAGGTTTGTAGAGAATCGTACACCTCTGGCATAAACGGATTTGTATATTTTTATAAACGATGGCCTCTGCTTCGTTGATTTAGTGGTCGCAAGCGAAACATTTGACCATGAGGTACTGGGTTCGATTTCCAAGTCGGGCACAGTGGTACTGGTTTTTCCATAAATAATTTCTCAGTAGCGGCCACAGAGTCTGGATTTGTGCCCGGTTGATGGCAATGGGGCCGCACCCTATAACATGCGTGGGCCAGACAGTTGTAGGTAAACAAGCCCTCCATACACCTCCAAATCGGTCTCCATCGGCGGTTTACAACAGTCTGGCCCACGCATGTTATAGGGTGCGGCCCCATTGCCATCAACCGGGCACAAATCCAGAATCTGAGGGCTTGTTTACAACAGTCTGGCACGGGCATGATTGGCAAAATGTGAGTGTGCTATTAGAGTCTCTGCCCTAACCTTTCGTGGATTCAATAGATGCGTGATGTTTTGTTTGTATATCTTTATCAAATGCAGCAGATTACCTATTGAAACCAAGGGTGAGCATCACATCAACCTCGGACTTGCAATATCCATCGTGCCTGCAGACTTACCAAGTTCTTATTCAACAGTTCTGTCCCTCCTAGGATCCTAAAATATTGTGAGTACCTATGAAGATATCGTTGGAAATTTTTGTTGTCAATTTACATATTCTCGTTAGTCCTTCACCAAGTAGCTTTTGGCACGTTCAGCGGAACAGTGCGATGAGTGTGTCTATAGTCTGCGTCAGATAAGTAGGAATTAAAGGTCATTGCTCTTTCTTTCCTCCATTTCTCTGCGTAGGTACCCCGACAATATATTATGAATCGTTTTTTATTACTAGAAAAAGTCAAGGATCATGATAAACGTAGTTTCGGGACAAGTTTATGTCATTATTTCTGTTTTTGGAATTATGTAGGTAGGTATATTTGAATAAATGTATGAGGGTTAATGACCTTTATTTCCTACTTATCTGGCGCAGACTATAGATATTCCTAGCGTATCTACACTAATATTATAAAGAGGAAAGATTTGTATTTTTGTGGGAGTGTATGTTTGTAATGAATAAACTCAAAAACTACTGCGCCGATTTCAAAAATTCTTTCACCGTTAGAAAGCTACATTCACCCTGAGTAACATAGGCTATATTTTATCCCCGAACTCCCACGGGAACGAGAACTCCGCGGGTGAAACCGCGTGACGTCCGCTAGTGTACCTACAATATATAGGTACACACTCCCTTAATTTTATATTTCAGGATAGTTAAATCGTTGTATATTTGGGCAAAGCAACTTGGAATTTGTAAGTCTTGTACATACCTGCATAAGTGCCTAATTTCCGTTTTCCCCAACATTCAGTGTCACCTAAATGATTTTCACCAACACTAAATGTCACCTAAGTGAATGCCTTATAAATGCCGTTTTCACCAACACTAAGTGTCACCTAAGTGAATGCCTAATACCCGTTTTCCCAACGCTATGTGTCACCTAACTGAATGCCTAATGCCCATTTTCACCAACACTTTCACCTAGCTCCTAGTCACCTAACTGAATGCCGAAGCCAGAAGTTTTTTACTTCTTGCTTGTCAAAATGTGAACATTGTAAGGCCATTCTTAGATACTTCGATTTGTTACCCACTTCTTGTCAGGCCTAGTGTCCTATCATACATAGGAATTAACACTGCAACAGGAAAATATTGTTAAAACTATTTTTTTATTTAAAGAAGAAACTTCGAGTTTCTCCATAGGAAACAACCAACTCGAACCATGCACCTATACTTTGACATTCCATAAGTGCTCATAAGAGAGCTTGTCCACTATTCATCACCACTCATTTGCAGTACTCACCTCAGTCTACACCCACTGCTAATCTCTAAAACGGCTGTTTTTTGTCCTTCTGTTCTATAGATTTATGACAGTTCTTTATTGTTCCTCCTTCTTTGGTGTTGGGGCGCTGTCTCAGTTTTAATTTATTAACTAATCATACACATTTTGTGATGTGAGTATCAAACTCAACCATGATGACGGTAACAGCCTGCAATCAGTAAAATGATGAATGAATGTAATATAATATATGTTGGTCCAAATTTCACACTTCACTCAAAACAATAAAATGAAGGCAACACTGCCCACCAGAGACTAAAGAGCAGTAACAGCCCTTTTGGTGATTTTTCGTTTTATTAGTGATTCTGAAAGCGGGTTTCTTAAGCTTTCTATTGAATTAACTTACTTATTTCTAAGACTATTAGAATGGTTTTTATTTAACAGTTTTCACTTACTGCAAACGAAAAAAATTAACAATTTGGCGTGATTTCCCAACTAAAATACAGTATAAATTATACTGAAGATTAAATTTTAAGGTTTCATAACTAAAATGCAGTAAGCAATATAATTTTACAGTTCTTTAGATAGTTTTATATTTCTGGAAAAAAATTAAAAAAAAAATTAATACGCAGTAAAATTTACCGCCATACAAGCTATTTTTACTGCAAATTAAGAAAATACAATTTATTGTCACGAACTCCCAACTAAAATGCAGTAAAATCAAAGCTTGTCGCATTTTAGTTGTGAATACTTAACATTCTTTTATCATTATAAACTGACTAACACGCAGTAAAATACAGCATTACTGCAGATTAGTTTGGATAGCATAATGACACAGATATGATTATTCCTAGCTAAAGTGCAGTTAATGTTTTAAACATAAAGATACATTATGTTATATATGTTAATATTAAGAGAAAACTGTCAAAGGAGGTTGTGCATTCTGCGCAGGGTCCTTTATTAATTAGATGTTTTTTTTTTATTTTTGATATGTAAATTTTACATAAGTGAGTTGAATTATTGTGATTAAATAATAAGAAATAAACGGTCTTTAAAATGTGAACTAGCTATTTTTCTTACTGCACTAGTAAATTGAACACTTTTTTCTTAAAAAACTAACTAAAATGCAGTATTTTTTTGACCTTACTGCATGTTAGTTGGGTTTCTTGACAAAATAACTGATCCAAACGCAGTAATAGGGCTTTTTGCTGCATTTTACTAAGTTTAAAATGGTATTTTTTACAAAAAAGGCTATGCAGTAATAGGCACCAAAAAGAATAAATGGCCATAATAAATTCAGTTATTAAGATATATTTTTTTTTATTGCTTTAACGTGTGAACCTATGCCTTTACAACCTTTCTGCATTCAAATTTTTTTGCTTATACATTCTGTTGATTTTTTAAAATCAATTCTTAACTTTAAATGCGTTTTACTCGAAATCGTGATTTTGCTGTTACTGCACTTTAGTGTATGGTGGGCAGAACAGA
>LR990646.1:9439916-9544547 GCA_905147715.2 Xestia xanthographa
ACGAGAAATTTGGTTAAAACCGTTGGAAAGTAGGAAGGCATCTTAATATAATTCGATTAAAATACAAGATGTAAGCAAACTCTTCACGAAGCCGTTATCCAAATTATGTACATGAAACTAAGTAATTCCAAAATTAATTTAATTCATAAAAAAATCACAGATCTCGTGCTCTACACGACCTTCGGGTACATTGAAAATGCACTTAGGCAGGCTTTTCATTTTGTACGATGCCTAATCTAATAGATTAGACGTAATAGATTTAGTATCGTCTTTGAAGTAATAGAGCTCAAATGTACGATGTAATCCGTAAGGTAAAATAGTACATTGTTACCCTAGGGGTGAAAGTAACTTATTTAGTCCCGAGACGGGGTTTGGTGCCCGAGCAAAGCGAGGGCGCTAATAGCTCGAGGGACTAAATAAGTCTTTAACCCGAGGTAAACACTGTGCTTTTCATTACGAATACAAGGAAAGTAAAAAAAAAACATAAAACTCGAAAAAACTAATGAAGATCGGAATTCGAATGGGGTAGATGACACACCAATCAATTGAGATACTTTTTAAGAGCTGTCAAAACGCGGTTCTCTAATAGACTTTGTATGGCAATAGCCTACTGTGACGTCACTGTTTATTCAACTCAATGACTCGACTATTTATTGATTTCAAAGCAACTAAAAATCGAATTTGGCAATTAATGAGGGATTTTCTTTTTAGCTCTTCCCTAGTCGCTGGATAGATGGCGCTAGGAGTAAGTATGATAATGCAAGGAACGAAACCTAAAAAAAACTGATTTTAACAAAGCGCGAGAAATGTTGGTTATATTCGGAAGGTTAAGCAAATGAAAGTGTCAGTCAACGAGAGTATGTGACATGACACAATGTTTTTTTTTTCAAGCGTTTTGGTTTTGGCACCAACTATCATAGTAAGTTCAACGCCATCTATAGAGTTATTGGAAACTAAGTTTTTTTTTTAAAACCTCAAAAGGAAAACCTCTCATTGAAAATAAATCGGGTTTTCAGGCCCAAAATAAAGTGTTTTTTTAGAGAAAGGTGTCTTGGAATTATTGTTTTATGGTGTCATCTACCCTATTGCCGCTTTTTCACCTATTTTGTTTTTTTTTTCTGTGGCCGGCCAGCTATTCAGCCAATACCTATTTTTCATGTTCATCATCGAAAAATGGTAAATATTTTTCCCAAATCTATGTTATTTTAAAGAAATTGTTGAAACTTAATTATAATAAAGATATTTAAAATATATATATTCTTTAATTAATACTTAACTTTATGTTATTTCAATTTTACATCGTGGCTGTATAGAAAGTTGGAACATGGTTCAATAGAAAAATGAACCATTTTTTTTTTAATAATTTGACAGCTGTCAGTTGAAAACGATTCTCCCTAGGGCTGAAAAGTATTACTTTCAACCCGCTCCTCAGGCAACTTCAGATCTACTTTCAGAGTATGAGTAATGAAAATAATATTTTTTTGCAAATAAACAACATCGCAAAACACCCTAAAATGGCTGCTTTATCAGAATCATATATGAAACACGTTAAATATTTAAAATTCCTAAAAAGGTCTTTATAATCAGAGACCATTTTAATAATTTTAAATTTTTGACGCTATTAGATTCATATTATGGTTCTGATAAAGCAGCCATTTTAGGCCCCCAGTTCTTTTGTTTGACATTAAATTACTCGGCATGGAATGGATCTTGTTTCTGGGTAACTTTGCGTAAAAAATAACAGGCTAACAATTTCACTGGGCAATAGTGAAACTGTTAGCCTGTTGTTGCAACCAACGGTTCGTTATTGTACAAAAGGTACCATTCGTTTTTTAGTTACGAATAACGGACAGTTAATGCCGTTCCTAAAAATTTTTGCGTCAGCTACCTGCGACGAATGGATGTTGGTTACCCACTTACCAAAGCCCTCTGTCAACACGTGTTCGACACCCCATGTGTTTCGTCATTATAGCGTATATTTATGGTAGATGACAAAAAAAAAACAAAAAACACGTATCCAATATTTTTCGATAATCTAACTGACGGACTAAACATAATCATATTTTTATGAATATATACAATAAGTAATTAAAATATTACGTCAAGCTCGATAAAAAAGGATGGGATATCGTATTTTCAGTAAGTTATAGTTTATTGATTTGTTTTTGTTGTTGTTATCACTTTACATAGAAAGCAATATGTGATTTTGATTTAATTTAAAAACTTCACTCAACAGTCCAAGTGTAAGTCGGCAAATTTCAATGCTTATATTTTTAGTGCTTTGTAAGAACGATACATTACAGCTTTCTTTTATTTTAGTCGCGTAATATACCCCCCCTCCCCTGACCCCCTATCCTGTTCATATTCAATGGAGTCGATTTTTTTAATGTGTTAATTCGTTTTATTAATAAGTTTATTCAGTTTTGAACTTTTTTGTTTTAAGTTTTTAACAAATATTTATAGGTAGGTTAGGTTACAATTTAGTTTTTAATTAAATTCCAAAAGGAGAAGAGGTTGTCAATTCGTCGTTTTTTTTTAATGATCTTAATTATAATTATATTGATTAATAGGGATTTACGTTTAGATAAAAATGTAATAATGTGTTTAGAACACAATTTAACAAACTCTTAAAATACTAACACAAAATCCTATTAAAAAAACAACAAATATTCGTCTCCACTCCATGCCTTGTCTTACCGGCTAGCTTCGGTCGTAAAATTAATTGTTTTTTGTACACTGCTTTGTAAAAATATCTCTAGATAATCCGCATAATATATATATAACGATAACTACTTATGTAGAGTAGGTTGTAGTATCACTCGAAACTGTGCATCTTGGGTTTTTTATATCAATGGTCCAAACCCATAAAATAATATGCTCTAAAGAAATATAAAAATCCCGGATGTTCATTCTAAACATTTCGATTTGTCAAAGGAAATAATTTCTGTTAAATTCATATTAAATAAAAATTAAAAATTATTTTGACTCTTATTTGGACCATAAAAACAATAAAAATAAAAAAAAATGACAATTATCACTCTCGGCTTCGCCTCGTGTGATATTTTCCGCCCAACAGATGCATAAATAACTATACTAGTACCGTATCGATATCTCTCCATTTCTGGAGGTAATTTACCTACGTTTATTAATTAGGAGTCTGTATTGTCCCACTGCAGGGCAAAGCGGAGGCCTTTGCCCTGCAGTGGGACAATACAGACTCCCTACCCTTTTTCCAGCACTCACGGTCTATTGCCTTTTGTTGCCATTCCTTCCCCCACAAAAATAATTTTAAAGATTTTATTTAAATTAACATCATTATAAAATTAAATTAAAATACGTGTTGACAAATAAATATACATATCTACATTTCAAGATCAATTCTGGGGAGCGCGCTCCCCGAAATTACGCCACACAAATGGCACCTTTCTGCCTAGATTATTAGTGATACAGAGATCCTGTTTTTAGGGTTCCGTACCCAAAGGGTAAAAACGGAACCCTATTACTAAAACTTCGCTGTCTGTCCATCTGTCTGTCCGTCTGTCCGTCTGTCTGTCACCAGGCTGTATCTCATGAACCGTGACAGCTAGATAGTTGAAATTTTCACAGATGATGTATTTCTGTTGCCGCTATAACAACAAATAAAAACAGAATAAAATTAATATTTCAGGGGGGCTCCCATACAACAAACGTGATTTTTTTATAATAATTGGTACGGAACCCTTCGTGCGCGAGTCCGACTCGCACTTGGCCGATTTTTTTTAAATGTAGCCCAACTCAATACCCCTAGAGTTTTTTTTTTAATTTTTTAGATATCACATTTAATTTTTGAGATACAGTCGATTTTATGCCAAAAGACCATAAGAAATTGATCGAATTTTTGACATTTTTGCGATTTTCTAAAAAAGTTTTCATTTTTTCGTTTTTTTTTTTTTTCATCATATTATAGCCTTTATTAATATGCGTCTTTTGAGACCTCAAACATTAATGTAGCCCTCAAACTCACGACACCAAGGCGATGTCACACTCGGAGCGAAAATGGGGTCCTATACTGAAGCGATCGAAAAAACATTTCCAATGTTAAAATGTACAGTAAAATATTTCCATCTACCTATCAAGATACATAAATAAACACTGATTATTAAATGATTGTCTGGAAAGATAAAACATAATACGAAAGCTTGGACAATGCAAGGTTTTATCAGGTAGCAATACGATGCTTGCCTTCATCAAAGAGAAACATTCAATTTATACCTAATCAAATATATTAAGGTGTGTTGCTGTTCCCTTTAATTCAAACAAATGCAAAACATAATTAGATATCCAAATTCACTTCAGAATCCAAAACATATTAAAACATAAAAATACATGGATGAGTTAATGATTATGATCGTGATCATATCTGATAATACCATCATCCAAGGTGATGATAGTAGCCTTGCAGCCATTACAAGCCTTGACACAAGGCCATCTAGCGCGAGCACCCTTGCTGCCACACCATTTGTTAAAACGATATCTTCCTATTAATATCACTGGCTTCCCGAATCGAGATGTTGAAAAGACTGGATTACTGTCATCTGCAAATTAAGATCACCATTTATTTGTTTACCAGTTTTGTTGCAAGTAAAACAAATGACAATTGATCATACATTTCACGTAATCACGTAATGTAAGAAAACACGTGCAGCTTAATGGACTTGAAAGTATTAAAAAATTAATTTACCATCGTGTGTTTCACTTATTACATTATCATGTACTTTCATTCTCTCGTAATTATCAATGAATGTGTTCATGAGTAATCGTGACGATAATGTCGTGACGGGTGGTGACTTTTGCTGGACACTTTTTAGTATGATGGTGAGAACATATCCAGTAGTCTTTTAGTTTATTTCGGGTACAAGTCCGTCTATAAAAGCGATATTTTCCTATCTGAAGGCATGGAAAACCGCGTGATGTCGTTGTGAAAATATTCCTAAGACTAAAGGACATCAATAAGCTTTTCGTCGTAAAAATATTAACAATTACACAACTGCTAGGTTTTCTATTTTAAAAGTGATATTGATATTTCGTAGCTACTTGGGTTAACTGGTAACAGAAGTTACAATAAAAAAAAAACAAACGGCCTTAAATGGAAACGAACAAGGACTTTATTACAACAATTTTTATTGAATAACTACATTTATTTTTTGTCCTTTAATGTGTAAAGAGTCTAACGGAAAGATCCGAGTCTATCTAACATAATTATATTTAGTAAAAGATAAAAAAACTGACTGACTAAAAAGTTTACACACCCTGCTGTGTTCAACTATTTATTCAACTACCTATCAAGCCTTTACTACTGAGTCACGATTTATTTTATCAATTGTTGTGTTACTCTCAGGAGGTGAACGCGCATCAACAGCTAAGTGTTAATGATTGTGTTCGGTCATGGACTTGACAATTTCGTTGTTGATAGTGGTTATTTTTGCTCGGCATTTGTAAGGGTCGTCCTTCTTAGTACAAATCCAGTGGATCTTAGGTTCCTTGCTTCGAGGCCTTTTGTTGAACCGATGCCCACCCATGAGGAGCAGCGGGAAACCCCGTTGAGATGTCGTGAACCTTATTTCTGAAAATGAACTGTGATTATTATTTACATTTTCATGTATTAAGATATATGTACAAAATTAAATGACTGACTGGTTGAGGAGGATCTCAATGCACACATGGAGCCAGCATACCCAGATGCAGCTGAGGGTTCAATTGTATCGTGACAGATTAACTTCATGTTACCGGAAAAACCATGTATTCTAGGTACATATGTGTATACAGAATACCCGTGTCCTCAGTTTCATGCAATTCTATTCGACCTCTAAACACTCATGACTGTTTAGAATTTGAGATGCTGTTGTTAAAGTCTACATTTTAAGAAAATCTTGACTTGAACAACAAAACAACAACAAGACTTATCGCATAACAGAATTAACAGACCATAATCGCAAAAATTATGATCGCGATTATGTGCGGTCAGAGGCCCTACTCTCTAACGTTTCATCCGTATATTTGGATCTATCCGTCCCTTTCGCGCACGTCTGCAGATGAGTGTGAGTGAGAGAGACGGATAGATCCGAATATACGGACGAAACGTTAGAGAGGCCCCTGTAACGCGGTTAGCTATCGCAATCATTTATTACTGTGACCACTATATTAAAACGGGAAAATAAGTCGCTGAAGTAGGAAAATAATAATTCATTTGTTAATACATTTATTAATTCAGACATGCATTTTTTCAACTAATTTGATAAAATAATGATGATGATTGAGGGACAGTCAATTTTATTTCACAAAATTTTAAATAATGTGAACACACACACACACACTCGTCGTGATACAGTGATTGTGCTTCAAATTACTCCTTCTAACTAAATTGTCGAGGGTTATGACATACGCCTTGCATAAAGTTTTGGATTTTTTTGAACATGCCCAACGAATTGTGTTAGTTCAGATCCTATCCCTGCTTAATGTGTGTCTTCCTATTTTCAACATTGGTTTACCCCTTCTGTTCTGTCTCCATTCAAATGAAATTAAAAAAAGTACTTTGAGTACGCGTGCGTTAAATAATAACTATCTGTTTTCAGTAAAGCAGTAACTTAAGAAATCAAACGTTGACGTTCATTTAGTTGAAAAATGATAGCTAAAATTATTTTTTATAGGCATTCATGCAATGAATATAAAGGTACACGACCGCTACTTTTATGAAGACAGCTGCTTAAAGTAGGTTAACGACAAAAATAATCAATATAAACTTATTTAATTCATGATCCATTAACTTAATTACAAAAACATTCTTTTCGACCGACAAGAACATTAAATTAATATAGCTTGAAAGACTTGGGGATAATATCTATTAGTGAAAGTGTTTCTGGAACCGGGTCAATAGTTCCAAAGATTTCAATAACATATGTATATTTTCATAAATATCATTAATAGATAAATGATATGGCTAAAAAAATAATAAAGACCATCGGAAAAAGGAAACATCATGAGAATGTTAAATTATTCAATGATTATGATTCAAATAACTACTAATTACTAACTGTCGACTGTCGTGACGAACGCTTTGCTCCAGTTTGGAACTTTTGTGAACATGCCCAACGAATTCTGTTGGTAAAGGTCCTGGACCTGTTAAATGTGTATCTTCCTATTTTCACCATCGGATAACCGGATCTATTCTGTACCCATTCAACTGAAATTTGGAGTAATTCATAAGTACCCGTGCGTCAAAAAATCATTTTTCTTGAGTCAAGTATCATAACTAAAGAAATCGAAAGTTGATTTAACTGAAAAAATGATAGGTCATTTATGTTAGTCAATAATTCATGCGATAAATAAACATGGTAGACTACCTGACTTTTTACGAAGACAGTAGCTTAAAGTACACGACAAAAACCAGTCAATTTAAAAAATATTTAATTCATGAAACATATTCTTGATTCAATGACTATGTTTCAGAAAGCTATGTAATTTTCGACGGTAATGACATGCGCTTTGCATCTAGTTCTGGTCTTTCTGGAACATACCCAGCGAGTTTTATTGCTCCAACATTTAGCTCTACTATACTTGTGATCTCCTACTCGCAACATGTAACCCCCTCTTGTTTGAAGCCATTCCGCTAAAAAAAATATACAAATTGAACTAATTAATGTCAAGAAAGAACACAACTGTTATATTGAGATAACTGGATGAGTAACTGAAAGTATCTCAGATACCCAAAATATCGTCCAATACCGGGGGCAGTCAGAAACTCTAGAAGAAAAATAGTGAGACAAGAGTCCGCAAAATGGCTTAAAAGGAAGTAGTGTGTGGTAATTGTGTGCCAACTGCCAGCGCAGAACAATGATCTCTTCTCGGACATAGAAGGAACGGTAATTGATTACCAAGTGCTCAAATCTTAGGCTTAGTTCTGAATTAAACCCCAAGTTAAGTGAGAAAAGGCGTAACAGATGATGATTTTCTTAATAAAACGTCAGACATATTGGCCAATCTTTTATTTTGAAAAAACATATTAATTTATCTTAATCCATATGATTGTGTATTAAGTTGCTCCTTAAAATTATGCCCTCGAGGGTTATAAGAAACGCCGGGCATTTTGTGCGACTCCTTGTGGTACACTGCCATCTTGTCTTCTTACCAGTAATGTACGACTTGGAGAATCGAAAACCATTCGCCGTCAGCATCTGTGTCCCTCTTTGCGTTACCATTTCTATCACTGCAAGTATTGTCAAATGTTTTAGATGGGTAAATGGAAAAAATAATAAATGGTTGTAATCCTTCGGTGTATCGAAAATCTTCTTGAGGTGAAATAAAATGTTTCGTACCGATTTTGTAGCAGTCATATTGTAGAGTGAAAAGAGGAGTGCATGTTCAGCCTTTTTTCCGCCAATTGTGAACCGATTTCGATAATTCTTTTTTTGCTTGGAAGAAAATTACTTCGCGGTGGTCCCGTTTAAATTTGGTGAAGATGTGATGGTGATCTTCGGAGAAATACAATGGAACTCTTCAATAATAGACAGCAAATCGATCGTGAGTGCTGCAATCGCTTGGATGTTTGTTGTTTTCACAACATCATCACGCCTGTATGCTCTGAGGGGGTATGCAGATGTGTACAGTACACCCACATTTTGACAATTAGGTATGTAAGGTTCCATTTTATTGGGGATAAGCCTATTTCCATGACATGTATTGTTTACAATATGAAATAAATGACTGCCTCGTTGGTCTAGTGGTGGCGACTACTCAGCATGAGGTCCTGGGTTCGATTCCCAGGATGGGCAAAGTGTTATTGGGTTTTTAGAAAAAGCGGCGGAGTGGTGGCTACTGTAGCCACGGAGTCTGGATTTGCGCCAGCGCTCGCCCCTATTAAGTACATGGGACTTAAACATAACTGTCGAAATGTGGGTGTAGGTACTATTGGGTACAGCTCAGCACAACTCTTCGGGGATTACAGGCGTGATGTTATGTTATGTTAAAATAAATGTATAGCTAATTTGTATAGGATATTACAACTAAAAATAGTCGGTTTTATTTTTTGCAAAAAAGTTTTTATCAGTTATACATTACGTTCATAATTTAGTTTTCTATTTAAATTTTCCCATAACTATGTTCTAAGCTGTATTTCAATGTGTATTTTAGTCCTCCACAGAACATCGCTTCCTGAACTTGCCAAGGCGCAGCAGGCGTACCTGGAGAATCAGGACCATTGACCCTCTAACATAATCATTAAAAGTTATATCCATATTAAAACAAAATAGATTTAATTTGTTTTTTCAACAGCACCGGATAATTCGTGAAATATTGAGAAAAGGTTGATTTTAAGCATAAATAAAATAACACAGTTGCTCAATGTAACATTATCAGTAGTTGATCCAAGTCTGGCTGTTTGTGTTTGTGAGTTGAACTGTTTCCAAACACACCCACGATACAGAAGAAATTCCCAGAGGGCTTAAAAAATATATATAAATGTGGGAATGTAAGGTGAGTTAAGTGGCAACACTGGTTGAATAAGGGAATGTAAGATGATGGAGTGACAACACTGTATGTCAAGGAAGGATGCGCAGAGAGCATTATGAGACGGACGACGAAGGAGAAAGATGAAAGACGTAAGATTTTTCAAAAGAGTATTATAAAACGTAAAGTTCCCGTGCTGTTTTATTTTGGAATCCCACAACACACTACATTTTGGGGGCTCGTCCGGGATTTCGAAATAAAATAAAACGAAGCGAAGCAAATGTTTCTGCGTAGCGGGTTTGAAAAAACAACCACGATGACGTCTGCAGCAGAACAAATGAAGATGGATGGTGCAACAGGTTCCATGCTTCAAATGAGCTTGGACCTTATACCAAAATTTAACGGTCAGGACAAAACGTATCCAGTGATGCGGTGGATACAAGATGTGGAAGATAACGGCGAAATCTGTAGTTGGACACCATTGCAACAACTGCTAATGGCAAGAAGATCGCTGTCAGGTACCGCACAGCTTTGGATTCAAGCTGAACGCCCTCATAAAACATGGGAAGAACTCAAAGCGGCCCTGAGTAAAGAGTTCCCTGACACGGTCGACATCAAAGCAATACACGAGCTTATGAGCCAGCGAAAGAAAGGACGTGACGAGAGTTGCATCGACTATATGATGGTCATGAAGGAATTGGGGGAAAGAGGAAAGATGGGTGATTACGTGGCCATTAAATACATCGTCGATGGGATAGTTGACCACGAGACCAATAAAATCATGCTATACGGTGTAACTACGTATCCTGATTTTAAAGAGAAGCTTAAAATTTACGAGACTGTGAAAGAAAAGATGAAGCTGCAATATTCTAGAAGTACCTACAGAAACGAAAAACGCGGTTTCGTACGTCACGAAAAAACGTTGAAAAGGTGCTATAACTGTGGTGACGACGAACACGTGTCGGAAAACTGTCCGCAGAAGGCACAAGGTCCAAAGTGCTTTAACTGCAACGAATATGGTCATATTGCACCGAAATGCCCGCATAGAAAAAACATGGCTGAAGGCGGTCGTAAAGAAGATTCGAATTGCAGTTCGACAAAATGGCGTAGTTCCGGCACTTCCGGCCAGAAAAAAGAGTACAACGGCGCATCGACAAGTGCGAGCGGGAGCGGCGAACGTGTGAGCAAGCAAGCAATGTTCGGCCAATCACCGTCCAACAACGGGGATCATACGTCATTCTCACAGAATGACAAGATGACAGATGACGGCAAAAATTTTAAAACTCAAATTCAAAATGAGTATGACAGTTACGATGTAAACAAACAATGGCGACGGGAAAAACCTTTGAAAATTGTGGAATTATGTGGAAAAACGACAAGTGCGCTTATTGATTCAGGTAGCGATGTGAACTTGGTGTCTTCTGAGTTTTGTGCCAGTGTTAATAAGGTGATGAACAATAATATAACACTGTCTGGACTTGGTTTCGCCAAAGTGGAGTCACTAGGTTGTATAACAACAAATGTTGTGATCGACGGTACGAAATACGACGGTGTGTTATTCTACGTGGTGCCTAAAGACTGTATGCCTTTTGATGTAATTATAGGTCACGATTTTCTTAAGAATGTTTTAACGATTATGAATGGAAGTTCGGTATGGATGAGACCAAGACATGAAGATTGGTTAGGCAGATTTAATTGTTTTCCCTGTGTTTCAGATAGTATAGGTTATATTGGCAGCGAACAACTGAAGAGCCAAGTGGTAACTTTGATCGAAAATTACCAACCAAATCAAACAAAGGATATTCCCATACAACTGAAGATAGTTCTCAAGGATGATGTTCCAGTTGCTCAAAGACCACGCCGAATTTCTTTCGTGGAGCAACAAGAGGTTGACAGACAGGTAGCGGACTGGTTAAACCAAGGAATCAATAGGGTAAGCTATTCAGAATATGCTAGTCCGTTGGTCCTGGTACGGAAAAAAGATGGTGCTACTCGCATTTGTGTAGATTATAGGTGGCTCAATGAAAAGATAGTGAAAGATGAATTCCCACTTCCGTTGATAGAAGACTACATTGATAGGTTGGCAGGTGCTAAGGTCTTCAGTGTTTTGGACCTGAAAAATGGGTTTTTTCATCTTAAGGTTGATGAAGACAGTGTAAAATACACATCTTTTGTTACACACAATGGCCAATACGAGTTCTTGAGAGCACCATTTGGTCTGTCTGTGTGTCCTAAGTACTTCATGCGTTTTATCACTTATGTTTTTAGAGATCTGATAGCAGAAAGAAAAGTTATGATTTTCATTGACGACATCGTAATTCCGGCGGATGATGAGTATCAAGCTGTGGAAAGACTAAAGAAAGTTCTGGAAGTAGCATCCCAGTATGGATTACAGTTCAGCTGGAAAAAGGCAGCCTTGGTATGTCGTAAAATTACTTACCTTGGTCATGTGATCGAAGATGGGAAGGTGAGGTCTTCCAGTGACAAGATTGATGCGGTGATTAAGTTCCCAGAGCCAAAAACGGTTAAACAGTTACATAGTTTTGTTGGTTTAGCCTCGTACTTCAGAAAGTACATTCAGGATTTTGCATTAATAGATAGTCCATTGACTAATTTACTAAAGAAAGACATGAATTTTAAATTTAATGAAGATGAAAGCCGTGCATTCAATGCAATTATAAATAAGTTGTCTAGTGATCCGGTGCTAAAGATATTTAATCCAAAACTTTACACAGAGTTACACACGGATGCATGCTGTGTTGGTTATGCAGCTATACTTATGCAGCGTATTGTGGACAATCAGCAGCTACACCCTGTTTACTACATGAGCAGAAAGACAACAGATGCAGAGAGCAGGTATACAAGCTATGAACTTGAGGCATTGGCAGTTATCGAAGGTGTCAAAAAGTTTAGACACTATCTATTTGGTAGGCATTTTAAGATTATAACAGATTGTAGAGCATTTCAAATGACTTTAAAGAAAAAGGAGCTGGGTATGTCGACAAGAGTAGCCAGATGGATTTTGTTTCTTCAGGATTTTGACTTTACTGTAGAACACAGAGAAGGTTCTAGTATGAGACATGCTGATGCACTAAGCCGTAATCCTTATGTAGCAGTTATCAATGAGTTGTTTGATAGCATTAGAAAAGCTCAACAAGCAGATGAAGGTTTGAAAGCTATTACAAGTATTTTGCAGAATGCACCATATGAAGATTATGTGTTGGACAATGGTCTTGTCTATAAAGGAGTTGACAAGAAGTTGGTGGTTCCGCGAAATATGGAAGACGATATTATCAACAGAGTTCACCAAAATGGTCATTTTTCAAAAAAGAAGATCTTAGAATTGCTTGATAAGGATTATTTTATAAAAAACGTAAGTAAAAAAGTTGAAGATTTTCTGTTAACATGTATTCCATGTTTATTAGCAAGCAGAAAGGAAGGAAAACAAGAAGGATTCTTACATGTGATTGACAAAGAAGCTATACCATTGCACACCCTGCATGTTGATCACATTGGACCGATGTCAGATACAAAGAAACAGTATAATCACATCTTGACTGTAGTGGATGGATTCACTAAGTTCGTTTGGATTTTTCCTACAAAGAGCACTACGAGCAAAGAGACGTTAGACAAGCTACGTATTCATCAACAGCAATTTGGTAATCCAAGTAGGATTGTTACAGACAGAGGAACAGCATTTACTAGTTCTGAGTTCCAGGATTACTGCAAAGAAGAAGGGATAGTGCATGTAAAAATTACCACAGGAATGCCAAGAGGTAATGGACAAGTTGAACGGATACATAGAATTATTATTTCAGTTCTGTCAAAGCTGTGTATAGAAAACCCTACACTGTGGTATCGGCACGTTAGTCGTGTGCAGCGAGCTATCAATAGCACTTATCAAAGGAGTACAGGTACAACACCACATGAACTTCTAGTTGGTGTGAAAATGAAGAGCAAAGAAGATGTCAACATTTATGAAATGCTGCGGCAAGAAGAAAGGGACAGCTTTATTCTAGAAAGAGAAGAACTCAGGCAGAAGGCCAAAGAACAAATATTAAAAGTACAAGAAGAAAACATTAAAAGCTACAATAAGAAGGGAAAGAAAAGTATTGAATATAATAAAGGAGATAAAGTAGCAATAAGAAGAACGCAATTTGGAACAGGGTTGAAAATCCAACCAAAGTATTTTGGGCCATACACAGTTACCAAAGTGAAAGGAAAAGATCGCTATGATGTAGAGAAGTGTGATAGTAGCAGTGAAGGTCCAAATAAGACATCAACTGCGGCCGACAGTATGAAGTTGTGGCCAACATGATATGACAGGTTTACTGTATTAAGGTGTGAAGTGTAACGTATGTATGCATGATGAGGAATGAATAGTTTAAAGGAGCAAAACTGTAAAACTGCTTATTGTTATGTTTTGTAACTGATGATGTTAAGTATTTAATTATATATTTTTCTTTTGTTTTCTTATGATGTTAAAGTTTAGTTGTACTACAAATGTTGTTGTATTGTAATAACATAAGTTTATTTTAATGTGTTATAACTTATAAGTTGTTTAAATGGTATGTGTTTGGTTGTTAGAGTAATGAGTATATGTAAGCGAGTAATGAGTGGATGTAAGCAGAGCAATACATGTCTGAGGACAGTCATGAAAGTCAGAATGGCCGAATGTGGGAATGTAAGGTGAGTTAAGTGGCAACACTGGTTGAATAAGGGAATGTAAGATGATGGAGTGACAACACTGTATGTCAAGGAAGGATGCGCAGAGAGCATTATGAGACGGACGACGAAGGAGAAAGATGAAAGACGTAAGATTTTTCAAAAGAGTATTATAAAACGTAAAGTTCCCGTGCTTTTTTATTTTGGAATCCCACAACACACTACATATATAACTTATGCTTGTTTTATTGTAATCTTCATCCTAATAATAAAACCAGAGACAGAAACTAAATCATGTTGACACAATTATTTTCATACCAATACAGAATACGTATTTCGAACTAGATCTTCCTAAAGAATGTCTTCTCATGGTTGTGATCGAGACGAGACTTGAGGATGGTGTTATCTTCGCTCGTGATGACGAAGGCCTTGCAGTTAGTGCGGTGCCTGGCGGAGCAGCGCCATCTAGTTTTGTATCCAACAATGCTGTCTTTGGAAAAGCGGAACCCATCCAAATACATCAGCAAAGTTCCCCTTTGTGTCTGAAAAACTAAATAAAACTAACAATATAATTACAAATTGTAGTGAAGGAGAGAATTATTGTTTAATTAATGTAGTTACACCAAAAACATGTAAACTGTGTGATAATAAGTGATATTTGCTTTTCTTATGATTTAAGTTATGACATCTCATTCCCTATTAGTTTTTTCGGCGTCGTTTTTCCGTAATAATTTTGTGATAATCTAAAACAAAATATAGTTTTGTAACAATATTTTATTTCCTCCATTTACCAATAGGTACAATAACAATGCTTATAAGTAACAACTTCATATTACAATAGAAAACTAAAGCTCTCTTTACCTTTCAATATCCTCTTACCATAAAGATTTAATTATGATTTATTAAACTCATTCATTTTTTAGTACAATGAAATAAGGCAGCATTAATAATTATAAGTAATTATTACTTAATTATTTAGCATTGAAAATTCAAATCCAATCAAAACCATACAACAAAATAAAGTGGTACAAAATAACCTCATCTGAAACTGAACACCACATGGCTGTCTGACCAGAAACAGTTTAAATGAATAATGTAGCTTCTAACATCTGACCCGCATAATATTTTCCAACACCCAGAATCACCCACATCTTCTTTACTGATGTTTGACTTTCGTTCTGATGGTGTCTTGGTACCGATGTTTCGTCAGTACATTTGCAAGAAAAAATAAATTTAGGTGCTGAGCAGCAGAGGGACTATGTCTGACGTACAGACGTGGACAATTTGCAAAAGTTAATGGCCAATAGATGAAAATACAACGCGGCTACCAATAGACAGGCTACATCTCAGCGGTCCTTTCTGTTCGGCAGCGGACAAAAATAGTCCATCGTCTGCTGAGGGCTTAATCTTAACCAATCTTAGTCAGGAACGATTTCGAAGATGTTTTTTTTTGTTTGTAAACATACTTAGCACTTCCCCCTTAACCAACCCTTGGTTATGTATGATTATGATCAAAACTTTTCTTAACAACTATTCCATCGATGGTCGTGATGAAGGCCTTACATTTGAAGCGCTTCTTGTACCCACATTGCCATCTTATCTTCGGGCCGACAGCATTCTCCTTGTCAAAACAGAAACCACTCGCCACCAATATTGGGTTGCCTCTGCTTGATATGCAACTTAACACTGAAAGGATTGAGAAAAAAAATGTAATTACCCATAGTAGATGAATCAATCAAAGCAGAAAGGAACTTGAATATCTTACCTGAAAATACATAATCATGAACTTAATAAACATCTGACAAGCTGATTTCAAGTTGATTATCATCCTTCCAGAGTGGGAGGACTGAACAATAACTGTTATTTAACTGTAAAGATTAGAGTTGAAATCACTATCTGCATTGAGATGAGATCTACTCAATCAAAATGTACGAAACAGGTGCTATTTTGGGATGATTGCATAGTAAAAGGTGTTCGTACTTATGTGCACTTTTAATTCATTCAAAGGCAGCCTGTAAATTCCCTGCCACGTTTAATAAGTTATCCAGATAATTGTAGATTTTCAGTAAAAAGTAGGACCGAGGGATGAATAAAACGACAAAGTAAAAAATCATAAATTATAATAGTGTTAAAAGATAAAAATTACTCATGATTAAATACTGCAAAGATTCTCCCATTTTATCCACCACCGAAACCTAAGTAATATTCATGTTACTTGTAATTGTAGTGCGAGAGCGTGATGAAGTTAGTCGATGCTACAAGTTCACCTTAAAGCTATATACACTTTTGCTAAAACTCATCCTAATACGTAATAAATTGCTGCTGATGTAAAAATCAATCATAATGAGAGGTTTTCCTTTTGAGGTTTTAAAAAAAAACTTAGTTTCCAAGAACTCTATAGATGGCGTTGAACTTACTCTGCCAAAGCCAAAACGCTTGAAAAAAAAACATTGTGTCACGTCACATACTCTCGTTGACTGACACTTTCATTTGCTTAACCTTCCGAATATAACCAACATTTCTCGCGCTTTGTTAAAATCAGTTTTTTTAGGTTTCGTTCCTTGCATTATCATACTTACTCCTAGCGCCATCTATCCAGCGACTAGGGAAGAGCTAAAAAGAAAATCCCTCATTCATTTGATTTCATCCACCGAAAAAAGTTTAAGCCTCAAGTAAACTCTTGCAACTAGCAACATGACAATATCTATTGGGAAGCAGCTTTTGTCATCATTACCTATTATTTCCATTAATTTGAAGTGAGTTGCTTTCGATGCAGGCATTTCTTGGGAATGCAGGATAAGTCATGACTGTCTAGAGTTTGAGTGTTACTACAATAAAGTCAATAAATTAACAAACGATTTACTACTAGTCAGAAACCCTCTTTTAGTGAAGATTGACATCCAGATTTTTTAATTTCGTCTGAGATCCAAAATTTTATTTTGTTCCCAGTTCATAGGAACTATCAATTGTAAGTATAGCTTAGTTTAAACTATATTGACTGGCAGTGTCAGTGTCATGTGAGGTTTTAATAATAATAAAACCATAATCTCTATTCATGCAAAAGAACTAGAATATCTTTCGAGTCAACAATATTAACACAGAATTTAAACCATTTTTAGGGTTCCGTACCCAAAGGGTAAAAACGGAACCCTATTACTAAGACTTCGCTGTCTGTCCGTCTGTCCGTCTGTCTGTCACCAGGCTGTATCTCATGAACCGTGACAGCTAGACAGTTGAAATTTTCACAGATGATGTATATCTGTTGCCGCTATAACAACAAATACTAAAAACATAATTAAATCAATATTTAAGGGGGGCTCCCATCCTGCCGGGGTTGCGTGACAGTTCGAAAGAGATACCGCGGCCCCGGAACACAAAGGGCGATGAAGGAACATGGACGGGTTGGTTTTAGTCAGTAAAATTCTAACACTCCCTCCTGCTCCGCCCAGAGCGGGGGAGTTATTTGATGATTTCCCATCCGAAAAAAAATAAAAAAAGGGGGGCTCCCATACAACAAACGTGATTTTTTTGCAGTTTTGTCTAATGTTTTTAAATAATGGTATGGAACCCTTCGTGCGCGAGTCCGACTAGCACTTGGCTGGTTTTTGCTAAGTCACGACCAATAAATACAAATTCTGGATCTGAATTACTAGAATCTATTAGCTGTAGTGTGAGCTAGCGGGTTATGGGACCCCCACACTCGGACGATGGCGTTGTCCATGGTGTGCAGGGACGCTCTGCAGCCAGACTTAGCTTTTACGCACACCCATCTTGTTGTGTTGCCGTGTTTATTAACTCGGTTAAATCGGTACTGACCGATCATAATGACCGGGTTACCTCGCTGAGATTGCGCAAAAACAGGGTTCAGATCTGAAAACAATTATTATTTTAGTACCTGAATGAATAAATAAGACGGAATAATAAAAGGAAAAATACACGAGACAAGGAAGTGTATCTTTGACATCTGTCAAATATGACAGATGATAACTGCTGTTCATGGTACACTTCAACCAACTTATCTGTGCAGGCGGGAAAACACAAAACTAAAATAAATCTACCAAGTTTGACATATCGATGCAAATTTTCTTGACTAGCAACGCTGCCGTGAACTGCACACTTAAAGTGGTCATACTATAAATATATCTTCACTGGTATAGTAAAGACAAAATAGATGTAATACACCGCTAAATAGGGTATAAAAAACTCTCTTCGAATAAAGCTGAGAGAATAATGGGACCACTTGATGAAATAAAAGAAGCGATTTGAAAATGGAATATTCACTAATATTACTGTGAAACATTGTATCAATAGTGAGTTACAAAGCGGAAACTCTATGTTTATGGGACTTTTGTATTAAGTTCCTTTTTTGTATGTAATATGTTGACAAAGTGACAAGACAGTTTTAAAGAGTCTTTAAAAAAAATCAGAGCAGTCTTTGGGGACGGCCGATAGAAGTGAAAACAAAAAGTACACAGGCCCCGCCCCAGTCGTAGCACTGGTTGTGCCTCGCGCATGCCTATGTGGTGCTACGCCGTAGCAGATGCCACGAACGGCTACGAAGCGTCCCAAAAAGTGCTCACCGCGCCTAAAGAAGTTTTCACTTCAAAAATCGGTAACTATGACGTCGGAGTAAGCCTCAATCATAAAACAAACGCAAATACCAAGTAGAATAATTATTCTCCACAGCACGAGAATTATTTATTAATAAAAACAATACACAATCATTAAACAGATTTTGAAAAGAACTTTGCTTTTTTAGGAACATCATCGTCATCGCCATAAGTCAAAAGATTATAACCATAATTATCGGTCAGTAAAAAGTTGAAAATGCCCTTACTTTATAAAAAAACACGATAAAAGAATACACAGCAAAACATGTTAAAAAATCAGCCTATTTTATTGCTATAAAATAGTAAATCTTAGCTTAAACCCACCTAAGCCTTAGCCTTAAGCCTTAGTTTCAAAAGTTCTAGCTTCGATTTTGTTTGATTGGCCATCAATTAGTACATCCAGTCAGGTAGCTGGTCACTTTCCAAAGAGGATTAAACCTCATATTTCCTAAGAACTGCCCCATACTCGTCACTATCAAAAGAATTAAAAGATCATCACGCTTTTCTGTAGGTACTTAGAGGTTTGCAGGTTGCTACATACTGGTCTAACACCATTTTAGTATTGTCGACACGTAAAGAAGTAGATGACTGCAGGCAAAAAGACGCCGAAAGTCATTTCATCTTCTACTTACTTATTGTTCGTAAAATAACACATTACTTAATGATTATGTTTGCCAAGAGTCTTGACGATGACACTGTCAACAGTAGTAATGGATGCAGTACAGCCGTTCTTCTTCTTGATGCAAGTCCAGCGAACCTTGGACCCCCAACACGCATGTTTGTTGAACCGCCACGGCCCTATTTGTACTACAAGGTTCCCGCGTTGAGATAAGTCAAATGTTGGCTCTGACTGCTCTGAAATATATCAGAAACATTACCATCTTTATCAACATTTTGAGTTTGTGATAATCTTCATGCAGGCAGTATATCCTAATAAGTAGGTCTATTGCACTAGATAATTGCAAATTCAAATCATACATGGATAGTAAGAGAAAAAACACAAATTGTCTAAATAATTTTAATAATAAGGATTGCCACTTTTTATATAAATTAAAATACAGATTACATGAATTTATAATAATGATTGGAACATAAATTTTCGTAACAGGTCTTTTTTTTTAATAAAATTAATTTAGATCGCTGTAAAAGTAAACTACGTATGTCCAATTTTGACATTGACTATCTTTTAATATTGTCAGTAAGAACTTTTGGACAAATTTGTCCCCATGGACAAATTTTTGGAGATTAATCAAACTTTGATAAAATATATTTTTAACAAAATTTTATATATAGATCATCATCCTGCCCTTATCCTTGTAAATATCTACTAAAATTATTTTATAGGTACATGAATGTTGGGTGCCTACTTATTGTTTATTTAACATATTGCTTTCAGCTAAATACAATATCCATTGTTCATAGTCATTCAATTTTTATGACATAACAGTAACAAAGAAGCAATTACAACTGGGTTATTTGACTAGTGGTAGCTACTTTGAATAAAGTTTTTGTCTCAGAATTTATCTAGAATTAAAGAAAGAACGCAATCTGTTATATGCAGCCACCAAAATAATGATTTTGCAACTACTACACAAAAAACGAGGCAACCAATGTCCAAATAACGATATCGCATGGTCCACTGAAACACTTAGGAAATCATCAATGACAACATAATAAAATTACTGACATTATTTGGCTACCTACGAGTTCTGATAAACTATAGCAATTGAAAACAATACTATAAAATGTCATTTTGTACCCATCATGATATAATATTATTCAAGTTTCAACAATTCGTTAGTTAAAACGTCTTCAGCTAGGTGGTATCCTAGTGGTTGTACCATCCATTGAGCTTGACCAGTCGATCGTTGACAGTGACAGCAACGCATCGACAACCACAGCTCTTCCTCGCCGAACACTCCCACCAAGTCTTCACACGTCGTTCCAGCTTCTTGGTAAATCGATACCTGCCCCAAGTTATGATAGGGTTGCCAAACTTTGTAACCCCAAATATAAGAGGATTTACTGAAGCTGCTGAAATATTACAACATGTTTAATCTATGCTTACGACTCGTATGTACATAATAGATAGTAATAAAAAGATTTCCACTCATCGAAGCCCTCGGACCTGTGACTGCTTCGTTGGTCTAGTGGTCACTAGCACTACTCGGCCTCAAGTCTGCTATAAAGTATTGTCAGAATAGTCGATCATTGATCTCATAATTGTTGATTTTGACAAGTTTTGTAATCTACTATATAATGGCGTCATTATGACTTTCCAATGATCAAACACTGACACTCCATTGAAAGAAATAGCATATAATGGTAATCTCGTACACAATGTTAAATTAATGACTGACTTACGCGGAAATCTGCAAAAATTTTAACAGTTCCAGCCCAAATTTGCTCAATGGGGAGACACAGGCAAAGATAATCTAAGATGGCGCCACCATCGCTGGTGCTTGTCATTCATATTTTAATTTGGAGGTTACAAACTTTACTGTAAAAGCAAACGCAAAAAATGTATTCTTTAATGACCGTAGCTGATTTAAAAGCCGAATTAAAGAAAAAAAATGCTTGCCTAACTGGAAAAAAAGCGGATCTTGTTGCAAGGTAAGGTAATAGCGATAAAACTTCGTTTTAGTTTCATCGCCATTTCTTTGTTGACATTATGTAAATTCCAATTTTATTTTATTACAGACTAGAATCATACGATAAAAACTTTGGTTTTAATAATGAAGGGACTGTCGAATACCTAGAGATTGAAGACACAATGTTAGTGCCGGCTGACGAACTTTATAAAGACGAACAATATAAATGCCAGCACAAAGCTGCCACCTTTTACAAGACATCATATTCAATCATTTGCTGAACGGTAAGCAATAAGCCGACTTAGCTCATAAACGTAGATAGGTCATAAACCAAATTAAATTCTTCATATCTTTATGTTATACTAGCTGTTGCCCGCGGCTTCGCCCGCGTGAATTTCGGTAACTGTCCCACTGGATCATACTAAAGGGATAATAGTGTCCTACATGTTAATCCAGGTTATAAAGTATCTATGTGCCACATTTCATAATCATCGCAATTATTATTATCACAATCACCATCACAATCCCCATCACCATCATTATCACAATCACCATCACTAACACTATCACAATCACAATCACCATCACAATCCCCATCACCATCACTATCACAGTCACCATCATTATCACCAATTATCATCATTAACACAACCACCATAACTACCACAATCATTATCACAATCACCATCACAATCACCATAACAATCACAATCACCATCACTATCACAATCACCATCACAATCCCCATCACTATCGCTATCACTATCACAATCACCATCACCATCACAATCACCATCATCGTTATCACAATAATTATCATCGTAATCACAGTCATTATCACACTCACCATCACCATCACTATCTCAATCACCATCACAATCACCATAAGAATCACAATCACCATCACTATCACAATCACCATCACAATCCCCATCACTATCGCTATCACAATCACTATCATAATCACCATCACCATCACGATCACCATCAAAATAACTATCACAATCACCATCATCGTTATCACAATAATTATCATCGTAATCACAGTCATTATCACACTCACCATCACTATCTCAATCACCATCACAATCACCATCACAATCACAATCACCATCACAATCACAGTCACCATCACAATCACCATCATCATCACAATCACCATCACAATCACCATCATAATCACCATCACAATCACCATCACAATCACCATCACAATCACCATCACAATCACCATTACAATCACCATCACAATCACAATCACCATCATCATCACAATCACCATCACAATCACCATCACAATCACCATCACAATCACCATCACAATCACCATCACAATCACCATCATAATCACCATCACAATCACCATCATAATCACCATCACAATCACCATCACAATCAACGTCACAATCACCATCACAATCACCATCACAATGACCATCACAATCACCATCACAATCACAATTACCATCACAATCACCATCACAATCACCATCACAATCACCATCGCTATCACCATCACAATCACCACCACTCTCAGAATAACTGTCACAATCATCATCACCATCACAATCACCATCAAAATCAGTATCACAATGACCATCAACGTTATCACAATCATTATCATCGTAATCACAATCGCTATCATCATTATCACAATCACTATCATCGTAATCTCAACCATTATCATCGTATTCACAATCATCATCCTTGTCATCACAATCATTATAATCGTAATCACAATCATTATCATCGTAATCACAATCATCATGATCACAATCGCCATCACTATCTCAACCACAATCATTATCACAATCACCATCACAATTACCATCACAATCACTACCCTCGTTATCACAATCATTATCATAGTAATCACAATAATCTACATCATTATTACAATCACCGTCACTGTCACAATCACCATTACAATCACAATTACTATCACAATCACCATCATCGTTATCAAACTTATTATCATTGTAATCACAATCATTATCATCGTTATCACAATCATCATTATCACAATCATCATCATCGTAATCACAATCATTATCATCTGGATCTCAAAATAAATGCCATTTTCGTAATCAGCACCCCTGATAATCTCGGTATCGACACCCATATTGATTATTAGACATTTCAACCCCATCGCACCCCAACAGGGAATGGTAGTATTTCAGGTCCCCGTTTAACCCCCCTAGGGGATGAATTTTGCAAAATCCTTTCTTAGTGCACCCCTAGACCACATAAGGAACCTACTTGCCAAATTTGGAATCTCTAGACTCAGCGGTTTGGGCTGTGCATTGATTTTTATACTTTGCCACCCCTTTTCCCCCTCTTAGGGGTTGAATTCTGAAAAATCCTGAAACCCGTTTCTACTCATTTATCAATAGGAGCACTCCTGTAAAGTTTAAAATAAAATAGACTAACTAATCTTGTTTCCCCATACAAACTTTGGAGCCCCGTTTATCCCCCTTAGGGGGTGAATTTTGAAAAATCCTTTCTTAGTGCACCCCTAGACCACATAAGGAACCTACTTGCCAAATTTGAAATCTGTAGACCCAGCGGTTTGGGCTGTGCGTTGATAGATGAGTCAGTCAGTCAGTCAGTCAGTCAGTCAGTCAGTTTCTTCTTTTATATATTTAGATATAAAACAGTGAAATGGGAAAAAGATCGCAATGACCGCCACAGGATACTCCTATTTTGTATTTATTTATTTTAATTAAATTGTTTGTTTTGCAGCTACAACAAGAATACTAAGGCATCTCAAAATATGTACGAAAATCGTCATTTGGTGACAGCTCGCGTTGCTGAATCGGGATGTTATACTTTCTTCCGGGGACAGTGCAGAGCCTCAATGAAAAAGCTTATGTACATCGTAGACCTGAAGATTCGTCGGGCAGATGATGCATGTACTATAGAAGAATCACACTGTGAATGTGCCGCTGGCCATGGATTGGAAGCGCACTGCAAACATGTACTGATTTTGATGTTAGGAATTAAACACATGGTACGATACAAATGCATCACTTTATACCAAGTATGTACACAGCAGCTTATGACATTTAAAAGGCCTAAACCATTTTATGCTTCTCCAATGGAGTGCCATAAAATTGGTAAGAGAAGGTTAGAAATAAATTTTGATCCTATCAAAAATGAAGACATGCCAGATTCTTATTGTGATTATGTTAAAAATTTGGTCATTAACTTTGGACCTACAACTGCTCCAATAAAACAAACAATCCCTCCTGCTAACACTTATGCTGTAGAATGGGACCATTAATTTTATTGCGAAACCACAGGAGAAGATTATATGCTTCAAAGTCTTTTGCTTAAAAATCTGAGTATTGAGAAGATCATGGACATTGAAATCAATACTAGACTCCAAAACAAATGCAAAGAGTGGAGGGCTATCAGAAAAACACACATAACAGCCAGTGTATTTTATAATGTTTGCCATTGTAAACCCATAAATAAAAAACATTTGGCAGAGAAAATTATGGAACCTAAAATATTTCATTCGCAAGCCACTATGTATGGTCAAATGCAAGAACCATATGCAATAAAAAAATTTGAGTATACATACAATGTACAGATCACCAAGTGCGGTTTATTTTTATCGGAAAGCCACCCATTTCTCGGTGCATCACCAGATGGACTTTTAAATGATGAATACACCATTGAAGTGAAATGTCCTTATAGTGCGAAGTAAATATTCCCTACTTGGAAATTATTAATGGTGAGTTTTCATTAAAGAAAAATCATCCCTATTATTCACAGGTACAGGGTCAGTTATTCTGTACACATAGACTATACTGTCTATTTATTGTGTATACTATAAAGGAAATAAAAGTTATTCACATAGAAAAAAATTGTGAATTCATTAATGAAATGTTGGAGAAGCTTGAAGACTTTTATAATAATTGTTTTAAAGGTATGATTTTAGAGAAATATTTGTACAAAAATTACAATTTATTACAGAAAAAATAAAACAGTTTGTCATTTCATATTTTTATTTATTATTCCTTCCCTAAAGTTACAGCACATAAAACAAATATAAAATATTTTTGTTGCAAGTGGCACATAACTATGATCAAGATCACTATTCAAAATTTTATATGTCTTAGTTAAACCTATTAGTCTTTCAATATGAACCCTTTTACTTGCTAGTTCCCTATCATGCACCACAGTCAATCCAGGTAACTGTCTTTTACCTTTAATAAATGCTGGTGTATTGACCTTAACATTTTTGGAAACAAAAATGTCTTGAACATTGAAACCTCTGTCAGCTAAAATTATGTCGCCTGATTCACACTTGACCAACAAGTTACTGCGCTCTATGGTTTGTCTATCACTAGTGGATCCACCGTAAGCTGGTGAGCAAAACGATAACAACCCCCCTGGTGTAGCTCCTACTAACACTTTGAGAGTATTGGAGTATTTGTATGTGCTCCATGAAGACTGTTGAGCTATAGTATTTCCAGGTTTTTGTACTGGAAATTCAGTGCCATCTAAAATGACACGCACAGATTTATCATACTGCCTGAATGTTTCTGGCATATAAAAATTAATTAAATCTCTACTAGGCCATATATCTAATCTATTCCACATTTGATAAATAAAATTTACCCATGTAATAAATATATTAGACACTGTTGAGCAAGAAATAGAAAAGAATCTGGAAAGTTCCAAAATACTTTTATTTTGTCGTAGTTTCATCAAAGTTAGAAAAAACTGATCTTCATAGCTCAAATTTAAGATGTGGTGACTAAAATAAGTAATTTTTGGTGCTAATGGGCTTAAGGTTGAATAAACCATATAAAACTTTTGATAAGACTTAAAACCAGTGTAAAACCTAATTCCCAAATCATCATCCTTGAAACGACCAATGGAGCCATAGATATGTTCAATATTTATTTGGGTACATTTGTCATTTTGTGATGTGTTGACAGACATTTCCACGTTTACATCTTCTTCCTCGGTTGCTTGTGGTACCACCAAAGGTACCTCAGCCTATGTCAGGAGTACAGACTTGGGAAAAAGTAGGAACAATGAGGTCTTCATTCCTGTCTGAATGAACATCGTGAGTTTGATCAGTTTCTCCTGTTGAAGCACTTTTAGCTTCATATCTCAGCTGCCTCTTCGACTTTGGAGCCTCCTGTTTTGAAAATGAGAACAATGTTGGTACTGCTCCTGTTTTCAATTTTTTGCGGATAGGTTTTAATCCTAAAATCAATAAAAAATATAGTTAGATAGGATATAGTATATATATAGGGTATAGCAGATAAAAACGATGCATGCGACTAACCAGTATATCTACTTTCGCCATAGAAATCATAAGGTTTGAAATGCTCACTACATAACCTAGAAGACGAGGTTGGTTTCCAATTTTTTAGGTGTAAGGCGTTGATCCATTTTCTTCTTCTTTTCTTTTCAGCGGGAAAACGGTGCACTCCTTTATTTTTGCATTGAAAAGCACTACATAAAGGCGTTTTATAGCTAATTTTATCAAAATACTTGTTTGTTTTGGTAAAAAAGTATGGTATTTGACAGTTCTGACAGTTCAATCAGCACCTGCGATTATACGCCACCTACCGGGATAAAAAGTCAGCGTGTCTCCCCATTAGCACCATTTTGTATTGCAATAAATATAAGCTTCTTTATTAAAGATAATTGAAAACACATAAATGAAAATAAATCAAAACACCGGCCGCTAGAAATAAAAACAGATAAAACGTCAGTAAGCAGTAATGTCACATTTGACTTTGACAGCTAAACAGATAAAATATTATTGAATTGTATAGTTCCGTGTTACACATAATTAATGATTTTTGCTATTTACGAACTTCTTACTACCTCAGATTGCATAAAACACTTAAAAATAATATGTAAAAATATATATAAATGAAATCTGACATGATTATATGTTGAAATTTAATTCTAGTTTTTCGGAAATCAGTTCTATTGACAGGTTTTATAATAATGGCAATACAAACAATATTCTATTACGAGACCACTGACCGACCAATAATCGACTATTATGAAGTTAGCAGACTACGAACTTTTAACAAAAAGACAATGGCATCGTTCAACAATTATGATATTAATGATAGATCATTTGCCACTATTGTAATAGCAGACTTAGGCCCCTGAGCATGAGATCCTAGGTTCGATTTCCAGATCGGGCACAATGTGTTTTTCCATCAGGAATATAGATACCTAGCAGCCACGGAGTCTGGATCTAGGATCTGGGCTATAGGCTTAAAAATAACTGGCAAAATGCGGGTGTACTATCAGGTTCACCTCTGCCTTACAAATAACTAACTCGTCGATTATCGTCTCTCAGCATGATTTTGAAGGCCGAGAATCAAAAAGAATCAAACAACAAAAGTCTTCTCATCGAAACAATAGTCTATTTGAAATCGCACTCAATAAATTAAATTAGACAGGCATGAGTTCATTCCAGTACATTAAAATAGTGATATAAATGCTTCATTATGACACTAATAAATAAACGAATAAATAAACTGAACGCTTATTCCTAGGAACTTAGGTAGGACAAAATCATCTATTTTAGAAGGTACTTACTTGAAAGGACTAGGAATTGACTGCATTATACTTTTTTATGTTCACGAAGGGAAATCATACTTTCAAAATGTTATATATTAATTTGATTAAGGTTCGCCAACAGTTGTTGTTACAGATATTAGGTATACAGCTAGGAACATACGTACTTGTGTCTCAAATAATAACTACACAACTAATTACAGGACAACACATATGCAAAATGCTCTTTGTAATTATAAATTAAATTTTAAAACTTAATAACCCTACTTAAATTCTAGACAGTTATATTAACTACCTACTAATATGGACTAATACTAATTACGTCTGACAAACGTCGATATTGAGTCTGCATTGATCGTGGACATCAACCAGGTCACTGCATTCGTTTATGAGTTTGCATATGCGGGGTTTAGGTGAATTAGCACCAAACACTGTAGGTACGGCGAAGAGGTAGAGCTAAGGGTGTTACAGGTTTGCGAAGGGGTCTACGGGGTACTCTGAAATTGAACTTTTATACCAAATTTTCTGATAATTATTCACACATGTATAAACTCACGCCTATTTCCGTGAGGGTAGGCAGAATCAAAAGAAGGCCAGCTGCCACGATCCTTACTAAGTTAAACTTTACATTGACTTTACTTTATTTTGTTTTATTTTACTTATTTTTTTTTAGATTTGTTTCGTCTTATTTCCGACTATTCAGAAATAATTAACTAGAGTTTCTCTACGTATACAGGGTGGAAATGGTAAACGGGGCAGTAAGGGGAACTACCTTAACCGTTGTAGCTACATGAAAATGGTCTTAGAAGACTATCCATAATTTTTCGTGAAATGTTGATCCCCACTCACTGATTTTCGAAAAAATGTACAGTTAGCAAGAAAATGGTAATTTTATTATTAACATTTTTTTGATGCCAATCGATCCTGTTTTTAATATTGATCAAAAAGTTCTACCGGACCAACCCAGGTTGGAGTACTAAAAAAGTCAGAAATTGCAAAAATATTTCCCTTACATTTTGTTTAAAAAAAATCCGTATCCTTGTACCGTACCGTACCGTATCCATCCTGTATACAGTGACAAACAGTTCCCTTCTGCAAAAAAGAATCAGCAAATGATCACACTCTCTTCATCACACACACTCGCCATACATTCTTCTGAGTGTTCTTTTTTAGAGACTCCGATGACGTAGTGCCCCCTCGTCCTGATCCTGCGGTTGCAGGGCTTGGACTGACAGACCCAGGAGACCACGTCGCTCTTCCCCTGATAGTTCTTGTGAAACCTTTTACCTTAAAACTTGACCCCAATCTGCCCCTTCGTCGTTGTGAAGAACTCAAGAATACCTAAAACTTTATTATTTCATGTTATTCTTGTTTTTATTTATATCAGTCTGTTCTCATATTAATATTCCTCTTTAACGCAATACAGATTTTATGTATAAAATAACACACTAATAGCACATAAATTATTTTATTACGATTACAGATTTATAAATTTAGGGATAAGCAATAGCCACTCCTGAAAAGCTACTCTTATCATTGCCGGAGAAATAGATAGTGTGTTTCTGTGAGTCAAAGTGGCCGCTATCTTTTCAATGTGTCTTGCTGAGTCCTGTAATGAAGAGCTTGCATCGCTCAAGTTCTCGTTCTAAAATATGAAGCTTTCCATCGTCGAGAAGTCCTCGCACATTCCATGTTTTTCTTCCTGTAGCATTTTTTCCATAGGATGCCTGGTTGCCTGCATCCCGATGACCGGTAACCCATTTTACACCCTCAGCCCCGGAAAGCTCAGGGCGCTGGTCGCTACTCGGATTGCCAAGCGGTCTTACTCTATCTTTATGCATACTCATCATTGCAACTCTCATGAGATGAATAATGTAGTAGGTTCCCGTTACTTTCTACATCACGGTACTAAAACCTAAGTGGCTATAGGAATGCATGAGTGAACCGATTCAGAACATATGGTTCTTTCGCTTCACTTTGGTACTAATAGCTACCGCTGTCCTCCATCAGGATCCAGGAACTACGCCCCTGTGGCTTGCGTCCTCCGCTAGTTCGGCTGTATCGACAACTATTGTCTACCGTTGAGGTCTTCACCCGTAACCCTGGGCACGCGCTCCGCGCTATACCCCGCGGAACTACTGAATTTGCCATCTACCTACTCTGGCTTACTTGAGGAGTAGGTACTCCTTCCTGAAGATGTAGCCTTCAACGAGCAAGTTTGTGGAACCTAGTTGGTTCATTGAGAATTGTGCACCTAGTTATGGCATAAACAAATTCAAATTCAAAATCATTTATTTGCTAATATGGGTAAAACGGATTTGTATATTTTTATAAACGGTGACCTCTGACTGCCTAGTCGGTTTAGTGGTCGTAAGTGCGACAGCTGAGCATGAAGTAGGTATTGGTTTCGATTCCTAGGTCGTTAATTGGTTTTTCCATGAGGAATTTCTCAGTGGCAGCCACAGTCTGGGTTTGTGGCAATAGGCTCACCCTATACATGTGCCTGAAACATAATTGGCTGCCTAATCCTTCGAATAAAGGGAACGAAGCCGAAAGGCACTTGTTCTCCCCGTCATTGTGATCATTTTTTTATTCTGCACCATATCTGGGATCCTGGGAACCTTCTAGTTACGGAGATATTGAAGGTCAAACTTCCAACTTACAACGGTTTTTTTTTTATAATACTACTTTTTAAGGTTATAACTTTACTTTAATTAGCGCCAGGGTCCGTTTACTCTTCAAAGCATCATTTAGCACAGTATTTTTGAGTGCTTTACATTGAGTTTCACCGTAAAACGTGATTTTTCACACCAAAAAAAGAAATCGTTTCCCATTTGCGTAAGGTTACTTAGTTTGTTAAAGATACCTACAGAATGCTTGGTTGACGGCTTCGTGAAGGGTCCGTGTCATAGTATTGTGCATAACTAAGGGGCAACACTAGTTGTGGTGGCACAACCCTATGATACAGGACCATTCCAACATGGCGGACCGAGACAAGGCTGTCGTGTAATAACTACATAATGAATATATTTCTACTTTTACAAGTGAGTTTTATTGTGAACCACAAGTAAAACATGGTGGCAGCGGTGTAAAAAAAAAGAACCACAAAATGGATATGGAAAAACTCGTCGAAATAGTGCGCCAACAGGGCGATATAATAAAAGCTCTCCAAGAACAGCAAACACGCAATATAACCGTGCCATGGCCTACTCCTATGAATGTGCACAATGATCCGGAGCAATCCTTCAAAACATTCATTGCATCATGGAATAATTACTGCAGGGCGTCACAAATCGACCTATGGCCAGCCGAACAAGCGTCGAGAAAAATAAGTATACTTCTAAGCGCCATTGGCGAAGACGCTTTGAAAAAGTATAATAACTTTGGGCTCGACCTAAACAAACTGGAAGGAAAATATGATGAAATCATAACTATGATATCGACTAAGATGATTCCTCAAAAAAATGTCATCTACAACAGATACATCTTCAACTCAAAAAACCAACTTGCAGGCGAGGCATTCGAAACTTTTTATTCTGACCTGATGAAGTTAATCGAAGATTGTGAGTATAAAGAATGGAGAGATGACATGTTACGAGACAGAATAGTACTCGGGATTCAAGACGTAAAGGTCAGAAGGGAGCTTCTGAGAAAAGAAAAATTAACCCTCATAGAAGCTGTTAATATTTGTAGAGCTGCGGAAATAACAAACAAACAAATGCAGACGTTAACCAGCACATCAGAAACAATAAAGAAAATTGAGAACAAACCAAAAGAGAAAAGAAAGTGTAAATTCTGCGATGGGATGCATGAGTTTATTAAAGGAAAGTGTCCGGCCTATGGCAAAATATGTGAATTTTGCCAAGGAAAAAATCATAATGCTAAAGCATGTAAGAAAAAACAGAACAGTAAAATCAAGAATATTGAATCAAAAGTGGACTACAACAGCGATGGATCATCTAAAGAAGATGAAGAATACAATCTGGTCATAAACAAACTCTCTCGAAAAGACCACTCCGACAGTGAAAATGGAGCTGAGTGCACTATAAAATATAAAATGTTTAATAAATGGCAAAATATCAAATGTCTCATAGATACAGGGGCTGATGAATGTCTTGTAGGTTTGGAAATTCTCAAAAATATGTATGACTCTAACCATGTCAGTCAGAAACTAAAGCCATCTAACAAAAAGTTGTATGACTTTGGTGGGCATAAAATAGCCATAGAGGGAGAATTTGATATAAAACTGAAACACAAAAATTCAACGCACAATGTCACTTTCCAAGTAGTAGAAACAAACCACAAACCTTTATTATCTTGCAAAATATCAAAACAAATGGGTCTTATAAAAATTTGTAAAAAACTTGTAAACTCCAATGTTGACACTGACACTCAAAATATTATCAACAAATATGACTCAGTTTTTCAAGGACTGGGCAAGTTTTCAGGTGAAATAGATTTAGAAATAAACACTGAAATTAAGCCTGTAGTCCAAAAAGCTAGAAGGGTTCCTCTAGCTCTCCGAGAGCCTCTGAAAGAAGAGCTGCATAGACTGGAACAACAAGGAATAATACAAAAGGAAGAAAATCACACAGATTGGGTAAGCAACATATTAATTGTTCAAAAAAACAAGAATTTTAGGATTTGCCTCGATCCCATACCACTAAATAGAGCTATCAAAAGGCCTAACTACCAATTCACCACTATAGATGAAGTATTACCGGAGTTAGGGAAAGCCAAGATATTCTCTACTTTTGATGTAAAAAAAGGATTCTGGCATGTACAACTATCTGAGGAAAGCAGTAAGCTCACAACTTTCTGGACTCCATTTGGTAAGTATCGTTGGAAAGTTCTTCCCTTTGGTATTGCCTCTGCTTCGGACTACTTTCAAATGAGAATGTATGAAATAGTTCATGATCTCCCTGGAGTGGAAATACTGGTTGATGACATTCTTATTTATGGTATCGGAGACTCACAATTTGAAGCCATGTCTGACCATAACAGAAAACTAGAAAGTTTACTTCAAAGACTTTCACACTACAACTGTAAGTTAAATAAAGATAAGATGAAATTGCTTCAAACATCTGTAACCTATTATGGTCATATATTCACCACTGAAGGTCTAAAACCTGACTCTGAAAAAGTGCATGCCATTAAATCCATGCCTGTACCCAAAGACAAAAAAGAGCTACAGCGATTTCTTGGTATGGTCACCTATCTTAGTAGATTTATTCCGAACCTTAGCACAGCATCAAACCATTTACGACAACTAACACATGATAAGTCTGTATGGTTATGGGATAAAAAAGCCAAAAAAGAATTTGAAGCAATAAAATCATTGATTAGTGACATAAAAAATTTAAAATACTATGATAGGACTCAACCATTAATAATTGAATGTGATTCTAGTGGTGCAGCCCTGGGCGTAGCAGTCCTTCAAGACAATCAACCAGTTGCCTATGCGTCTCGCACCCTGACACAGACTGAGAGAAAGTATGCACAAATTGAAAAGGAACTACTGGCTGTTGTGTTCGCTTGTACCAGGTTTGATCAACTTATTGTTGGAAATTCTAAAACTATTATTAGGACGGATCACAAGCCTCTCCTAAACATCTTCAGAAAGCCATTATTAAGTGCACCAAAACGCTTACAATCCATGCTTCTAGTTCTGCAGAGGTATCAAATTGAACTAGAATTCATCGCAGGAAAAGACAATGTTTTGGCAGATACTTTATCAAGATTATATGTTGGTTGCAATGACATAGAAAAGTCAACTGAAAAGAAAATATTTAAAATTATTGAACAGATAAACCCTCTTCACAACATATCTCTTTCTGATAAGAGTCTAATGAAGGTAGCTGAAGCCACAAGCAAAGACAGTGAATTTACATTACTGTCAAAATATATTAATAAAGGCTGGCCTAAATACATTAGCGACATACCAGATTCACTCAAACAATACTATAGCTTCAAGGACGAACTAACAACCCATAGAGGACTAATACTGAAAAATCAGACAATAATAATACCTCAAGGCTTAAGAAAGCAAGTTCTGATTAACTTACACAAAGCTCATAGTGGTATAGAGAACACTCTGAAACTTGCTAGAGACTCGGTATTTTGGCCTTCAATATCAAGAGATATTAAAAATGTGGTCAAATCCTGTTCTGTGTGTACAAAGTATTTACCAAATCAACAAAAATGTTCAATGCAAAGCCATCAAATTCCGGAATACCCTTTTCAAAGAGTGTCAATGGATGTATTCTTTATTACAAAAAATGGTAAGCAATGCAAATATTTAATAACAGTTGATCACTACTCTGACTTCTTTGAAATAGACAAACTAAGGGATTTATCTGCGAATTCTGTCATAGATAATTGCAAAAAGAATTTTGCCCGACATGGTGTTCCTGAAGTGGTATGTACTGATGGAGGAACCAATTTTGTGAATCATGATTTCTCAAAATTTTCTCAGAACTGGAATTTTACGCATGTTACATCATCACCAAACCATCAGCAGGGCAATGGTAAGGCAGAGGCTACTGTAAAAATAGCAAAAAAGTTATTATTAAAATCAGTAGATTCTATGGAGGACTTTTGGCTCAGTTTGTTAAACCATAGGAACACTCCTAATAAAATAAATTCTAGTCCAGTACAAAGACTTTTCTCAAGAAGAACACGCGGGTCCTTACCCATATTACAAAACCTTTTGAAACCTCAGGTAATCACTGATGTAACTCAGAAAATAACAAAAAAAAGAGAAGTGGACAAGTATTATTATGACAGAAAATCTACCAAAGCAATTAAACTTGAAATTGGACAACCTGTAGTGGTCCAACTTCATCCATCCATTAACAAATATTGGTCTCCAGGGTACATTGAAGACATTTTGTCTGACAGGTCATATCTGGTTAATGTTAATGATTCTGTTTATAGAAGGGATCTATTACATATACGCCCATGTCATGCTGAACAAGAGTCAACAAATGAGTCTGATAACAATAGTCAAACTCAAGTGAATAGCTCTGACAGTCCGGATATACATGATTTACCATCACTGCCAGATCACTTCAACTTGACACCCAATTCACCCCCTAGTTTAGATGCAAATGTAACCAATCCTCATATAAATGAAACAAACTCCCAAACTAATATTGAAAAAGACATCTCACCTACCCCACCAACTAATTTGTTGGGAAAAGATGATTGTAGTAACTTGTCTACTAGACCAAAGCGAGACATAAGAAAACCTAGCTATTTAAAAGATTATGTAACCTAGATTAAGTTAAGCTATAGGTTGCCATTGGCATTTGATTATATCTGGATTTTGATTTTTAATAATGTTTAACTGGAATGTATGTTCTTATATAAATTCAAACGTTTAATTTAGTTTCAATTGTTTAGTTCAATAAGTTCTTGGATAATTAGATTAATTAGTAATAAGCATTTAGTTGTCTGTAATGGTACCCAATTCTTAAATTCTGTAAAAGAGAACGTGTCATAGTATTGTGCATAACTAAGGGGCAACACTAGTTGTGGTGGCACAACCCTATGATACAGGACCATTCCAACATGGCGGACCGAGACAAGGCTGTCGTGTAATAACTACATAATGAATATATTTCTACTTTTACAAGTGAGTTTTATTGTGAACCACAAGTAGACTGTAACCCTGTAGATGCGTGATTGTTCATATCATCATCATCATCATTTCAGCCGAAAGACGTCCACTGCTGGACGTAGGCCTCCCCCAAGTGTCACCACATTGACCGGTCCCGTGTGACTCGCATTCAACGGATTCCCGCAACCTTCACCAGGTCATCGGTCCACCTAGTGGGAAGTCTTAGAACGCAACGTCTTCCGTTTCGCGGTCGCCACTCCAGAATTTTTCGGCCCCATCA
This sequence comes from Xestia xanthographa, assembly GCA_905147715.2. Classification (NCBI taxonomy): domain Eukaryota; kingdom Metazoa; phylum Arthropoda; class Insecta; order Lepidoptera; family Noctuidae; genus Xestia; species Xestia xanthographa. The sequence goes on from LR990646.1 coordinate 9,475,731, forward strand.
GCCATCCATTGTTCATATACCTACTTACTTAACTATTTTAATCAAATGCAGCAGATTACCTACCTACTGAAACCAAGGGTGTGCATCACATCAACCTCGGACTTGTAATATCCATAGTGTGGTGCCTGCAGACTAACCAAGTTCTTATTCAACAGTTCTATCCCTCAGTAGGTATCTATCCTAAAATATTGTGAGTAAAGGTAGGTATAAAGATATCGTTGGAAATATTTGTAATTAATTTACCTACATACTTAATTATTATTCTCGTTAGTCCTTCACCAAGCAGCTTTTGGCACATTCAGCGGAACAGTACAATGAGTGTCACTATGTATTCTTATCTTATTTTCAGGTTAAATAGATCGTTATATATTTGGAAAGTAACTTGGAATTTGTAAGTGACCTATTTTTATTTTCTTTTTCTTGGCCTGATTGTGTTTAGACTTAGTATAAAGGAAATAAAGCTGCTATATTCTTGAATACCTGACCGAATATCCAATGACCCAGTCCAATACCCAACGAATAGGTAGGTAGATATTACTCTAAGTAATAATAGGTAATACTCTTAGACTCATTAGGTTATATTCAACAGATAAAGCACAATATCATAATTCATAATCATAAAGGAACAGTCTATAACATACATAAAAGATTTTTTGTTTTATTTTAAAAAATGTCTTAAAATGTAAAAACAAAAGATTTTATATAAACAAGTATTGGATTTTATCTAAACGTACCTAACTGGATAGACAAAGAATATAAGTAGAATTACTGTAAGTACCCAGATCTAAGGTACCTACTTAAAATTAAAATCACCAAGTTACGTATCGCGTTGAATTATCACTTATAGCTATGCTTATAGGTACCTACCTACAACATAACATTTTCAAAATATACAATGTCCTTACATTTTAGAGAACAAAAAATTCAAATAACATTCGATTTTTATATCGATCTAGAGTTATTGTCTAAACGGCACTATACACTGATGCGTATCGTTACAACATAATAATATAACCTAATTCACAGGTCATTCTAAGACCAAAATTGATTGAAAAATGTTGTCCTATAAAATCATGTCCTCGAGTTTACTAATAATGAGATTTATTGTTCAATTTATTTTTCTTCTTAACTTACCTACTAAATATCCTCTTTATTCTCAAGATCAGTGGATCGGGCCCACATGCCCGTTATGGGAAGTATTCTAAGGCAGTTGATGCAGAGCTAGAGCTGCTGCAGTTGGGGAAGAAATAGGGGAATTTGGGGGGGGATAGGAAGGATAGCTGAGGGTAATCCAGAGTTGTTGGCCAGACCCCTGTGACGGAGTTGCACGAAAGCGCCGTTACCACAACGCGTGTGTGATGGAGGTGCGTGATTGTGCTTGTCAGTCGACGCCACGAGCTTCCCCGATATCAGCCGAACCCGCGCTCTGCACCCCATGTGCTTCGACGGACAGTAGAAGAACCGTCCCCCAACTTGTGAGTACGTGTAGCTGCGAAGCACGAGGATATATTTCCCCTTCTCCGTGGGTATGAACTGGATGTCTGTAACAGGGGTACATTTAGAGACTATTCTGAAAGACTTCGACTGTCTCAGAATTTATTTGCATTTTTTATTTGATCAGCCAGAGAGCAGTGGTGGCAGAGTACAGCAGTACTGCGGTAGCCAAGACGTAACGGCTCCGACTTTCGTGTCATGGGTTCGAACCCAGACAGGCGCGTTAACTCTGAGTAATTTGTTTTACCACCGCTCTTCTCATATGGTGAAAAAAAAAAACATCCCGAAGAAATCGTTTTAGTGGACGCTCGGTTATACCTTCACTTTCCATTTAGAAAGTATTCTGTCGTCATCATCATCAGTCTACAGCAGCCCACTGCTGGACATAGGGCTCTTCAATTGCACGAACTCAATTCTCGGCAACTAACTCTCATCCAGCACGCGTAGTATGACCACCGTGGAAACGGGTTTAGTCGACGAAAGAATAGACAAAATGACAGATTTTAGAAAGAGCATGGCAAAGTTAAAACTAATGATATATATATAAGAAAATTAATGTTTCTATTCTTCAGTCGACAAAAGTCTACATGACGACACGTTTACTCTACTTTTGTCACTTGGGAAACATTTTCTTCTCAACAAAATATGTCAAGGTCTACATCACATCGGACCTAGACAAGACAGTATTTATACATTTTCATTGTGTTTTTTGACTTCCGTTTGACCTATATTGATTTTAAAAACATGTCTGGGTCCACTGGGTCCTACCGTCACCGTCTCCTCAGTTTTTGGCCGAAAGGAATGCTATACGAGCAACAGGTACCGTTGGTTACTGTGTACGCCAAAGATTTTATCAGACAATGCTTAATGCCCGTTTTCACCAACACTAAGTAACACGTAACTGATTGCTTTATTCCTGTTTTGCCAACACTAATCGACAACTATTTCAATTTAATGCCTAATGCCCGTTTTCACCAACACTATGAGACACCTAACTCAATTCCCAATTTCCCGTTTCAACCAACACCAAGTGTCACCCAACTGAATGACTAATTCCTGTTTTCACCAACACTAAGTGTCAACCAACTGAATGCCTAATGCCCGTTTTCACCAACGCTAAGTGTCACCTAACTGACTGCCTCATGCCCGTTTTCATCAACATTAAGTGTCACCTAAGTAAATGCCTACTGCCCGTTTTCATCAACACTAAGTGTCACCTAACTGAATGCCTAAGCTCATTTTCACCAACACTAAGTGTCACCTAACTGAATGCCTAATGCCCGTTTTCACCAACACTAAGTGTCACCTAACTGAATGCCGAAAGTCCGTTTTCACCAAAACTAAGTGTGACGTAATTGAATGTCTAATGCCTGTTTTCACCAACACTAAGTGTCGCCTAACTGAATGCCTAAGCCCGTTTTCACCAACACTAAGTGTGACGTAATTGAATGCCTAATGCCTGTTTTCACCAACACTAAGTGTCGCCTAACTGAATGCCTAAGTTCGTTTTCACCAACACTAAGTGTGACCTAACTGAATGCCTAATGCCCGTTTTCACCAACACTAAGTGTCACCTAACTGACTGCCTAATGACCGTTTTCATCAACACTAAGTGTCACCTAACTGAATGCCTAAGTCCGTTTTCACCAACACTAAGTGTGACGTAATTGAATGCCTAATGCCTGTTTTCACCAACACTAAGTGTGACCTAACTGAATGCCAAATACCCGTTTTCACCAACATTAAGTGTCACCTAAGTGAATGCCAAATGCCCGTTTCCACCAACACTAAGTGTCGCCTAACTGAATGCCTAAGCCCGTTTTCACCAACACTAACTGTCACCTAACTCAATGCCTAATGCCCGTTTTCACCAACACGAAGTGTCACCTAACTGAATGCCGAAGCCAGAAGTTTTTTACTTCTAGCTTGTCAAAATTGTGAACATTGTAAGGCCATTCTTAGATGCTTCGATTTGTACTTCTACTTTGTGCCTATAGTGTCCTATCATACATAGGAATTAACACTGCAACAGGAAAATACTGTTAAAACAATTTTCTTATTTAAAGAAGAAACATCGAGTTTTTCCATAGGAAACAGCCAACTCGAACCATGCACCTATAATTTGACATTCCACGCTCATAAGAGAACTTGTCCACTATTCATCACCACTCATTTGCAGTACTCACCTCAGTCTACAACTTCTGCTAATCTCTAAAACGGCTGTTCATTGTCCTTCTGTAAGTACTATAGATTTGTGATAGTTCTTTGTTGTACCTCCTTTGGTGTAGGGGCGCTGTCTCAGTGTTAATTTATTAACTAATCATACACATTTTGAGATGTGAGAATCAAACTCAACCATGATGACGGTAACAGCCTGCAATTAGTAAAATGATGAATGAATGTAATAAATAATATATTGTAACGAGGCTTTTTAGCTCGTCACATGGATGCATAATATTCTCGTCGTTTATTTGACAAATTAGCTTGGGTGTTGCCTTTTAAAAAATTCATTGGTTGGTTGACTTGGATTCATGTAGTGGTCACACTGATTTTATACTGTCAAGTTCACTTTGACATTGCTCACTTTTCGACTCGTCAATTTTTTGGGTGATGGCGTAATTACAGCGCTCCTAAGAAATCGTTAAATATAGCTTCCAATGGGCGGCATCTAGTCACCATTATGTGGTAGCCGATTGCCCTTGCCCGCATCCTAGTTGGATAGCATATATTTTTGATGGTAAGCGAATTTTTCGTAATTTTGTTCGTTTCACATGTTTTGGTTATTTTCATAGCAGACGCTTTAGTTTCCGATATTTAATTGTTTCAGGATTTTTTAACTTGGACATAATATATTTGCTTGGATTGCATCATCTACTGATGACTGCTTTTGGATATTTTGGAAGAAACGGTGAGTTTAATAGTATTTGTTCGTATTAACGATTGGCGTGGTCCGCCATTTTTTTCATCAACGCTGTACTCCAGCTAACGAATTATTAATGTTTGTTCGCAGCCGTACGAGGCGTTTCTTTCTACGATTAGTTTTCTTTATACGATTAGTTTTTCTTCCGACGATTGTTCTTATTTTTTACAACGTAAATATTTGAACGCTCGCCTCTACCAAGATTTATGATGGACGCCGTTGGCATCACAGCGGAGGTCACCAAGATGAGCACGTATTTAGCTCATCGGATTTAAATTATTTGACAAAATTTTAGTATGGTTTGTGGTACCTATTTTATATTTTCCAAAGTGCAATAATGACAGGTCACAAAATAACACCCGTTTATTCTTAGTTTTACACCTTTATTCAGAACCTTATGTTTTAATATTAGAAAGGAATTTTTTTTTGTGTTTTTCTCCCAACCAGCAAGCCTTCGGGTAATAAAATAGATCGTTAACTTCCATGGTCGATTTTTATTGATACCTTCCCGCTTGAAGATTAAAATCCAACTCTCGCAGGTAAGTCTATCCTAGGCATAGTTTTGTGTGTACTCCTGGCGCCCGAATTTCCATTTTTATTTATTATTTTTATTTGGAGCACACTACACATTTTTTTAACATTTATAATATAATTCATAAAACACCCATTCACACTCTCTTTTCTTTTTTTTTATCATTACAATTGTCGCTCAGCGAACAGGGACTTGAAGTAGGTTTTGCTGGTAATTATATACTGTCATTATTGCACTATTAATTAATTAACACTTTAACTAATGAGTCTATTGTTTACAGTAATTTGTTCTGTGCATTATTAATTTCATAACTTTGTTTAATGTAACTTTGATAATTTGACTCATGAGTTGTTGTTTAACTTGGTGAATCTTTTGTAAACATAGTTTGTTTAGTTTTTACAATTGATCATTTTGTTTATAACCTGTTGTTTATAACATGTTTTTTTCCTTAGCATAACCAACAATTGTATAGCATAGACCGCTCTTTGTTGTTCTCAACAGTGAAGTTATTTCATAACTTAGTTTAACTTTTTAAGTAAATAATTTAATCTTAACATAAGTACATTATAGTACACCTTGTTTATCTAGATTTAAGCTGTTTGTAAGTGATTATTGCACTTTTTCAACGTTAAATAACTTAGTAGTTTTTTATAAAAATATCACATTGACTTTCATACTTAACCTCAAACTTAGAATTTTATTTTCAAACTTTGATTTATTTTGAAACTTTTTGAAAGTTTAGTTTTGCCTTTCGCTACTATTTGTTTTTGTACGAGTTAAGCATGGACAAGGGAGTTCAGTGCCCACAATTGGAGGATCCAGGTAAGGTTGCTGTTGGTGAGCAGAACGTTAGGGAAGTAGAGCATGAGATGGTCAATGCCCCCGAGGTAGATAATCCATTTGAATCCAGGATTGCCCATTCTTCTTCGGCTTTCGCAATGAACGTTGCGCATTCATTTCATTCACTGAATGCTCTTGTAAATGAAAATATTCGGAAAAATTTCCCACCTTTTACAAAGCTGCCTGATTTGAAGAAAAGTAGAATAATTTTTAATGGTAAAACTTGTGTTAGAGAGTTTATTACTCAAATTGAAGAATATTTTCTTTATAAAAATTTCAATGAAACTTTACTTGTTGGTTCTTTTTCGGATTTGCTTGACGGGATAGCTCTCAAATGGTTCAGGTCTGTTCGATTTCGGATTCCTTCTTGGACAGCACTTAAGTTAGCTCTTTTGAAACGTTTTGATAAACCCGATTTTGATTATTTTTTGGAAAATGAACTCCGTACTAGGAAACAGAAACAGTCTGAGTCACTTCCTGACTTCATCACCGAAATCTCTGACATGGCTAGTCGTCTTTCAGAACCTTTATTTGATAAAACTTTAGTCAATGCGATAAAACACAATATGTTGCCAATTTATACACCTTTTTTGTTTCTTAAACAGATTGATTCCATTGAACAGTTTCTAGAACTTGCGAAGGAACTAGAAGTTGTTGTTGACAGAAAGCCTTTCAAAGATTCAAGTAAGCCAGCTGTTAGGTCCAATGCCGTTTCAAATAATTTAACGTGTTTAAAATGTCAAAAACCTGGACATTCATATAAAAATTGTAAATCCATTCCAGGTGTTGTTTGTTTTAAGTGTCATAAAGCTGGGGTCACCTCTAAGACTTGTGATGTTTGTAATTCGGAAACTAAAAACTCGCAAGAGTCAAAAAACTGATTAGGCAGCATCGAGCCCACGTTTTTGATAAAACTTCGAGAGACTCGATGTGTGAGAAAATTATTAGTAGTCACAAGCCTGGTAATGTTGCCCGTAACAAAGATTTTTCAAATTGGTTAGACTATTTAAAAACATTTTTTCATATTTACCGTTCAGCCCCTGTTCTTTTTACAAAACAGGAGGATGTTAGACCTTTTTTAGAGTTCACCGTTAGTAATCAAACTTTTTCAGGATTATTGGACAGTGGTTCCAATAAGTGCGTTTTAGGTTGTAATGTTCATAAACAATTTTTGCAGTTAGGATTTAAAATTAGACCTACTTGTGGTTCTGCATCCACAGCGGATGGTTCCTCTCGGAGAATTATTGGTGCCTTGGATTTACCAGTAACTTGCGATGGTATGACTAAGTTAGTAGAATTTTTAATTATTCCTTCTTTTGACCCACCAATCATTTTAGGTTTTGACTTTTGGATTAAATTTAATTTAGCTAAAGATTTGTGGAAAAACATTAAATTTATTCCAGGAAATAGCAAACAGGTTTGTTCTGTTACTGCTATTACTGAATTATCTCCTTCTGAGAAACAACAGTTAAATGATACCATTGCTTTATTTGAAGATATTTCTTATGAGAAAAGAGGCCTAGGTCTCACTCCTTTAGTAGAACATAAAATTAACGTAACTAGTGAACCTTTTAAGCAACGATATTGGCCTTTGAGTCCTGCTAAACAGAAGGAACTTTTTGATGAGGTAGAAGTTTTATTGAAAGAAGGTATTATCCAGCCCTCTAAGTCCCCTTGGTGCTCACCTGTTCTGGCGGTAGAGAAGAAAGATGGAGGAACTAGATTGTGTTTAGATTCGAGACGTTTAAATTCCGTTACTATTAAAGATTCTTATCCCCTTCCTTATACTTCTAGAATATTAGATAACCTTAGAGATGCTAAATATATTAGTACTATAGATCTTTCTAAAGCCTTTTTACAAATTGCACTTGAAAAATCCTCCCGTGAGAAGACTGCTTTTGTGGTCCCTGGGAAAGGACTTTATGAATTTGTTAGGATGCCTTTCGGTCTCACTAATGCACCGGCTGAGTTGCAGAGACTAGTAGATAAACTTTTTGGTCCAGAGTATGATAATTCTGTATTTTGTTATTTAGATGATTTAATTTGTATAAATTCAGACTTTAGCAGCCACATAGAACAGTTGCATAAAATTCATAAAATATTGAAAGAGGCAAGACTAACTGTAAATTTAAAGAAATGTAATTTTTGCAAGGATAGACTTCGCTATCTTGGTTTTATAGTTGATAGTAATGGTTTACACACTGATCCTTCTAAATTAGAGACAATAGAAAATTTCCCTCGTCCAGAAACGGTAAAACAACTCCGTAGTTTCCTTGGTTTATGTTCTTATTATCGTAGATTCATTAGTAAATTCGCTGATATAGCTTCATCTTTGACTAAATTGACAGCAGGTAGTAAAAATTCAAAAAAATCACTCGTTTGGAATGACGAAGCAGAAATTGCCTTCCAAGAATTAAAACAATCTTTAATAACTTCTCCTGTTTTACAATGTCCTAATTTTCAAAAACCTTTCTTTTTGCATTGTGACGCCAGTTCTGTAGGACTAGGTAGTGTTTTAAGCCAAGAGGATGAGAAGGGAGATCAGCATCCCATTGCCTTTTATTCGAGATCTCTTAATAAATGTGAAAGAAACTATAGTACCACTGAACGTGAATTATTAGCTATTTTAGATTCCATAGAACATTTTAGACCTTATGTCGAGGGAATGAAGTTTACAGTAATCACCGACCACGCTTGTTTAAAGTGGCTTTTAGGTCTTAGTAATCCTAGTGGACGGTTAGCTCGTTGGGCAGCCAGAATTTCTCAATTTACATTTGATATTATTCATAAAAAAGGTTCATTACATTTAGTTCCAGATGCTCTGTCACGGATAGAAGTCACTGCTATAAACGCTCAGGATAATTTAGTCTCTCCTGACGATGATATTACTGACCCATGGTATAGAAAAGTATTCACCCAATGTCAGAAATATCCTAGAAAATATAAAAATTTTAGAGTAGAAAATAATACTTTGTATAAATTTTGTAGAAATAAATTTAACCCTCACAGTTTGTTAGATTGGAAAATTGTTATACCAAAAGAGCATATTTTAGATACTATTAGGTCAAATCATGATGATGTAAACTCTGGTCATTTAGGAATTCATAAAACTTTAAAGAAATTAAAACAACATTATTTTTGGAAAGGAATGTTTAATGATGTTCACCAATACATTTTGTCATGTGATACTTGTAAAGCTTATAAACATACTACTTCTCCTCCTTTCGGTACTATGATTAATCCCAAAAAGGTAGATCGTCCCATGCTTATGCTTTCAGTTGATATTATAGGAATCTTACCTAAAACTTATTCAGGACATAGATACATACTTTCAGTTGTTGATGTTTTTACTAAATATTGCTGGTTTTTCCCAATGATTAATGCTACCACTAGAGTAATTTGTAAACATTTTGAAAAAGAAATATTTCTTAAGTTTGGTTGTCCAAAAATAATAGTTTGTGACAATGGAACTCAATTTACCTCAAAACATTTTGTGGAATTTTTGAAAGGTTTTAATATAACTAAAATATTTTATAACACTTTGTATACACCTCAAAATAATCCTGTTGAGAGGTATAATAAGACGGTCGAAACTTGCATATCGTGTTTTGTTAAAGATGATCATAGAACTTGGTCAACTTTTTTGCCCAATGTTCAATTAGCTTTAAATAGTAGTGTAAACCTCGCTACAGAGTTTACACCTAACTTTCTTATGTTTGGTAGAGAGCTTGTTCTTGATGCTTCATTACATCATTTTAGTAATTCAGTTGATAACTTATCTCAACTAGAAATTTCCAATAGAAATGCTTATGCAGTTTCTCTTAATTCACTTAGTGATATTTTTGTTAAAGTTCAAGTTTATTTGTTGAAGGGGTATAAGCGAAATGCCGCTTATTATAATAAGGGTCGGAAAGTCATTTCTTTTGATGTGGGCGATGTAGTGTGGAGAAGAAGTTTTGTTCAATCTCAAGCACCTGCTTATTTCTCGGCTAAGCTTGCACCTAAGTTCTTAAAGTGTAAAATAACTGAAAAAGTTTCTGATAACGTTTATGTTTTGAAAGATTTAAATAAGGGTTCAGTAGGGCGTTATCATGTTAAAGATATTATTAAATTTTAATTTGGTTTCCAAGTGTTAATCTTGATTTAGATAATTTTGTTTGAAGGCCACTTATGATAGTGTGATGTACGATGGGATGGATGATAGGTTATCGGTGGTTTGAATGATGTATGTTAGGTAACTTCTTATAAATTTATTGAATTCGAACTCTTAACATTCTAAAATAAAACTTAGGTCATTTCGGTTAATTTAAAAGAATTCTTTTTTCACACTTATAAAAATATTTTTCACATCGAAGGATCTTATTTGTTTGTTTTGTTTTCTTGTTTGAATTGTATGGGATCTTAATTTTACTTTTACATATAGGGTAACCTTGTTTTTTACCTGTGTTTACATTTATTTGAGATCTTATATAATTTCACACTTGTTTTTTTACATTTAGAGATTTAAAAGCTTAAATTTAATTTCAAGTTTTTATAATCCTACCTTTTTTCTTAGATTAAAATCATTCTATTTCATCTTTAGTCTTAAATAGTTATTGATTTGTAAGTCTGCTTCTACTGTTTATTGACAGTGTTTACCATTTCTTATCTCGAGATTCATTCGACATTGCTCGGATGTGACTTTGTTAGCAACGCGTTCATCCTGGACTTTACTTTTTAGGGTCATTCTGTAACCTTTGTTACAAAATGCCTTATTATTTTTGGATCTTGGTGTAACTTTTGACCTTGATTTCAACTATTTTTTCCATTGTGCCCGGAAAGTCGGTGGTGTTGTGCCGATCACAATGTGGGATTTCGGCCCCGGCCATATTTTTTTCCTTTTTCCATTGTGTTGGACATGTTGTTCCAATCACAATGCGGATATTTCTTTTGACTTTCGTCATTCTTTTTCTTTGCGCTCGGAAGTTCGGTGGTGATGTGCCGATCGCATTGTGAAGCCTTGGCTTTGCCTTTTATTTTTTCTATTGTGCTCGGAAAGTTGGTGGCGTTGCGCCGATCACAATATGAAATTTTTTGGCTTTCGCCTTTTGTTATTGAGATTTCTCATTGGAGATCTCAATGTTTTTGTTTGGATTGGTTTTTGAAGAGGCACTTGCCGATTGCATTCCTTTCCACTTGGATTGGTTTTTGAAGAGGCACTTGCCGATTGCATTCCTTTCCACTTTCAGTTATTGCGTTCGGAAGTTCGGTGGTGATGTGTCGACCGCAATATGAAATTTTTTGGCTTTCGCCTTTTGTTGTTGAGATTTCTCATTGGAGATCTCAATGTTTTTGTTTGGATTGGTTTTTGAAGAGGCACTTGCCGATTGCATTCCTTTCCACTTTCAGCTATTGTGTTCGGAAGTCCGGTGGTGATAGGCCGACCACAATAATATGCTTTTCTTGTTGCAGGTTGTTGCTGTAACAAAATTTTTTGGATATAGTCCTTCAACTTTATCTAATACTTTCGTTTGGGGATAGAAATTTTCGGATTGTTTGTTGTGGAGATAGATAGATAGTCAGTGGCGATGGAGCTTAACTGCACTCGTGGAGATAGGAGAGTTGGAAGCAGTTGACTTTGTAGTCAGTGGCTATGGTGCCTAACTGCACTCTAAGTTGTACTGTTCCAAGTTGTTTGAAATTTTTAGTCAGTGGCGATGGTGCTTAACTGAACTTAAATTTGTGGTATGAGTAGATAGGTGAGACGGATTTTGAAATTTTTAGTCAGTGGCTATGGTGCTTAACTGAACTACTATGGGTTTTGGGAAACTTAGGGATTTTCTTCTTTTATTAAGTTTTTTATAACTTACATTTTATTTTTAAATTTCTGTAGGTTTGTTGAATTTAGTCAGCGGCTATAGTGCCTAGCTGTACTGTTTTGGAGTATAGAAGAATTGGAAAGTTTTTCTTTCTTTCATTTATTTGATAAAGTTTTTATAACTTATAATTTTGTCTGTTCTTCACAGATTTCGTTTTTGACTTTTAGTCATTTGCATTTTTTACTTTTATTAAATTCTTGAGACCTTGTCGTTTGACGTTTTCAGAATTCATTTACACTTTGAATATTTAAATTTTTTTCCTGTGGAATTATAAAATTATTAAGACTGGTTTATTTGGTTGAATATTTCTTTTTTTAATAAAAGAAAGTTCCTTTCTTTTATTTTCGGGGAGGGATGTAATGTAACGAGGCTTTTTAGCTCGTCACATGGATGCATAATATTCTCGTCGTTTATTTGACAAATTAGCTTGGGTGTTGCCTTTTAAAAAATTCATTGGTTGGTTGACTTGGATTCATGTAGTGGTCACACTGATTTTATACTGTCAAGTTCACTTTGACATTGCTCACTTTTCGACTCGTCAATTTTTTGGGTGATGGCGTAATTACAGCGCTCCTAAGAAATCGTTAAATATAGCTTCCAATGGGCGGCATCTAGTCACCATTATGTGGTAGCCGATTGCCCTTGCCCGCATCCTAGTTGGATAGCATATATTTTTGATGGTAAGCGAATTTTTCGTAATTTTGTTCGTTTCACATGTTTTGGTTATTTTCATAGCAGACGCTTTAGTTTCCGATATTTAATTGTTTCAGGATTTTTTAACTTGGACATAATATATTTGCTTGGATTGCATCATCTACTGATGACTGCTTTTGGATATTTTGGAAGAAACGGTGAGTTTAATAGTATTTGTTCGTATTAACGATTGGCGTGGTCCGCCATTTTTTTCATCAACGCTGTACTCCAGCTAACGAATTATTAATGTTTGTTCGCAGCCGTACGAGGCGTTTCTTTCTACGATTAGTTTTCTTTATACGATTAGTTTTTCTTCCGACGATTGTTCTTATTTTTTACAACGTAAATATTTGAACGCTCGCCTCTACCAAGATTTATGATGGACGCCGTTGGCATCACAGCGGAGGTCACCAAGATGAGCACGTATTTAGCTCATCGGATTTAAATTATTTGACAAAATTTTAGTATGGTTTGTGGTACCTATTTTATATTTTCCAAAGTGCAATAATGACAGGTCACAAAATAACACCCGTTTATTCTTAGTTTTACACCTTTATTCAGAACCTTATGTTTTAATATTAGAAAGGAATTTTTTTTTGTGTTTTTCTCCCAACCAGCAAGCCTTCGGGTAATAAAATAGATCGTTAACTTCCATGGTCGATTTTTATTGATACCTTCCCGCTTGAAGATTAAAATCCAACTCTCGCAGGTAAGTCTATCCTAGGCATAGTTTTGTGTGTACTCCTGGCGCCCGAATTTCCATTTTTATTTATTATTTTTATTTGGAGCACACTACACATTTTTTTAACATTTATAATATAATTCATAAAACACCCATTCACACTCTCTTTTCTTTTTTTTTATCATTACAATATGTTGGTCCAAATTTCACACTTCACTAAAAACAATAAAATGAAGGCAACAGAAAAACAAAGGTAATGGCAAGCGTTTATTAAAATCACAGAACAAAAAATATAACACAACTAATTCAGATGAACAGAAGACCTCAAATCACAATATTGAATAGTTTTTACTTTACCTCTAAAAATAACAACAGTACCTACCTACATTCTTTTTTTAATGGACAGTGATAGTGGTAAAAAAAATGCCAGACATCTCAACTCAAAATGTTTTTTATTTAATATAAACACAATTTTCATAAAAATGTTATCAGTGTATTACCTTAACCCAACGGGAACTCACATTCGTCACACATTCATGTGACTCAAGCCATAATTTTACAGCATCTGCCAACTCATCATCTCACATCACTAATATTACTACTATTACTGAACCCTAGTGGATCATATTTTTTTAATTTGGTGAGATTATTTCTGCACAGAAAAACCTCAATGACAGTCATCCGGAAGATGTGTGATTTAAAACACAAATTCGATGTGTACTAGTTGTCATAGACACCGTGGCAAGCGTTACTGAAGAGGTTCGGACATTTAAGAGATAATTTCAGCATGCTCGGTCTACATTGGGGACGCACGGTGTGAGACTGTGAATCAGTCTCACATTAACCTATTAGGTATTGTTATGTTTGTTGGAATGAAAGACACCGTTGAGTAGACTTGGTTTATTAAGACGAGGAACACCTTATATACAAAGACAGTTTAGTAGGAGTATCACAGACGGGATCCGACATAGCAGTGCTGGAGTGACAGGTATAAACCGGAACCATAGATATTATATCTAGTGGTGTACACACTAATAACTAACTAATTAGTGATGTTACAACATCCCCCTTGTTGAGTTCAAATTAGACCCCTGACTAACAATTAATAAGGTGTACTATGACAAGCGACTTTACTTATGACAACATACTCTATGATACTTAGAGTTATATTAAAACTAGACAACATTCTTAATACTACTTAGTTAATAGTTACATAGTTAATCCATTTCCTCTATTAACCTTCTTGTAGGTTTTACAATTCGACCTGACCTGGTTGTTACGCTTGAGGATTTTTGAGATGAGGATTCTTGAAGTCTAGACTCCTGTCTGTCACCTTCCTCTCTCCCCTGTGACGAGTTGGATTGCATAGGAGGGTTTGCATAGTTATGTGAATACTTATGTCTTAAGTGTATTCTATTTCTCCTATACTGTACACCATTGACATCCTCAACAACGTACGACCTATTGTTCATCATTCTTTGTTTGACAATAGCTTGTTCCCAGTTACTTTTAGGATTTCTTTTAAAATAGACATGGTCATTGTGATGTAGCATTGACATTGACTTAGTATTTCTATCATAATTTCTAGATTTGTTTTCATCATTTTTCTTGACTGACTCTTTATAATCCTGAAATGTTACTACTTTTGGCCTTAATTTCTTATATGACACTGGAATATTATCTCTCAAGTTTCTAGACATTAACAATTGAGCTGGTGATGACAAATTATTTTTAGGTGTATTTCTATACTGTAATAAAGCTATGTATGGATCTGTTTTGTTTTCTTTACATTTCCTTAACATGTTTTTTATTATTTTTACTGAACTTTCAGCTTGACCATTTGACTGTGAATGATATGGGCTAGTAACAACATGTTCTATGTCCCATTCTTGTAAGAAATTTTTGAAATCAATTGACTGAAAAGGAGGTCCACCATCTGACACCAGTGACAATGGTATTCCATGACGAGCAAAAATAGATTTTAAATGAGTAATTACATTTTGAGAGGTACTGTTTTTATTTAATAATGCTATCTCTATGTATTTTGAGTAATAATCTGTGACAATTAAATAAACTAAACTTTCAAAATACATTAAATCAATACCGACTTGTTGCCATGGATATTTACATATTTCAAAATTTTGTAGTGGTTCCTTTTGATTACATGGTTTGAATTTTGCACATATTAGACATTGTTCTACTAAATTCTTAATTTCACTTGACATATTTGGCCAATACAAAGATTCTTTAGCTAATTTCAGACATTTATTTATACCTTGGTGACCTTTGTGTATTTTTTCTAACATTTCTTTATACATTGACTGTGGTACTATTAATTTTGAACCTTTGAACATTAAATCTTTGATTACATGTATTTCACCTTGAATATTCCAAAATGGTTTCACCAATGAACTGACATTGTTCTTGTTTTTTGGCCATCCTTCATTATAATATTTTTTTAATAATTGTAAGGATTCATCATTTTTGGTTTCCTGTGCCAATTTTGTGCTATATTCCTTTGTTATTGCTAGATTGGCATACATTAAATTGACATGACAAGACATTTCTGACTCATTTTCAGGTGTGTAATGGTCTTTCAAAGCTGCTCTTGACAAAGTGTCTGATATAAACATTTCTTTACCTGGTACATGTATTACTTCTAAATCATACTTTTGTACAGTTAACATCATACGCTGTAATCTAGCGGGGACATCATGCAATGGCTTTTTAAATAAATAGACTAATGGCTTGTGATCAGTATGAACTGTGACTCTATTACCATATATATATTGGTGAAATTTTTCACAACCAAATTGAATTGCTAGTAGCTCTTTTTCTATCTGCGCGTATCTTTCCTGGGTTTCAGTTAAAGTTTTTGAACTATATGCGATAGGTTTGTTTTTCTGTAAAATGACTGCACCTAACGCTGATTTTGACGAATCGACTGACAAGACTAATGGAATCTTAGGATTAAAATGAGCTAAAACTGGTGAGTTTGTAATCTCATCTTTCAATTTTTTGAGACATTGACTATGATTCTCATCCCAAGCCCAGACTGAATCTTTTTTCAAAAGATTTCTTAATATTTGTGTTTTTTCCGACAAGTTACTAATAAAAGGTCCTAAATAATTAATCATACCTAATATTCTCTGTAACTCTTTGACATTTTTTGGTGTGGGCATATTGACAATGGCTTTGACTTTTTCTTCATCTGCCCTGGCACCATCTTTACTGAAGACATAACCCAAAAAACATACTTCTGTGACCAACAATTTACATTTTGACTTGTTAAATTTTAGATTGACTTGACGAGCTCTTTGCATGACCTTATGTAATCTTTCATTGTGAACTGACTCATTTGGTCCATAAACTAAAATATCATCTATGAATATTAAGACTCCTTCAATATCACCGAATAGATTCATCATGACTCTTTGAAAGATTTCAGACGAGGCATTTATGCCATATGGTAATCTTAAATACTTATATCTACCAAATGGTGTTTGAAAGGTACATAATTCAGAACTGTATTCATCCAGACGTAGCATCCAAAAACCCGAAAATGCATCTAAATGAGAAAAACATACAGCCCCTTCGAGCTGAGACCTAATCTCATCAATTGACTTAAGTGGATAGAATTCTCTCATGATGTTTTTATTCAAATTTCTTGGATCTAGACAAATTCTTAACTGACCTGAACTTTTTACGGTTATGACGACTGAGTTAACCCACTCTGTAGGTTTTGTAACCTTCTCAATAACTTGCATCTCCATCATGCGATCCAACTCCCCGCGTAATCTCCCTTGTAACGCAAATGGAACTTTCCTGGGCGGATCGACACATGGTACTGCATCTGGCTTGAGTTTAAGATGACAGACTGGAGGTAGACATCCAAGTCCCTGAAAGACATCATTATATTGTGTAAGAATTTGTTTACAAAAATCTTGTTTTGATACTGAAAAGACACGTTTTATTATTCCTAACCTTTCACATGTTGGTAGACCAAGAACATTTGGACAATCTAAATCTGCTACTAAAAACATTATAGATTCGACGACATTATTACTATTTATACTCAATTTACAATTTATGTTTATTTTGCCTAAAATTGGAATGGATTTTCCACCAAATCCTGTGACATTTATTTGACATTTGACAAGTGACACTTTTGACAGGTTATAAAATGTTTGTTTTGACATTATGTTGACATCTGCACCAGAGTCTATGATGCATTTAATTTGTTTATTTCCTACTGATAAGTTAATTTCCCATGACTGTTTTGAATGATTACTTTCCAAAGTGTTGACATTATTTACTTTATGACTGTTGTCTGAGTGACTGACTAATGATCCTTTGTATGACTGTGAATACCCACTACTGTTTTTATGCTGATGACATTGTGTGTTGTAGTGTAATCCCTCAGACTTGTGACCATTTTCATCATTGAGATGTAAATATGGACTCTGACATTTTTTATTTTGACTATTTGACTGGACAATGAATCTCTCAGATATGATATGACTGTGTTCATCATTGAGATGTTGATCTTTCTCATTACATCTCTCAGATATGTGACTTTTCTCTTTACTGAGATGTTGACTATTGGATTTCTCCGACTTGCCACTGTTCTCATCATTGGGATGTGAGTAACCTGGCTGCGACTGGTCTGTATTTGACCATTGTGACGGTGACTGTTCTGTCTGTGTACTTTTGTTCTGACTTTGTGACTGTGACTGACTGTGTGTGTTCTGACAATTTGACTGACTACTATGTGCAGTATGATCCACATACTTTTTTGAATGACTTTTACTCGACTTTAATTGACTGTTCAACATACCAACAAAATATTCTTGACTACTATTATCTGGATTAAACGATTGCAACTGACTAACTTTTCTATTCTTGAGACAATATTTAGCAAAATGACCAAAAGATTTACATGACCTGCATTGAACGCCTTTAGCTGGGCATTTGTAGCGATGAGACTGCCCACAGCGGCTGCATGTCTTCGAGTTGCTGTTGTGGTCGCTGTTTGATGCTGATGCTGACTTGCGACTGCTCGAAGCTGACTGGTGACTGTTCGAAGCTGACCTGCGACTGGAAGCTCGCTGTTGACCATCTTGTCGACTACGGCTCCTCCGACTGAGATGCATGACGTTTTCACTGGCGACACTGGTACCTTTGACGATTTTTTCAGCATCTTGCTGAGCGATTATCAGTGTCCTCGCCAGCTCTTGCATTCTCTGATATGTCAAATCAGGTTCTTGCAGTAACCTCTGACGTACATGTGACAAATCTATATTGAGGTTTGCTATAAAAATATCTTTAATTAACGACTCCCTAAGCGTGCCAAACTCACATTCTCTGCTTTTATTTTCCAAATCCGTGAGGAATTCGTCGATGTTTTCGGATTTTTCCTGCCTACGTGTGAAGAATAGGTATCTACACATCGTCACATTTCTTCTTGGCTCGAAGAATTTGTCGAATTTGGACTTGACTTCGTTGAGTGTGCTCCCATCAATTTTGAGGTTAAATGTGTTAAATATGTTGAGACCACGTTCTCCAATTAAATGCAGTAGAATCGCAATTTTCCGCTTCTCGCTTGACTTGTCTAGGCCTGTGGCTAGCAAATATAATTCCAGCTGCTGCCACCATCTCTTCCACGCCTCCGCATTATTATTTGCTGGATCCGACGAAATATGGAGTTGTTTTAAGTGCGTGCGTAGGCTTTGGTCATGCCCACCATCATTGTCGGCGACGACGGCACTCGTGGCTGGATTTGGCATTTTTTGGACCGATCTTGTTTATTTCTTCCAGACGACTTCTGACACCATGTTATGTTTGTTGGAATGAAAGACACCGTTGAGTAGACTTGGTTTATTAAGACGAGGAACACCTTATATACAAAGACAGTTTAGTAGGAGTATCACAGACGGGATCCGACATAGCAGTGCTGGAGTGACAGGTATAAACCGGAACCATAGATATTATATCTAGTGGTGTACACACTAATAACTAACTAATTAGTGATGTTACAACAGGTATAACAGGTTAACGTTTTAGAAAACAGGTATAGTTTTAAGCTATGACGACCAATCTACGGTCTGGAGAGCGAAGATAGTTCTGAAGGGTTCTTCCAGCTCTCTCAAGGCGCTTCAAGAACTGATTTCGCTGCTGGCCAACTATCTCAGGGTACAAAGTTCTGGAGATAACCTGCAAAACAAGACGCGTTGGTACCATATTTTTTAACTAACATAATTCACGCATTAGATACTTACGTAGGCTGTAATTACCTTTTAATTTGATATATTTCATTGATAAGTTTGTTAGGATAACCTTTAAAAACTTTTGTCTCTTATTAGCAGTGAAGTTTTGCTATTATAAGAAGCGTAGTGTTTTTTTCCACAGTTTACACACTACGATTATAATTTACAAGTTTCTCAAACTATAGAGAGTTTCCCCTCAGCAAGTCTATTTTATTTTTCAATCACACAAACAGTTTGTTTACGTTTCAAAAGCCAAATTGACATGAACATGATTGTCAACTAGAAACAGACGGGTTGCTAGATCGTTTTTAATTTTCCTCATATTTTTTGCCCCCCTTCAAATGAAAAGCTATCCCTTTTTCATACACGAAAATCTATTTTTCAAACAGACATAAAATACACAAATAACACAAGTTACTAATGGCTTTAGAAAAATACTCAATAGGTTTGAAGTAATTGGCGGAAAATTAATTGATAATTAGTTCATTTGCAGCGTTTTTTATCTCGTTTTGGGGAATTTCTCCAAGGATTTTAGATTCTCAAAATTTCCCTAATTAGATTTTTTTTCCCACAAAAAAAGCTGAAAGATCTTAACTACCAACACTGAACAGCACAAAAATGACGTTTTCTAACTCTAAGATAGGATGCGTTCACAAAAATCAAATGAAGGCCTGTAGGGTGCGTTCCGAATACTAAAATCTTTTGTACTCTATAAAGGCTGCTTTTAAATACCAGGGCAACACTGTGCAGCATTGCGGCATGCCACTAAGCCACATGCTACAATAATTTAAAATGCTGCACATTGTGGCAGGAATCGTGCGGCAGGCCAACACCTTGCGTCATGTGGCAGACTGTCGCAGCCAATCACAGCTTCTATCCAAACACAATGGATTCCATGCTACATTTTTGGGGCGTCATACAGTTTATTGGTTATGTTTTACGATACTTTGAAAATTATCTAGGCACGATGTTGCCTCGGTGTAAAATAGGTTGCCGCATACCGCAATTGCCGCATGTGTTGGTTATTTGTAGCAAACAACAAGATGATGCAAGCCACAATATGTAGCATGCTGCAATGCCGCACAGTGTTGCCCCGGTGTAAAGCAGCCATAATAGGTTATATTTCTAAGAACCAGAAGTGAAAAACAAATAAAAAAAAAACAATCTTTAATAACCTAAAACTAATTTATTTACAAATGAACAATAATTTAATAAATCATCAGAATTCAAGAATTACAAGAAAACAGCCGTTAATATTCAAAAATAATAACCACGATAGAACACAAATGTAGACACAAAATAATCACAAAATAATAAACCACTGAAGTAAAACTATGGAACGAACTTACTGTAAAGTAGCGTAGGTACCACCTTACCGGTCGACGACTCAGCAACAAATGTCCTGCGCTCTGTCGAGCGCCCGTTTTTCTATGGATCGGTGGAGGGTCTACGAGTAGGTACTACCAACAATAAGTTTGCTTATAATATTATTTTATTTTACTTGCCTAGTATTTTACGTGCCTTGTTTTTCTATTCATCATCATCATCAGCCTATTAATGTTCCCACTACTGGGACACAGGCCTTTACTCTATGAGAGGGTTTTTCTAATAACACGCTTTTATTACTTTCACCTGCAATTATGTAGAAAAATCTGACCAACTTCCCGTTTTTATGTATGAAAAAAAAGCGGAATTGAGCTGTATTTTTTTTATACTTAGGCATCATTCATATAAGGTGTATTAACCAGTAGGTAATTGGTTTGTGGAGGCGAGATAGGCAGTTGCTTTAGTAAAATACTGGTACTTTGCTGCTCCCGGTTAGACTGGCTAGCGACATCAATAATGTTGATAAAAGGCATGATGACGTCAGTAAGTCGTTTCTGATCAAAGAAATTAATTATTTCTAATGATCAGAAATAACAGTAAAACATTTTAGCCTTTGATATTTTTATTCATTTATTTCATTTCGACGCACGGACCACGTTAGTAGGTGGTAGGTAGTGTAGCATTGCGCTACCTAAGACCTCTTTTCTTTAAAAAATATCAATTAAACCTTGTTTAATTTTTCTTTTTCTGTTTGGCGTTGTTATTTTTCGAAATTAGATTTGAACTGAAAATTTTTCTGACATCCTTGACGATTTTGATGGATTCGGTTGAGAGGTATCGAATGGAAAAGATATTGTGGTTTTTATCTTAAAATTACTGGATATAATATAGTTTGGGTGTTCGTAATTCTGTTTTTATGATATATTAAATATCGATTTCTACAAATAAAATGATCCCGATGGCGGTTATGAAGATTCTTTTCAACCGACTTCCAAAAAGAGGAGGTTCTCAATTCGATTGTATTTTTTTTTTTATTTTTTTTTATTTTGTGTTTGTTACCTCAGAACTTTCGACTGGGTGAACCGATTTTGATGATTCTTTTTTTATTTGAAAGCTGGTGCGTCCCGTGTGGTTCCCATTTTAATTTTGTGAACATCTGATGCTGATCTTCGGAGATATACAATGGAACTCTTCAAAAATAGACGGCAAATTTGCCGTGATTGCTGAAATCGCTTGGATGTTTATTGTTTATACTACATCATGACATAACATCACGCCTGTATGCTCTGAAGTTGTACACAGATGTGTACAATACACCCAGATTTCGACAGTTAGGTATGTACCGTTAGTTAGCGCGTTCGTGTTCCGCGCGCGCCTCAAAGCGTTGTCAGCAAAAGAGACTGTTCTAAAGAAATACTGCGGCCCTGGAACGCAAAGGGCTAAGAAGGAACATGGATGGGTTTTAGTCAGTAAAATTCTGACACTACCTTCCGCTCCGCCCAGAGCGGGAGGGGGTAATTTGATGATTTCTCATTCGAATAAAAAGGTATGTGAAGTTCCATAACTTCCATATATTGGGGATACGCCTATTACCATGACATGTGTTGTTAACAATTTGACAATAAATTCATGGCAAATATTTGTTTGGGGACAACTAAAAATGGAAAAATAAAAAACTTTTTAACAAAAAATAAAACAGACTTCAAAAAACACAAAAAAGTGAAAAATAACTTTACTTCAGAAGACGGTGACAAAAAAAGTAAATCAATCAAACTAAGGTCACCGACTTCTGATGCTTAAGTTATTTTTCACTTTTTTGTGTTTTTTGAAGTCGGTTTTATATTTTTTTTCATTTTTATCGTATTCAAGATTTTAATTTTGTGCGATCAACCCAACATAGAGGGCGTTTAGCCCTCTGAGTATATACTGGATTCGGAGGCAATACATGTTACCTACAACCAGGGTTTCTGGATCCGCAACCACTTGCCTGTCTATACACGATTGTTTTGGTTCACTGATGTAATCTGGACACAGTGATTGGTGCTGGTTCTGGAGATCATATTATCTAATCGTCAACAACGAGGTTTGCTGCATATTTTATCTTGTTCTAATCATCCAATTATGGATTCATGAAGTGCTTAACATACAGAGAATTTCCGAAGTTCTACATCTCTACAAGGCTTTGTGTTACTAAAAGACTCTAATTACATCGCTAAGGTTTTTATTTCCACGACGTGTTCTAATTAATCAAAATTCTTTATATTGTGTAAATTATCAATTAGGTAGTGTTATGTTTATAAAAAATTGTGTACAAAATTAAGAATTAAGGAATCGATTACCGCAGCATACTGCGCATATTATTCAAAATATGTATTTTTTTCTTTTTCTTGTCTGAAGCTTCAGCCAAGAGACATTTAAAAAAAAAAAAAGGAACCTCTCAACAGATTCTTTTCTGAATTTGTATCGTGATCTTTATTATATTACTAGCTGTTGCCCGCGGCTTCGCCCGCGTGAAGTTCGGTAACTGTCCCACTGGATCATACTAAAGGGATAATAGTGTCCCATCCAGGTTATAAACTATCTATGTGCCACATTTCATAATCATCACAATTATTATTATCACAATCACCATCACTATCACAACCGCCATCATTATCACAATCACCATCACTATCACAATCACAATTACAATCACTATCACAATCATTATCATCGTAATCACAATCGCTATCGCTATTGATAATGATGGTGACTGTGATAGTAATGGCGATCCATTACTATCACAGTCACCATCATTATCACCAATTATCATCATTAACACAACCACCATAATTACCACAATCATTATCACAATCACCATAACAATCACAATCACCATCACTATCACAATTACAATCACCATCACAATCCCCATCACTATCGCTATCACAATCACTATCACAATCACCATCACCATCACAATCACCATCAAAATAACTATCACAATCACCATTATCGTTATCACAATAATTATCATCGTAATATTCGTAATCACAGTCATTATCACACTCACCATCACCATCACTATCTCAATCACCATCACAATCACCATTACAATCACCATAACAATCTCAATCACCATCACTATCACAATCACAATCACCATCACAATCACCATCACAATAACCATTACCATCACAATCAACATCACAATCACCATCACAATCACCATCACAATCACCATCACAATCACCATCACCATCACAATCACAATCACCATCACAATCACCATCATCATCACAATCACCATCTTAATCACCATCACCATCACAATCACAATCACCATCACAATCACCATCACAATCACAATCACCATCATAATCACATCACCATCACAATCACCGTCACAATCACCATCATAATCAACATTACAATCACTATCACAATCACTATCACAATGACCATCACAATCACCATCACAATCACCATCACAATTACCATCACAATCACCATCACAATCACCATCGCTATCACCATTACAATCACCACCACTCTCAGAATAACTATCACAATCATCATCACCATCACAATCACCATCAAAATCAGTATCACAAACACCATCATCGTTATCACAATCATTATCATCGTAATCACAATCGCTATCATCATTATTACAATTACTATCATCGTAATCACAACCATTGTCATCATATCATAATCATCATCATCACAATCTCCATCCTCGTCATCAAAATCATTATAATCGTAATCACAATCTTTATCATCGTAATCACAATCACTATCACCTTTATCACAATCATCATGATCACAATCACCATCACTATCTCATTCACAATCATTATCACAATCACCATCATTATCACAATTACCAACACTATCACAATCAAAATCACAATCACCATCACTATCACAATCACCATCAAAATCAGTATCACAAACACCATCATCGTTATCACAATCATTGTCATCGTAATCACAATCGCTATCATCATTATCACAATCACTATCATCGTAATATTCGTAATCACAACCATTATCATCATATTCACAATCATCATCATCACAATCTCCATCCTCGTCATCACAATCATTATAATCGTAATCACAATCGTTATCATCGTAATCACAATCACTATCATCTTAATCACAATCATCATGATCACAATCGCCATCACTATCTCATTCACAATCATTATCATAATCAACATCATTATCACAATCACCATCACTATCACAATCACCATCAAAATCAGTATCACAAACACCATCATCGTTATCACAATCATTGTCATCGTAATCACAATCGCTATCATCATTATCACAATTACTATCATCGTAATCACAACCATTATCATCATATTCACAATCATCATCATCACAATCTCCATCCTCGTCATCACAATCATTATAATCGTAATCACAATCGTTATCATCGTAATCACAATCACTATCATCTTAATCACAATCATCATGATCACAATCGCCATCACTATCTCATTCACAATCATTATCATAATCACCATCATTATCACAATTACCAACACTATCACAATCAAAATCACAATCACCATCACCATCACAATCACCATCACTATCACAATCACCATCACCATCACAATCACTGCCCTCGTTATCACAATCATTATCATAGTAATCACAATAACCTACATCATTATTACAATCACCATCACTGTCACAATCACAATCACAATCACCATCACCATCACAATCACCATCAAAATCACTATCGCAATCACCATCATCGTTATCACAATCACCATCATCGTTATCACAATCATTATCATCGTAATCACAATCATTATCATCTTAATCACAATCATCGTCATCACAATCTCCGTGCTCGTTATCACAACCATCGCTATCACCATAACAATCACCGACACTATCACAATCACCGTCACTGTCACAATCACAATCACTATCACAATCACCATCATCGTTATCACACTTATTATCATTGTAATCACAATCATTATCATCGTTATTACAATCATCATTATCACAATCATCATCATCGTAATCACAATCATTATCATCGTAATCAATATCATCATCATCACAAACATCGTCATCATTATCACAATCATCATCATCGTAATCGCAATTATTATCATCTGGATCTCAAAATAAATGCCATTTTCGTAATCAGCACCCCTGATAATCTCGGTATCGACACCCATATTGATTTTTAGACATTTCAACCCCATCGCACCCCAACAGGGAATGGTAGTATTTCAGGTCTGCCACATTAAATCTTAAAATCGTTGTTTTTGTAATACACCCGACCCAATTCACCATTAAAACAATACCTATGTTGAATTTCAGGCTTTGTTACCCCATTTCCCCCTTTAGGGGTTGAATTCTGAAAAAAACTGAAACACAAACGTTAACTCATTTATCGATAGGAGTACTCCTGTTAAGTTTCGAATAAAGTAGTCTAACTAATCTTATTTCCCCACGTAATCTTTGGACTCCCGTTCCAACCCCTAAGGGGGTGAATTTTGAAAAATCCTTTCTTAATGCACCCCTAAACCTCATAAAGAACCTTTTTGCTAAATTTGGAATCTCTAGACTCAGCGGTTTGGGCTGTGCATTGATTTTTATACTTTGCCACCCCATTTCCCCCTCTTAGGGGTTGAATTCTGAAAAAACCTGAAACCCGTTTCTACTCATTTATCAATAGGAGCACTCCTGTGAAGTTTCGAATAAAATAGTCTAACTAATCTTGTTTTACCCATACAAACTTTGGATTTCCGTTTAACCCCCTTAGGGGTTGAATTTTGAAAAATCCTTTCTTAGTGCAACCCTAGACCACATAAGGAACCTACTTGCCAAATTTGGAATCTCTAGACTCAGCGGTTTGGGCTGTGCATTGATTTTTATACTTTGCCACCCCATTTCCCCCTCTTAGGGGTTGAATTCTGAAAAAACCTGAAACCTGTTTCTACTCATTTATCAATAGGAGCACTCCTGTGAAGTTTCGAATAAAATAGTCTAACTAATCTTGTTTCCCCATACAAACTTTGGAGCCCCGTTTAACCCCCTTAGGGGATGAATTTTGAAAAATCCTTTCTTAGTGCACCCCTAGACCACATAAGGAACCTACCTGCAAAATTTGGAATCTGTAGACCCTGGGTTTGGGCTGTGCGTTGATAGATGAGTCAGTCAGTCAGTCAGTCAGTCAGTCAGTCAGTCAGTCAGTCAATCAGTCAGTCAGTCAGTTTCTTCTTTTATATATTTAGATTAGTTAAAAATCAGATACTTAATTCTATTGTTACTTTCTCTTGTTATTTTTTAAAAAATAGTTTAATTAGATATATAGTATTTTTTTCTCCTTTAATTTTAATTCCAATAAATTTTATATTCGTGTGATTCCAGCATTTTTAATTTTATAATCCTACAGTAGGTGGTAGGTAGGTAAAAAATCAAGGAGGTAGTACTTAGGTAGAAAAAATGCATTGAAACGTCTAAACAGGGTGTTAAAGTAGTCGCGTGCCATAGCTTAGGGGTGAGTGTAGGAATATTGGTAATAGAGCAAGTATTTATAATATTCATTTGGTAATTTATTTTAAAGGTAAACGTCACAAGGCAATTGCTTCGAGAATGTGTCAGATACCAAAAGAAATAAAAACATAACCTTGTTGAGGGGTGTAGGGAGTGGAAGTCTGATGTACTTGTTTAATTTAGTTGTTTAATGTGGCAGTCTGACTGTTATATTAAAAACTCCTGAACATTAAACATATTAATTACAGGCCGCTTAAATAACTATGTTTAGGTGGATGGTTATGATTGTTATCACACCTCACGATCGTATTTTGGAAGGTGAAGGCAAAGGCAGTACAGCCAGGTTTCCAGCACCACCACCGAGTTTTACCATCATTACTTGACCGTTGTCTATACAATTGATAACCACCAATAGCATCCTTGGAGCTCCTCGGGACGAAGTTACGAATACTGGCACTGAAATTAATAAGGTGAGCTTAACACAAAACATTAGATAAGTGTAGATTTAGGCATATTACGTTTTGGGTTACAATAAAACTGTAGATAAAAACGATTTAGGTATGTCTAATAAATGAAACTTTTCTCAAAACACAGGTTTGTTTGATTCATATACTACAACTAGTGTGCCTCAAGATACGTACCAACTATCTACGTAGCTATTACGACTAACATAATATAGGAAATGGGTGTGAAGAAAAACTGCAGCGGTTTGAGTAGTTAGGGATATCTAAATAAAGATGAAAATATACCTATAAAAAGAGATTTAGCGTTTATTCATTTTACTTATGTGATTTGATCTATATTTTTATTCAAATAAATATGTTTATGAATAATAATTAATACTTGTTTAGAAACACAATACACATTATAAGCAACGTTTCATGAACTACAAATAATAATAATAAAAATAATGTCTTAAAATATTTTATGTGCTTTTTATCGTTTAATTGTAAGGTCTACTTGCACTGTAAATCCAAAATGCGATCAACGCTAAATATATTTAAAAACATAATTCTGTCTCTGATTTATCTTCTACGATTGACAGAAGCAGAAAGATTATTGACAGTGCTATATTTTTTAAGTGATTTGTCGTACAAGCCGGCCTTGGAATAATTGTACCTATACTTAGTATAGTATTTTCTCAAATTTACATATCAAGCGTTGACTAAGGAGACACAATTAACTATAGATGAATGGCACTACCTTCTAATAAATTTAAAAATAATTATTCTATCAATCAGCTCTGCACGAGTGCAACTAAGGCGGATGGTTATGATGGTTATTGCAGCGAACAATGGCATCGCCCACGGTGAACACGACTGCGGTACATCCTCGTTGCACATTCCGGCACCACCAACGAGATTTCCCATAAAACGTCCGTTGCTTGTAAAATCTATAACCGCCAATTGTGAGGATCGTAGCTCCTCTAGAGCCTTTTGTGAATACTGGCTGCGCCACACCTGTAAATAAAAAACCGGCCAAGTGCGAGTCGGACTCGCACACGAAGGGTTCCGTACCATTGCCTATATTTAGTATTTGTTGTTATAGCGGCCACAGAAATACATCATCTGTGAAAATTTCAACTGTCTAGCTGTCACGGTTCATGAGATACAGCCTGGTGACAGACAGACGGACAGACGGACAGACAGACGGACAGACAGCGAAGTCTTAGTAATAGGGTTCCGTTTTTACCCTTTGGGTACGGAACCCTAAAAAAAGTAGTGCACGGATTTATTAAACAATAACAAACAGAAGTTTTTAAAAGGTGTTTTAATTTAAAAATCGAAATATGTTAGTGCTCATTTCTGGACACGCGGCGCGTCTGGCGGCGCGTTGAGCGGCGCGTCATGCGGTGCGTCGGGCGGCGAGAGGCGGCGTGTGCAGCGGCGGTGTCATCTGTCATAATTATGTTTGTATTTGCGCGCGCACTGCCGCGTTGACTGCGGCGGTGCACGCGGCGGGCAACGCTGCATTTCAGCAAACGCGCGTAAAATCGCTTCTCTGTGAACGCTCTCATACATTGCCATATGTTTGAAATTTAAGCGGGCCGCACCGCAAATGAAAATCCGCGCTTCGTAAATGAGCCCTTAGAGTCATCCTGGTCTCCAGAGCAGTACTCGACCCTTTTTTCTTTAAGTCGCTAACTCACCGCGGCGCATTTATGCTGCGTTGATTAATTTGTTTGACAACATAGCAGTCTACGTTTCCACTGCAGTACACACTACACACCCATAAAATATTGTAACGGTAGATGTAGAAGAAAACTGTTACGTAAACAGTTAGAATAATGTCTGCTACTTGTAAGATACCCTAAAATCTAGTCATAAGGTTTTCTATGAAAGCGTACCTACCCAGGACAGTTTATCACGCTGTAATCTCGCTAAACGAAAGATTCATTTGAAACGAAAAGTGTTATTCTTTTTAGTTTGTTCGGATACTTGTAGCTAATAATGCTGTACTTACTCCGCGTCTGTGGAGGGGTACCGATTTGCAAACCAAAGCTAGGTTTTCGGTAGCTAACGCAATCCAATATTTTTTCCAATACTAATAGAATGTCACTTTATCTAAGCTTATCAGAAAAAAAAATAAAAAAATCTTAATTTACAAGTCCAAGGCCCACTTGCTACACAAAAGATTTAATACGTTTTGCGCCTTCCTTCAAATCTTTCTCAGTTACAAAAATGTTTTTGAATTGTTAAATTACTAAACGCGCAAGCGGGCCTAAGAATCAAACCAGTACTGAAATATCCCGTCTCGTTGTAGTACCAGAAAAAGAAAACCCTGTTTTTTTAATTTACCAATAATTTAATCTTCTAATAATATTTTTCTAGCAAGATAACCTTTTTTCAACAAGAACTTTAGTGCAAAAATAATTAAGGGGTATTTATCACAAAAATGTCAAATAAGGAACAGTAAACTTATTAAAATAATTTAATTATAATCATGGTGCCATTACTTTTTTAAACTAAAATACCACAAATACAGTGCGGAAGCGATACCACGTGTAGAGTACATAATTCTGAGCCGCCCCACATAGAAATTTTCATCGATTATTAAAAAAAAACAGCTGTTTCCTGCAAAATTCCAATACGTACCTTCACGGTCAAAATGTATGGAACCGCTGATTTGTTTTTAACAACCCAATACGTGTTAACCGTTGTCGTGTCGGTGTCCATCACCACCGTGTAATTATGATATTTGAAAAGTGTCACAATTAAAAATTATGTTTAGTGTGCCATTAGCAAGCCATTGATAAAAGGATAAATTGTAAAGAAAGTAAATTGAGCCCAAACCGATTTTACAACGATAAGGTAGTATGAGTACTTCCTTATGTAACCTACATTCATACAGTTTTATAATTAACAACTGTTCCACACGGTTGTTTAGGTGTATGGTTATGGTCCTCATTTATCTTTAGAATGACGTCCTGATATGTATGTATGTTCGCCCCGCAACCCTTATGGTGATGAGTAGAACAGTACCATCGGCATCTGTCACGGTTCTTTAGTTGCAGACAGTAGTTATAGCCACCACGGCATATCATCCTTGTTCCTCTATTCGATGTAGTGTACTCGAAACCTGAAAAGTAAACTCGTTTAAAAACTTTCGTTTACCAATGACTGGGAAAGGAGAAATAGAAAAAAAATACGTTTAGTAAAAGTAATTTATGTAAAAGAAAAATGTTTAAAACAATGTAACGTTGTAGAAACTCAGAATAGTTTCTACCGTTACTTTGTAAACATAACCTATTCAACACTTTAATTAAGTTAAATGTCAAAACAAACGCCACAGAGTATACATACTCATTGGGCCGTTCAGTTACTAAACGACTAAAATTAGCTGTTTTTACCAGTGCTGTGCGCGCGTTACGTGTATCTGATCGAATGAGTGAAGACTTGTCTATGCGTAAACACGCCAGTATAAATGTCACGGACTCGCGGTGACGAGCCTTTTTTGGAAATATTCTGCTCCCAGTGACTAGACGCGTTTTATCATCGGATATTAAATTTCTAGAAGTATTCGTGATCTAGAATATTCGGGCTTAAAGCAGGCAGCTTTAATTTTTGTTAGTAACCTAACTCTTTTCGTTTTGTGTCTACGTAAACCCCATACTGGGTAAGTGTTGAACAGCAATTCACGTTCTCATATTTTGTGTATCACTAGCTACGTGGTCTCAACATGTGAGCCACTTTCTATCACCGTTTTTGCTATGCACATTCAAATGCTTAATATGTATATGCATAATCTTGTAGCCTTCAGCCGAGTGTGTTTGACATTTTTCATGACACTCATAATGTGCAAATCATGTCGTGCTTACCACCACCATCATGTAAACTCCGTACTGATTGTGACTACCACACATCACCTTCATTGGCGCACGGGTATTTCTCGCTTTGCTTTTGCCTTGGTGTCACAATCAGCGGGGATGACTGCTAGCCATTCCGTGACACGCTGGACGTTATTTTCCAGGGTTCCAGATTACGGCTGGCGTTCAAGATTACGGCTGACGTTCAAGATTCCGGCTGACAGTCAGGATTTCGGCTGACAACCGTTTTACCGGCATCCAATTTGCCGCGGGCTCCGCAGCGGGTACCCTTTACCTGCGTGGCCGCGTCGAAATTCTACGGGTCGGCGCGATCATCTGCCGTCCGTCACCCTACCTGGCGTCTGCAGCGTGGCACACCGCTACGGTCATCGTCACGCCGGGCTGAGCCAGGAGAGTACCGTGCAAACCCCCCGGGCGGGCTTGGAAAACTTGTGACCATAAACCTACCCACACCCGTTTAGTTTATTAATATATTTTTATGTTGACCTGGGTCCGTGGTTTTTTTTTATTTACCCCCACGGACACCCTTTCCGTCACAACAATTTATTAATTCTAGTCAAAGTCAAAAATATAACATTACGTTGTTAATACCTAGACTACTCGTAATCTAAATTAGTTTTTTCTACATTGTACAACCAAAATTAGAGCCAGTTCCTGGCAGAATTAAAGAACTGCACAAGGACTCTCATTAGCAATTAATGGTTATGCTTTTTATTGATGCTTATAATTTCATCACCCACTGTATGAATCACCGCCCTGCACTCTTTATTGTGATGTGAGGAGCAATGCCAACGAGTCTTGCATCCTTGGTCGCGATGGCGGGAGAATCGGTACCCAGCGAGTATTATCATGCGGTTCCCTCTTTGAGATACTGCGAAAACAGCTCCTGTAGGAATATATATAAACATAAAAATTATAATTTGAAGAGGAAGGTGAAGGATACATTTAATTAATAACAACAAAATGCTTTGGTTATCTATCTTATTTATTGTAATTAAAAAAGTATACAATCGTGAAGTTTTTGTTAAAAATATATCTTTATTAAAAAACAACATTAACCCATCACCAGTACTAAGGCTCTCGATTTTAGCATTCTTTAAAAATCCAAATGTCTAGAAGATGGTCGGTAGTCATTAAATTCGAACGACGCGTGACTTAAAAAAAAAAAAAACTTGTTTTATTTTAACGCGTTTTATCACTTATATTCCGTCTTCTGGTAAAAATCCAGGTATTTCTTAAACTAACTTAAAAAAATGTTGATGCTGACAAAGTCAGTGGTTATGCTCATTAATAATCTTAACAATCTCATCATCCACAGTGAAGAGCGCAGCTCTGCAAGTGCGGTGCTTGTTGCAGTGCCACCTAGTCTTAGCTCCAGTACTGCGGTGCCGGATGAACGTGTACCCCGCTACTATGATCATACGGCCCCCTTTTCTGGATCGAGTGAATACAACATCTGTAGAAAGAAAGTAGATTTTGTATCGTACGAGTCGTGTACCCAATAGGATTTCCATGTAAACTGTCATCGTCTATCTATTTAATCCGCTTCCTATACATTTGAAAAAAAAAACTGCTTACTTAACTTACTGCTCATCTTCCCTAAAAGTTGTGCAAAACATTATTTTTGATACCCAGTGGATTAGTTTGTGCGGTGTCTAATATGTATTTTTAATTACAATTGTGTTAAGGGATGTTCTACACGGTAGTGGTGTAAGCAAAAAAAAACAATTACGTTTATTACGAGTTTATTTTCTGCATAAAATATACACGTTAATAAAAAAAAACTAATTTCCAGTGACACATTTGCCAAGTCAGTATTGGTGTTCAACTAGGTAACTAGACCGTCTCATTATGTGTATTATCAATTCTGACTAATTGATCATTGATGGTGAATATCTTGGCTCAACAACCTTTCTTTTAGTGACTGGTACATTGCTAGCAAGTCTTCAGCATCAAGAAGCACTGTCGGGAGAATCTGTATCTAGATAGGAGGATCATACGAGCCCCCGGTTGGAATATGTAAATACTGCCCCTAGTATTTAATTAAAGGGAAATGACTAACTAGATTACTTATTTTTTAAGAGATAGGAAATAAAAATATCACAATCTACCTTATAAGTCTAATTACTACACATAAGTCATACTGTTCTTTTTATAGCTGTTGTACGTGGTGTACTACAAGGTGCACTAAGTAACGATCAAAGATCTCGGCCTTAAAGTCTGGTAACATCGAACACGTGGTTATAACACATATACTTTCTTATTCTTCCAAACAATTACAGACACAAGCCGAACCCAACACAATTTTATTTAGTTTGGAAACGGCCAGATGATGATACACGAATAAGGTAGGGTTTGACACGACATTTTTTTTAATTATTCATTATTAATGGTTATGATTATTTTTAACTTTAATGATCAAATTTTCCAGTGTGAAGACTACAGCTTTGCACCCTTTAGAGGAATGACTCGAGCAAAGCCAGCGCGTCTTCATCCCACTGACTCTTTTGCGGGTAAATCGGTATCCATCCAGTACTAATACTACACCCCCTGTCCGACTTCGAGAGAATACAGCTTCCTGCATACCTAGGGAAATCATAAAAACAAATTTTGTATAAGGTTAAATTGCTACTGAAAATAATCCGCAAGAGCTATATTATAGCTGATTAAGTACATGTCAATGCAGCCATTTTAGATAATGGTTAGCTAGAAAAGTACATCATTATAAAAAACTACATTATTACATACATATTGTGTGTGGAATGATATGCAAGAAAAAAGGAGTAGATAATAGCGTGATGATTGACAGGGGAGAATGAAAGAAATAACGTGTTGTGCCGACCACAGATAATATTAGACAAGGGCTGGAAGATGAAGAGGATGATAAAAAAAAAATTGAGTAAGCTGTTTGTTAGTTTTGTTTATAGGTTGTAATCAGTCATCGGTATTATTATACGTATATATTCAGAATCCTGGTAAAGCAACAGGTTCTATTTTTGTTACGAAAACTAAAACTATTGTGACGTTTACCTACGGTTTTTATAAAAGAAAAATGTTTATAACAATTTATGTATTTAAATCAAAGCCAAACATTACATTACGATACATAGACAAAGACATAGACATAGACTACTCGTAATGTAAATTTAGTTTTTTCTACATTGTACAACCAAAAGTAGAGACAGTTCCTGGCAGAATTAAAAAAAACTGCACAAGGACTCTCATTAGCAAATAATGGTTATGCTTGTTATTGATGCTTATAATTTCATCGCCCACTGTATGAATCACCGCCCTGCACTCTTTATTGTGATGTGAGGAGCAATGCCAACGAGTCTTGCATCCTTGGTCGCGATGGCGGGAGAATCGGTACCCAGCGAGTATTATCATGCGGTTCCCTCTCTGAGATACAGCGAACACAGCTCCTGTAGGAATGAATATAAACATAAAAATTATAATTTTAAGAGGAAGCTGAAGAGATAAATTTAATTATGTACAACAAAATGCTTTGGTTATCCATCTTATTTTATTCTACTGCAGTACTAATACTACACCCCCTTTCCGACTTCGAGAGAATACAGCTTCCTGCATACCTAGGGAAATCATAAAAACAAATATTGTATAAGGTTAAATTGCTACTGAAAATAATCCGCAAGAGCTATATTATAGCTGATTAAGTATATGTCAATGCAGCCATTTTAGATAATGGTTAGTTATAAAATTAAAAAAAAAACATCATTACATACTTATTGTGTGTGGAATGATATGCAAGAAAAAAGGAGTAGATAATAGCGTGATGATTGACAGGGGAGAATGGAAGAAATAACGTGTTGTGCCGACCACAGATAATATGAGACAAGGGGTGGAAGATGAAGAGGATGATAGAAAAAAATGGATTAAACAGTTTGTTAGTTTTGTTTTAGGTTGTAATCAGTCATCGGTATTATTATTTATTCAGAATCCTGGTAAAGCAACAGGTTCTATTTTTGGTACGAAAACTAAAACTATTGTGACGTTTACCTACGGTTTTTATAAAAGAAAAATGTTTATAACAATTTATGTATTCAAATCAAAGCCAAACATTACATTACGATATAAATACATAGACTACTCGTAATCTAAATTAGTTTTTCTATATTGTACAACCAACAGTAGAGACAGTTTCTGGCAGAATTAAAAAAACTGAACAAGGACTCTCATTAGTGTGCATAACCCTGGCAAAATGTTGTGCATTTGAGAGATGAGACCATAAAAAATAATTAGTGTATCATAAGGAGCAATTTGTTTAATAGTAGCAAAATTTGTGTGAATTGTAGTTTTAAAGTTATTTGAGAAAAACACATTTTGCTGGAGTAACGTTTGAAACGTTATCCTGGCAAAATCGATTTTCAAAAATTCGTTCAGCCCGGAACCAAATATATGATTAGATAGCTTTTGTTGCGTAGTAAATGTTTGTAAATAGCAAAATTTGTGTGTGGTATGGTTCTTGAGTTATTTAAGATTTTGCTGCGGTAACGTTTTGGGATTTCCCATATCTCGAAAACGGCTCAACGCAGAAGATTGAAAAAAAAATACCAATAAGAGACCTTAATTTGTTTAAATTAGTTTAAACATTAGTTTTTGATTTGGTTGTCGTAAACCAATGGAATTAAATGGTTTCAAAAATCAGATAAAAACGGATTTTCAAGTAAACCAAAACACTTATAACCAAATAAACAGCTGTAAAAAATACCCATGGTAGACACTTATCACGTCAAGTAAAATAGATTATGTAACTTTATACGATATGAAGATAAAAACAAAATTGATTAATTTTAGACTGGTCGTACTTTAGCGATGAAATACGCAGTTCCCAAAACATTAAGAAACGTGGCATACTTTAAACAAGTTAAAATTATTCATGAACATTAATTCCTGTTAATTTCAGCTTTCAATTACGGCTGTAATGAAAGTTATATCAAAAACAGGAAAATGTCAGCAATTCTCTAATAAGCCGACCAAATTAAAAAGGTCTGCCTGCCCTGCACTCTTTAGTGTGATGTGAGGAGCAATGCCAACGAGTCTTGCATCTTTGTTCGCAATGGCGGGAGTATCGGTACCCAGCGAGTATTATCATGCGGTTCCCTCTTTGAGATACTGCGAACACAGCTCCTTTAAGAATGAATATAAACTTAAAAATTATAATTTAAAGAAGAAGGCGAAGAGATAAATTTAATTATGAACAATAAAATGCTTTGGTTATCCATTTTATTTATTGTAATTAAAAAAGTATAACATCATAAAGTTTTTGTTAAAAATATATCTTTTGTAAAAAATAACATTAACACGTCACTCAGAGATTCTCGTTTTCTCTTAATCTTTAAAAAACCAAATACTTTGGGCGACACGAACGACACGTGACGTTTAATAGGAGAACAATACTGAAATACCTATAATAACACCGCGTGTGAACAGAGCTGGTTCCGTTGCATTTGTTCAAATTCCGTATTTGGGAAAGTTTATCCAGGTAATTCATAAACTAACTTACAAAAATGTTGATGACGTCAATGTCAGTGATTATGCTTGTTAATAATCTTAACAATCTGATCATCCACAGTGAAGAGCGCAGCTCTGCAAGTGCGGTGCTTGTTGCAGTACCACCTCGTCTTAGCTCCAGTACTGCGGTGCCGGATGAACGTGTACCCAGCTACTATGAGCATACGGCCCCCGCTTCTGGATCGAGTGAACACAGCAGCTGTAGGAAGAAAGTTGTATTCTGTGTAATTGAGCCGTTCGCGCGATGGTATGTCATCATCTGCCTAGCATTTTCCCAGCTATGTTGGGGTCGGCTTCCAGTCTAACCGGATGCAGCTGAATACCTGTATTTTACATGGAGCGACTGCCTATCTGACCTCCACAACCCAGTTAGTACTGGGTAATACGATACCCCCTGGTAAGACTGGTTGTCAGACTTTTTGGGTCACTGACTACCTGTAACGACTGTCAAAGATCTGCAAATGACAGCCGGGACCAACGGCTTAACGTGCTTTCCGAGGCACAGAGGAAACCCGGTATGTAATGGGTTGTCACCCATCCACAGACCAACCTAGGCAAGCACGGCTTAACCTAAAGATCGACCCGAGCGGCTGTTATTATTTTGCCACGGGCTCCTCAATCGATGGTATGTGTCATGGGTAAAAATTATAAATCGTACAAATTTTCGTCGCCTCTTTATTTATACCATTTGAAAAATTCTTAAAACATTGTCATCATAATGCTCACCTTCGTTATAAAATGAACTAGGTACCTACACTAAATATGATTTTAGGCCGATTTGTTGGCTTCATCTATTTGTATTTAATTACAAGATAAATGTCTCTCGTACACGGCAGCAGCATTTAATACGTACCTAATACGTTTTGCGTCTACCTTCATAAGTTTCTTAAAAAAAATGTTTTTGAATTGCTAATCTAATAAGCGTAGTGTAAGCAACCCTTTTTTTCGAATGGGAAATCATCAAATGACCCCTCCCGCTCAAGATTCAAACCAGTACTGAAATATCCTGTCTTTATGAAGTACCTAAAAAAGAAAAACATGCTTTATTTAACCAATAATTTTACCTTTTGCTAATATTTTTCTAGCAAGATTACCTTTTTTCAACAGGAACCTAAGTGCAATAATAACCAAGGTTTGTCTTTAACACAAAAACGTCAACTAAGAAACAGTAAACTTATTACAAAAATGTATTACGTATAATCCCATTACCACGGTATGTGCCATTACTGTTTTAAAACCGAAACATATTAATATTATTTGCAAAGCGTCAGAATTAAAATTGATGTTAAGTGTTGATAATAGATTCAATTATTATGAAAGTAAATTGACCTCAAGCGGATATCACATCGATAAGTATGATCACTTCCTTTTGTAACCTACATTCACTCAGTTTTATAATAAACGACTGTTCTACGCGGTTATATAGGCGTATGGGTATGGTCCTCATTTATCTTTAGAATGACGTCCTGATATGTATGTATGTTCGCTCTGCAACCCTTACGGTGATGAGTAGAACAGTACCATCGGCATCTGTCACCTTTCTTTAGTTGCATACAGTAGTTATAACCACCCCGGGATATCATCCTTCTTCCTTTATTCGATGTAGTGTACTCGAAACCTGAAAAGTAAATCCCGTTTAAAAACTTTTGTTTACCAATGACTGGGAAAGGAGAAATAGAAAAAAATGAGTTTAGTAAAAGTAATAGGTTAAGGTTTTTATAAAAGAAAAATGTTTGTAATCATTTATTAATTCCAATCAAAGCCAAACATTAATGATAAATGATAAATGATGTTTATTTTGCAAGTAGGTTTTTACAAACACTTTTAAACGTCATTTTTTTAAACTAGATGGGGCCGGTGTTTCGTACCTGACTACTCTGAGAAGAAACAGCCGAAACAAACTCAGAGGTCATAGTCTCTTTTAAAGTCCAGACAATCTTGCTCAATTCACATGAGGACTATGCAGATTAGTGTCTGAGATGGTCTTTTGAAGAAAGAACCATACAGATTTGAGTGGACCTGTCCAGTCAGTGCAAGCATTTGTCAGTTAACGTGTAGCTCGACTTATAACTCAAGGAGCTCAACGAAACGACGAACAATACCAAAGAAAGGACATTTGGGTAGGTCGCTTAGAGTACTCAAACTGCCAGACAGTTGTGGGAAAAAAATAAACAAAAAAATATAAATGTGACCCACATGGTCCCCACATTCACAATAATCATATAAAATTCATAACAAGTTCTATTCAAAAGAATGTAAATAAAAATCACAAAAATCATTAAGTCACAATGATGATAAAAAAAAAAGTAGAACACTTAACAAAATAAGTATTCATGTCAAATCAGTAAATGTCAAATAAAATAATAAAAAAGTAAAAAATAATAAAATACATGTCAAAACATTAAATGTCGGAGTGTATAAAAAATAATAAAATACATGTCAAAACATTAAATGTCAGATTGTATAAAAAAGGAAAAAAATATAAAAGGAAAAAAAAATAAAAAAGGATAAGAAAGGAATAAATAATAAACAAGCGAAGTCCGAAGCTTCGACATTCACAGAGCAAATTTCATTACATATATTACGTTGTAAATACCTAGGCTACTTGTAATCTAAATTAGTTTTTTCTACATTGTACAACCAAAAGTAAAGCCAGTTCCTGGCAGAATTAAAAAACTTGCACAAGGACTTTCATTAGCAATCAATGGTTATGCTTATTATTGATGCTTATAATTTCTTCGCCCACTGTATGAATCACCGCCCTGTACTCTTTATTGTGATGTGAGGAGCAATGCCAGCGAGTCTTGCATCCACGATCGCAATGACGGGAGAATCGGTACCCTGCGAGTATTATCATACTCTTTGATATACAGTGAACATAGCTCCTGTAGGAAAGAATATGTGTAGTTGTAGTTTAAACAGGAAGGTGAAGAGATAAATTTAAATATGAACAACAAAATGCTTTGGTTATCCATCTTATTTATTCTAATTAAAAAAGTATACAACCGTAATGTTTTGTTAAAAATATTATCTTTATTAAAAAACAACATTACCTCGCTCAAATCCTGAAAATACCG
This sequence comes from Xestia xanthographa, assembly GCA_905147715.2. NCBI lineage: Eukaryota > Metazoa > Arthropoda > Insecta > Lepidoptera > Noctuidae > Xestia > Xestia xanthographa. The sequence continues at coordinate 9,515,803 of LR990646.1, forward strand.
TAGGTTTAAAGAAGTTTGTAGATGAATCCTTTTGTGTGTTTTCAATATAAAAAATATATTTTAAACTAAAGGTCATCACAAAAACACTGTATTGTTTAAAATTTTAATAAACTTACTGAAATTTTATCAAAAAATCGTAACAAATAGGTCCTTTTTCAACCTAAATTGAAAATTTTCTCTGATAACGGCTCAATAACTCGGCATGAATTTTATACCAAAAAATACGTAATGACGTATTTAACAATGTGTATTGATTTTTTTCTCTTATTTCTTTTAATATTTTAAAATATTTAATAAAAATCCGAAATTTCGCGAAAAGCACTACGTCACTCCCGCATTCATCCCTCTCTCTCTCGTCGTTTCGTCGTAAGTTAGTACGGGTCAGCATGCTCAAGGTCATTGGGCAATGTAATGCCCTTAACCCGTCACCAGTAAGACTCGTTTTCAGCATTCTTTAAAAAACCAAATACCTAGACGATGGTTGGTAGTCATTAGATATGAACGACGCGTGACTTTAAAAAAAAATCTCGATTTATTTTAAGGGGTTTTATCACTTTTAGTCCGTGTTCTGGTAACAATCCAGGTATTTCTTAAACTAACTTACAAAAATGTTGATGCTGACAAAGTCAGTGGTTATGCTCATTAATAATCTTAACAATCTGATCATCCACAGTGAAGAGCGCAGCTCTGCAAGTGCGGTGCTTGTTGCAGTACCACCTAGTCTTAGCTCCAGTACTGCGGTGCCGGTTGAACGTGTACCCAGCTACTATGAGCTCACGGCCCCCTTTTCTGGATCGAGTGAATACATCTGTAGAAGGAAAGTAGATTTTGTATCTTCCGAGTCGTGTACCCAATAGGATTTCCTTGTAAACTTTCATCGCCTATCTATTTAAACCGCTTCATAATTTTTGAAAAAAAAAAAAAACAACTTACTGCTCATCTTCCATAAAGGACCTATAAGTTGTGCAAAACTGTATTTTTGATACCCAATGGATTATGTTGTGCGGTGTCTAATGCAATTATATTCTATTATACAGATACTAGGTGTTGCCCGCGGCTTCGCTCGCGTGAAGTTCGGTAACTGTCCCACTGAATCATACTAAAGGGATAAATAGTGTCCTACATGTAAATCCAGGTTATAAACTATCCATGTGCCAAATTTCGTAATCATCACAATGTATTATTACAATCACAATCACCATCACTATCACAACCACCATCACTATCACAACCACCATCATTATCACAATCACCATCACCATCACAATCATCATCACCATCACAATCACAATCACTGTCACAATCACTATCACCATCGCTATCACCATCACAATCACCGTCAATATCACAATCACCATCACCATCACAATCATCATCACAATCACCATCACAATCACCATCACAATCACCATCACAATCACCATCACAATCACCATCACAATCACCATCACAATCACCATCACAATCACCATCACAATCACCATCACAATCGCCATCACAATCACCATCACAATCACCATCACAATCACCATCACAATCACCATCACAATCACCATCACAATCACCATCACAATCACCATCACAATCACAATCACAATCACAATCACAATCACCATCACAATCACAATCACCATCACAATCACTATCAAAATCACCATCATAATCACGATCACAATAACTATCACTATCACTTTCATCATTATCACAATCATCATCATCATTATCACAATCATCATCATCGTTATCACAATCATCACAATAAATCAACAATAACCCTGTACAGAAGTCGAATCCGCCATCTTCTGGATCTCAAAATAAATGCTATTTTCGTAATCAGCACCCCTGATAATCTCGGTATCGACAACCATATTGATTTTTAGACATTTCAACCCAATCGCACCCCAAGACCCCAACATGGTATTTCAGGTCCGCCACATTTAATCTTAAAATCTTTGTTTTTGTAATACACCTGACCCAATTCACCATACAAACAATACCTATGTTGAATTTCAGGCTTTGTTACCCCATTTCCCCCTTTAGGGGTTGAATTCTGAAAAAACCTGAAACACAAATGTTAACTCATTTAGCGATAGGAGTACTCCTGTTAAGTTTCGAATAGTCTAACGAATCTTATTTTCCCATGTAATCTTTGGACCCCCGTTTCAACCCCTTAGGGGTTAAATTTTGAAAAATCCTTTCTTAGTGCACCCCTAGACCACATAAGGAACCTACTTGCCAAATTTGAAATCTGTAGAACCAGCGGTTTGGGCTGTGCATTGATTTTTATACTTTGCCATCCCATTTCCCCCTCTTAGGGGTTGGATTCTGAAAAACCCTGAAACCCGATTCTACTCACTTATCAATAGGAGCACTCCTGTGAAGTTTCGAATAAAATAGTCTAACTAATCTTGTTTCCCCATACAAACTTTGGAGCCCCGTTTAACCCCCTTAGGGGGTGAATTTTGAAAAATCCTTTCTTAGTGCACCCCTAGACTACATAAGGAACCTACTTGCCAAATTTGGAATCTGTAGACCCAGCGGTTTGGGCTGTGCGATGATAGATGAGTCAGTCAGTCAGTCAGCTTCTTCTTTTATATATTTAGATGTCCACCGAAAAAAGTGTTCCGCGGGGGAAAGCCAGCTCACATACACGCAGTGTCGCAGAATAAAGGAAAAACAGGCCAATTGGCGCGTTTTCGAGTCTTCACGATTGCGCGCTCATAACATATCTGTTTAATTGAATATCATTGGTCTAATGTGTATTTTTAATTACAATTGTGTTAAGGGATGTTGTAAACGGTAGTGGTATACACAATAAAAAGCAATTACGATTTTTTAAGAGTTTATTTTCTACATAAAATTTACACGTTATTAAAAAAAAAAAAAAAACTACTTTCCAGTGACAAATTTGCGAGGTCAGTATTGATGTTCAACTAGGTAACTAGACCGTCTCATTATGTGTGTTATCAATTCTGACTAATTGATCATTGATGGTGAATATCTTGGCTCGACAACCTTTCTTTTAGTGAATGGTATATTGCTACCGTGTCTTCACCATCAAGAAGCACTGTCGGGAGAATCTGTGCCCAGCTAGGAGGATCATACGAGCCCCCAGTTGGAATGTGTTAATACTGCCCCTGCCCGCTTAGCATGAACGCCGTAGACACGAAAGAGAATCGACAAATCTTTTGTTCATCTGTCATTGAATCGACAAAATGACAGATAAACAAAAGATTTGTCGATTCTCTTTGGTTTCTACGGCGTACATGCTAAGCGGGCTGGTATTTAATAAAAGGGAATGACTAACTAGATTACTTTATTTTTTTATGAGAAAGGAAATAAAAATATCGGCTCTTAGGGAATAGAGCCATGATGTCATGAATATGATGTTATTTAAATGTTGTTTTATGGGCATGGAAACAGAGTTTAAATTGACTTTTTTGTTTGTTTAATATTTAGGTATTACAAAGAACAACGTTTTTCAATTAATCACGATCTACCTTATAAGTTTAATTACTACAGATTCTGAGTCATACTGTTCATCAAGGTGTTGTCCGTGGTGTACTACAAGGTAAAGTGCTACTGAAAACAATCCGCAAGAGCTATATTATAGCTGATTATGTACATGTCATAAAAGTAAAAAATGCATCAATAAATACTTATTCTGAGAGGAATGATATGCAAGAAAAAGGAGAAGATAATAGTGTGACGATTGACAAGGGATAATGGAAGAAAAAACGTGTTGTGCCGACCACAGATAATATGGAACAAGGGGTGGAAGATGAAGAGGAAGGTAGAACAAATAGGGTAAGCAGTTTGTTAGTGTTGTTTTAGGCAGTAATCAGCCATCAGGATTATTATATTCAGAATCCTGGTTAGAGCAACAGGTTCTATTTTTGGTACGAAAACTGAAACTATTGTGACGTTACCCTACCATTTCTATTATATTAAGTATGGTACAATGTTCTATTTCTGAGGTTTAACCTATACAAATGATATAACAGAACATTCGTTTACAAGGACACTGCAGCATTATGATATAAGTAATAATGTCTCATTCTATTATTTAGGCTCAAAATAATGGAGTTTATAAAGTAAAACCTTCAACACTTGACCTGTCCACTAATCAGACACATTAGAATATTCGTGGTGTGAGTCACATTATTGTGATACTGAGAAGAGTTAATTTATCCCACAAGCTGAATAAGAATGTTGATATAGGTATCGCACGTGATGATGTTGGTTCCGGCTGCTAAAGGGCTGGCAATCTAACTACAACCAGTTTTATTATTAGGTAACGTGTTTTTTATCAATAATTGTCTTGTGGACGTCAGTAGTAAAGAAGAGGTGTTAAGCTACATCCGGCTAGACTGGAAGCCGACCCCAACATAATTGGAAAATAGTTAGACTAAAAAAATTAAATTCTTAAAATGGACTTTATGTCAATAACATAAAGTCCATTTTAAGAATTTTAAATTTTTAATTGTCTAACTATTTTCCAATTATGTTGGGGTCGGCTTCCACACACAGTTACACACACACACATGTGTGTTGGCACAGTTGCCAGCACATCAAGTTACTACACACTGTAAAGTTTTCTCACTCTATTTTGAACTTAACCATCAACATTAATATAATTATGGTTTAAAATCATTTGGAGATTTATTTGTCTGTATCTACCACCGTTGTGGAGATCCGATAGATAAAAACACAGTATTTCGCTAAAAATCAAGACAACTTTGATAAAAAACACAGTACGTTAGAATTTTTAGATTTTAACACAGTAAATTACCATTTACTGTGCTGTAATATATTATCTGTTCATGTGTTATTATTATAAAATGTTTTGCTTGGCTTTAACACAGCTTCATCAAATACTGTAGTTGTATGTAAAATTTTCGTAAAACGTATCATAAGTTAAACTTAAATTAATCACAGTATCTTAGTTACTGGTGTAGCAGTATTTGGTTGTTAGCTAGGCTCGAGCTTATGTGGGCAGAAGACGGGTTTTGTGCTATGAAAACATACTGGATGCGATATACTATTTTATTTCACATTGCACATTGCACGGTTCGGTATGGTAGTTTCCATGGAGAAGAGCCGGCAAGAAACTCCATGGTTACTCTTTTCAAACACATACATTGAGTCTAACAAATTACTTCACATTACACTTTGACACATTAACACTGGGCACAATGATTCGGGTACAGTTTTAAGACTTCTTAATAATTGTCAATTGTCTTCGACGTTCAGCATCAGAATGTACTTGCCCGCTCGGGTTCCTGACCACGACTCCTGCCGTTGGAGGGAAAATCCAGCGCCCTGATTGGCTCACGACTTTACGCCACGTCAGTCTCGTGATCCAATCAGAGAACCGCTTCATTCTCGCGCCAAACATTTTACAAATCAAATGATAGAAATATTGCCATTCTTACGGAATCAATGTTACCAGTTTACATAATAAAATATAAAGCATTTAATATTTTACATTATAAACAAAATTCTTTCTGAAAACATAGGAAATTGACTAGTAAAATCCGGAAACCTAACAATCGTCCGTCCTGACATCGTGTGCGTCCCTGCACACGACACCAGGTGGTGACCTAACAATCAGGTATCTTGGCCAGTAGCATAATAACGTTACGTCCCAAAAAAAAACAATGACTGTATTACAAAATATGACAACTTAAAATTATCCAATTGATTGTGAAAGAAAAAGAACAAATTTGTGCTGAGTATGGAACTAAACGGCTGAATACTATTAGTTACTAAATTAATTTGTTATTTTATAAATAATAAATAATCTAGGCACTAGCTTATACAGAATAATTTAAAAACATCAGCAGTTGCTTTACTGGAACTGAGTACAGTGAACACAAACGATAGATTAATTGCGTCACTAAACAACTTCACAAACTTTAACAAAAAATGGCGATATTCTGACTGAAAAACAAGTAATAAACGTTGTCTCTCAGATAGTCTTGATAATTAACAATAACAACTTTAATAACATTACAAGTAACAAGATGTTAAATTGGTCAGCAATCGATTTGCTGGTACTAAATATAGTGAACCCAAACGATCGATTAATAGGGACAAAAAAAAAAAAAACAAAGTCACAACCGATCGATTAAGTCGTGACAAAATATGCATACGAGTATTCTGAACGATCAATTAATTCAGAATACTATTATTCATATTAAATTATACTATTTATTTTATATAAATCATTTTTATCAAATAATGTCCTGAATACGCCTGGCAACAGGCCCCAATACGTCCTGAATACCAATGACAACAGGTTCTAATACGTTCTGAATACCCCTGGCAACGGGCCCCAATACGTCCCGAATACCAGTGGCAACAGACCCCAATATGTCCTGAATACCCCTGGCAACGGGCCCCAATACGTCCCGAATACCAGTGGCAACAGGCCCCAATATGTCCTGAATACCCCTGGCAACGGGCCCCAATACGTCCCGAATACCAGTGGCAACAGGCCCCAATATGTCCTGAATACCCCTGGCAACGGGCCCCAATACGTCCCGAATACCAGTGGCAACAGGCCCCAATATGTCCTGAATACCCCTGGCAACGGGCCCCAATACGTCCCGAATACCAGTGGCAACAGGCCCCAATATGTCCTGAATACCCCTGGCAACGGGCCCCAATACGTCCCGAATACCAGTGGCAACAGGCCCCAATATGTCCTGAATACTATTATTCCCTGACGATCAATTAATCAGGGTGCCCTAACCTCCTGAACGATCGATTAATTCAGGATGCCTAACCAAAGTCACAACCGATCGATTAAGTCGTGACAAAATATGCATACGAGTACTCTGAACGATCGATTAATTCAGAACACTATTATTCCCTGACGATCAATTAATCAGGGTGCCCTAACCGCCTGAACGATCGATTAATTCAGGATGCCTATCGACGCCAGTACGAGCCGATCGATAAATGCTCATAGTGGCTGCCGTAGGTCTTGCCTTCGTTGCACCAAGCCGCGATCCGATCGATTCTCGCGTACTTGATCTGTAACAACGAATAATATCTGTGTAAGTAATTGTTCGCACATTCCATGCAATTAAAGTAAGGTTTTTATTTTAACTCACTGCCAGAATCATCTATGCCATTATCTGAACTCTCATCGATATCATTATCATTTACTTCTAAGGCAGTCACATGAATCCACGACCTAATGCGATCCGCCGCCACGGTTGTCGACCGTGTTCTGTGTATCAACAAGGCCTGATATCGGGGCTACAATATATCGGTCCCTGACTAACACCTTGCTAACCCGATATGGACCTATGAAGGCAGACATCATTTTTTTTGCTTTGTCCATTATTATTAAAATAAGTCTTTGTTATTTTAACAAGGTCCCCTACACTATAGGAACAGGAAGGTTTTCTACCTATGTTATACCTCTCCTTTTGCTTGACCTACCCTAGATCTATCCGAGCCTTAACACTTTCGCGGATCTCTGTCAAGTCATCATCTTTACACGTGCCTGCAGTAGTTTCATTAAGCATGGGGTTAAATTCGCTATTCATACAAGTTCCAAACATCACCGCTGCCGGTGTTCTGCCCATAGTTTTCTGTATAGTGTTATTGAGTTCCTATTGAACTCGCCTAAGATGACTGTCCCAGCCCCGCTTTTAACAATGTTTAATGCTCAGTGCCTTGAGGGAATCGAGAATCGTGCGGTTATACAGCTCAACCTGTCCGTTGGACTTAGGGCTAGAAATCGCATTTAGGACATGTTTGATTCCCTTATCTAAGCAGAACCGTTTGAATGAATGCGAAGGAAAACAAGTGCCACGGTCGCTTATGAGTCGGTCAGGGTTTATAAATATACAGAAAGTATGTTCTAGAGCCCTAATTGCGTTTTGGGTATTCATGTTTTCAACAGGCCTGAGGAAACAGAATTTGGTGAAACCGTCAACAACTACGAGTAAATGAGTAAAAACCCCTAGTCGATTTCACGAAGTGTCCAAGGTGGTCCACGTGAACTGTGTGGAAAGGAATCTCCAACTTTGCGATAGGATATAGTACCCTTCGTGAGTACTGGACAATGTAAGCACCTACAACATACTTCTTACTACTGATAGACATTATGGCTGGAAACTGATCGTCGAAACATTCCGACTATTCGACAGGATTCCGCGACAATGCGTTGACATGGCTCATTTTAACCCCTGCCCTGTACTCTATAGTGCAATCGAAATCTTGTAACGTCAGCCACCACCGTGCTATTCTTGGAATCAAGTCCCGTTTTGAAAAGCGCAAAGCGCTGCAGTCGGTGATAATTCTTGGATTCCTTCCCTAACAAATGAACCCTAAACTTACAAAGGGAGGAAACCACCGCTAGGGTTTCGAGCTCGTACGAGTGTTTTTTTTTCGGGGAAGTTTATCGGCTGTAAAACGCCACAGGATGGAAGTTATCAGAGCCCTGCGTTCGCTGTAAAATAATCCCTCCAATTCCTAACCTACTTGCATCCGTGTGCAGCTTCAACTCTGCATTAGGGTCATATATAAGTAGAACCGGCCTAGTAACCAAAAGATAGGAAACGATATTTGCGCAAAATTTTCTATAAATTTACGAAAATAACTGGTCAAACCCAAAAACTGCCGGACATTGTGTACGTTCTGAGGTCAGGGAAAATTGATAACGCTGGATATCTTGTTTTCACCGGGCCTGATACCACTAGCGCTAATTTTGTAGCCTAAATAGTCTACCTTATCACGCAGGAACTCGCACTTTAATAGGTTCTGAGTAAGGTTCGCCTTTTCTAGCATCTGTAACACCTCTTCAAGACGTTCAAGACACTGCCGAGAGTCTTTACCATAAATAAGAACATCAGTGATGTACGTATCATCCGTTGAAAAACGGCAGGCGCATTTGCTAAGTCGAACGGCATACGGTTGTATTCGTATTGACTGTCCTGCGTAACAAAAGATGTCAAGTGTTTGCTTTGCTCAGAGATTAGCACTTAGTAGTACAGTAGCCAGAAGCAAGATCGAGAGTTATGAAACAGACAAACTGACTAGAAAGTCGTGATACTTCATCCTTGATAATAGGCATGGGATACCTTTCCTTAATCGTCATTGAATTCAGCATACGATAGTCTACGCACAACCTTGAGGAACCATCTTTCTTTCGTACGAGTAAAATGGGACTAGAGTAATCTGAAACAGATTCTCGTATCACACCGGCATCCAACATATCTCCGACCATCGAAAGTAACTTCTCCCGTTCGTAATGCGACAACCTGTATGTACGATAAACAACTGGACATTGACTATTGAGATCAATCTTCATCTCTGTAACACTACATACTACCTCCCACAACGAAGAAGCAAAGCAATGCTGATATTTCTGCAACATGTTTATTAAGTCTTTCCTGATCTCTGCAGGGACCCCCTCACCCACGCGGACCTTAGTTTCATCAAACCTCCGACTATCTACAATCCCTATAGATCGCTCATCAACAATCCTATTCATCACATCAACTATTTCAGCACGGCAGAGAACCTGTTTAGATGAAATGCGGCAAGATTCAGAACAAGGCAAGACCATTATCTTGATTTCACCGTTGATCGAGTGATGTAGCCCGCCGGTGATGATCTCAGAAGGACATCACCACTGAAAGGAGAGTGAGCCTTCACTTTAACGGAAGCTGGACCATAAACTACAACTGATCTGGCAGGAGAAAACTTCACTAAGGCATCACCATCATCGGCGTGTTCTGAACTAGACAATTCTTTCACGATATCAAAAAACTGCAATCTATTCTAGTCCTTATAAACCAATATATGTGACTGCTCCGTGAAAGTCTGCCCCAAAAGCACAGGGACCTCTAGCAAGTGATTATTTACGACTTTGCGTGTCACTCTAGCCTCTACCCCATCAACGATCATGTCAATACTCAAGTTGCCTAACGACTAAACTACACCATTCCTAAAAGAGTTCTTTAATGAGAGTAACGTCGCTTCCGAAATCTACAAACGCTTGGAGTTCAGAATTGTTGACATTTATTTCTTTCAAAAGTTTTGCTCCGGGGTTATATACGCTCGCGTCTTCATTTATAAAATCGATTCTCATAGTTTTCTGCAATCGTTGTTTTTTTTAATAAATATTGCTGGACATTACACACAGCGCCATCTAGTTCCACACTAAGCAACGCGGCTTGTGTCGTGGACACCAGATAGTTGATATACTACATAGATACTTTTTGTTTGTAAATACATACATAATATACATATAAACATCCATGACTCGGAAACAAATGTCCATGCTCATTTTTTTTTTTTTTTTTTTTTTTTTTTTTTTTTCGGATGGGAAATCATCAAATAACCCCTCCCGCTCTGGGCGGAGCAGGAGGGAGTGTCAGACTTTTACTGACTAAAACCCATCCATGTTCCTTCATCACCCTTTGTGTTCCGGGGCCACGGTATCTCTTTCGAATAGTCCCGCAACCCCGGCAGGCATCGGTCCTTACGGACCCCTTCCTTTTTGCTGACTCTCTTTGAGGCGCGCGTGGAACACGAACGCGCCGTCGACACGGCCTGTCGTCATGAGACGGACGGACGGCGAGCTAGCCCATAGCTCACCGTCCACAGGCCCGCGCCTACGGTGGCCGGGGGCCACGTGGTGGTGGCCCCCGACGCCCGGGGCGTCTCCCGCGGCGGCCGGGACGTTGAGAGGTTCTCTCCCTCTCACGTTCCGCCACCTCCTTCTCTAGCATTACTGCTTCGCAGAAGGAGGTGACGGCGTCCCATTCCGTCTCGCTCCGGACCATGGCTTGCACCAGGGCCGGACGCGAGAGGTCGCCGCCGCCGATCGCCGCTTCGAGGACACGGCGGTGCTCCGCCCACGCGGGGCACACCTCCACCGTGTGTTCCACCGTGTCCTCCGGTCGATCCTCACAATGGAAGCACCCGGGCGTTTCCTCCCGCCCGATTCGGTGCAGGAACCTCCCGAACACTCCGTGTCCGGTGAGGACCTGCGTCAGGCGGAAGGTGAGGACGCCGTGGCGTCTCTCAAGCCACTGCTCAAAGAGGGGACTTATCGCCACTATCGTGGCGTGCCCTGCAGTCCATGCTCATCACACAAACATTTGCTCCGACCGGGATTCGAACCCGGGACCCTAAGAACGTAAGGCAGCCTCACTACTGCTGCGCCAATCAGGTCGTCTGTTTACCGGGGGTAATGCAAGACCATCCCTCAATTTAAACAAATCGAATATATATCTTTTATATAAAGAAGGGCTACGTGACCTGTCAATCCGTTCGTGCCGTTGTCCACGCTCGACCTGTCGCTCCGCCCGTAGCCCAGCATCCCGACGCCTCGCTGCCTCGGAGGTGCTCTGTCGTCGACTGTTCGCCCGTGGCTCGCTGATGCGTCGCGATGCGTCGCGCAGATCTTCTGCGGCGCGCACGTGACCACGTTCCCGCCGAACTTCCACCTCCAGCATCCGTAGTCGCTCACGTCGCAGCTCGATATCCGGTTCCGGCCTACTACGGCTGGGGCTCCGACTTCAAAGGCGACTTCGGTTCGGGGTGGCAGAGTGGATGCCCCTTCGACTCGGTGTTGCGAGCCTTCGTCAGCCCGGAGGCTGCGACATCGTCTGAAATCTCACGTCCACGAGTTTGAGAATCTAAGTTTTTAAAAGTCTAACGCATTGGGAAGTCGAGTTGAATACACAAAACACGATAGAAATTGAAATGTTATTAAAGTCAAGACATTCAAAAGGTATGTCACCCCTAAAAATATAATCATGAAATATAAATTACGTAAACCTTTTAAATATTATTCATTTTAACCGACGTGGCTCAACAAAATTAACTAAAAAAAAAGTATCACAATAGGGTTTATATACAGGAAACCTCAGGGAGTTTATAGGTATTAATGGGAAAAGAAATAATACTAGAGTATTTAGTTATGACACTTAAATGCGTTCCCAGTAAAAACCAAAGAAACAATATGCATGTGCACTGAGAAAATGTTACTAGCTCACAATTGTTGATGCGTCAGTTCTATTTATTATTTCTAATTCAACCAAACCTTCCAGCCGCTGACTAGGATACGATTGAGTAGTTCTTATTTTCAAAAATATATTAATTCTTAAGAACAATGACCGCGTAGCATTGTGTAAAACATTAATTTTATTTCTGTGTTAAACGGGCCGTTGTATTACATAACTAGCATTACCAATAAATAAATTGAATTTACGAGAGTTTATTCAGCCTTGCGGAAAAATAGATCTACCCTCCAACCAAAAATATGAGTACAAAGGGCAATATTAAATAATAAAACGGAATTAATTAAAATAATTGACGGCTTTAAATTAGATATGTAACCGGTAGATTTACTTGAAACCACGGGTAATATCATTAACTAAAACGTTAAGATTCTAAACTGGCTTCGAACCGAATTACGAACAAAAAAAAGAAGCATAAAATGTTGGGCGTGTACTTACGTTTTAATTGTTCTTGTCACTTCTGATATGTAGCAGTATTTGGTTGTTAGCTAGGCTCGAGCTTATGTGGGCAGAAGACGGGTTTTGTGCTATGAAAACATACTGGATGCGATATACTATTTTATTTCACATTGCACATTGCACGGTTCGGTATGGTAGTTTCCATGGAGAAGAGCCGGCAAGAAACTCCATGGTTACTCTTTTCAAACACATACATTGAGTCTAACAAATTACTTCACATTACACTTTGACACATTAACACTGGGCACAATGATTCGGGTACAGTTTTAAGACTTCTTAATAATTGTCAATTGTCTTCGACGTTCAGCATCAGAATGCCCTACTTGCCCGCTCGGGTTCCTGACCACGACTCCTGCCGTTGGAGGGAAAATCCAGCGCCCTGATTGGCTCACGACTTTACGCCACGTCAGTCTCGTGATCCAATCAGAGAACCGCTTCATTCTCGCGCCAAACATTTTACAAATCAAATGATAGAAATATTGCCATTCTTACGGAATCAATGTTACCAGTTTACATAATAAAATATAAAGCATTTAATATTTTACATTATAAACAAAATTCTTTCTGAAAACATAGGAAATTGACTAGTAAAATCCGGAAACCTAACACTGGTGTCGATTCTGTTGTGCACAAACTAATCTTATTTTCATTTACCAATCTTATTTATCCATTATATAAACTGATGTTTTTATATCTAAAGGGTTATATAACTTTTTAACTAAGCAATTTTTGATGCTAAATCTCTCCGTAGTCCCGAAGTAGTTTTGTCGCAGTTTAACATGTTACAAAATTTACGTTTTGCGTATCATTTGTCTCTGTTTACGAGAAAAAAGCTTCTAGCCTTTGAAGCCTCCTTATTCGTGTGATCCAGTTTTCGTTCTCCAAATTCATCATCTTCTGAAAATAAATTATAGGTGTATGAAACAGAACTAGTTTAAATTGCTCAGGTAACAACTTAGAAGAACTTAGGAGTAATATTAGCTCTAAAATATTAGAATTATCTAAATTGTTAGATAGCTAAATTTATATAATTCTTTTTTTTTTCTTTTTTTTGCAAATAGATTAATTTCATGTTTGATCTCGTTATGAATATTTAAGAATAAACATTTGTGTTTCTAATAATAGTTGATAAACATACTATCTAATTAGGTTTAAGAAGCGACAGTGGTATCGATTCTGTTGTGCACAAACTAAACTTAATTTAGGCTATTGCTTTCTTTTCTCTGTAATAAAACGAGAAAGAGAGGGATGTAATTTAGAGCTGTCAAATTTAGTTGGAACTAATATTTCTATACAAATGAAGGGTGCACGTAAAAACATGTCGACTAAAAACACGGTGAAGCGCAAGGCATAAACTAGTTTGACATCTCTAACTTAATTCATAGCTATAGCCGTCCTTTTCTCGCACTGCCCTTTAGTAAAAGATAGCAATAGCTTAAATTAAGTTTAGTTTGTGCTGTGTGCACAACAGAATCGACACCATTGACTGTAGGCGTAAACCACAAAAAATCCAGTAAAAATTGCAACCGTTTTCCCTACATTTTATTTAGTTACGCGTTATGTGTGAAGCACGCATTGGTTTTTAGGGTTCCGTACCCAAAGGGTAAAAACGGAACCCTATTACTAAGACTTCGCTGTCTGTCCGTCTGTCCTTCCGTCTGTCCGTCTGTCTGTCACCAGGCTGTATCTCATGAACCGTGACAGCTAGACAGTTGAAATTTTCACAGATGATGTATTTCTGTTGCCGCTATAACAACAAATACACACTTCGTAAACGCGCCTCAAAGTATAGTTTGAAGTTTACAGTTCTCTTACTTTGATAAATCGTTAAAATTAATTAAGTGTTCCAAAACTTACTTTGGTACTCCAAGTGCATTGAACTAACCCTTATCTGCAGTTTCTACAAATAAACAGCTCTAAAAAGTGTTAAATAAACAATCTAATAACATTGATTTAAGTGCAAATCATTGAGTGGTTCTTTGAACATCGCGGCTAGTGCACGGGAATAACGCGGTTACGCGAGCCGCGTAAGAGCCATAACAGCGCGCTACGCCGGCCGGTGACACTTCGTTATCGTGTTTGGAAGAAACCTGTTTTGACATCTATCGACTCGTTTATGAAGCACGTCTAAGCACCGGAATTTGCATTCGTCGCATATTTGGATCCAAATATTAAAAGCTAAGTAGTGACAAGTACATTATAATATATTTTAAATGAACATGTTGCGCTCACCTGATACTAAAATCAAATGTTCTTCGGACACTGATTTGAATAGAACGCCTGGAACGAGTGACGAGCAATACTGTAAACGCAAACAACCTGAGTCAGAATTTTCTGTGGCGATTAGTGCATTATCACTTGATTTGAAAAATACTTTGAGCGAGTGGAGACTCGACATGGATGCCAGATTATCTATAATATCTGATAGCGTAGCCAATATAACATCTGAATTAGCCGCTCTAACGCAAGTCACTACTGCAATAAAAAGCGATGTCAGTTTTCTCCGCTCAGAACAGCTGTCTATCAAACAAAGCATTAAAAAACAAGACGAGAAACATAATGCATTGTCACAAGAACTAGTCGAAATACGTAAGTCGGTTCAACATACCATGGACGAGCAAACTAACATCCAGGAGCAAGTCGCTGATTTGAAAAGACACAGTAAAAATATGGTGGACTTGCAAATGACTATGGCTGGGCTAGTTGCTAAAGTAGACTACATGGAACAAAGCGCTCGGAGTTGCAATATTGAGATTTGTAACATACCTGAAAGGCGAGGTGAAAATCTAGTCACCATAATAGAAAACATCGGTTCAAAAATAAATTTTAAAATAACTCAAAAAGACAAAGTAGCCGTACATCGCGTCCCCCATGCTCATGAACAAAACGATAGACCTAAAAACATTATTGTGAAGTTTACTTCCCGAATACTCAGAGACAACATGCTCAGCGCCTGCAGATTATTTAAGAACCTGAACGCGGATTTGCTAGGCTTACCAAACTCAAAATTACCCATTTACGTTCATGAACATTTGACCCTGAAAAATAAGCAGTTGTTTCGGGAATGTCGTAATGCAGCCACCATGCACAACTTCAAATTCGTGTGGGTCAAGAACGGCACCATTCTTGCTAGAGAAAAGGAAGGAGCGCGAGCATTCGCCATCAAATCTACACAAGACGTTGGTAAAATTAAACCCGCCTCACCGGCAGCTGGGTCTTCTGTTCCTAGTCATTGACACTGTCAACATTCAGAACTTCAGACCGTATTTACCGATTCTCTTATATTTGTTTTGCCAATTCCAGATATTTATTATTTTATCATTGTATTGTGTCTGTCTCATTGATTGCTTTGCTTACGCTTACTTTTTTCACTCAATGCTTATCAAACTGCAAGTCTTCTTTAAGTTATTATTGGTTTATGTCTTTAAGCTCAAGCTTTTGTTTCATGTGCCACTATATTGCCTATATTACATCGCTATCGTGTTGCACAATTCACTCGTAGTCATGAAAGCTTTATTAATGTATTATAATATTGTCATACTTATTTGTAGTACTTTCTTCAGTAATGGATGATCAGTCTCTTACTGTTTACTATCAGAACTGTAGGGGAGTTCGCACCAAACTGCATACGTTATACGTAAATATTTTGGCTAATTGCTACGACGTTATCGTCCTAACGGAAACCTGGCTTACGCCGGAGATATCTGACGCTGAATTCATTGATGATCGCTACACTGTACATAGGTGCGACCGCGACCGTGAAGCCACTGGTAAGAAGGAAGGAGGTGGAACCCTGGTAGCGATTCTCAAATCACTACGTGCGGTTAGAATCAACCCTGTTGCAGCTTTAAATGCCGACATTGAATATGTTATTATTCAGATACCCAGCATAAATAGGGGTAAATTGCATATGATTAGTGCAGCTTATGTGCCACCAAAAACTCCGGAATCTGTCTATGATGCCTACTTTCAAATGTTGGATGCCCACCTTGACGATACTGACGTTGAACGCTTCTACCTGATCGGTGATTTCAATTTACCTGCTCTTAATTGGGAGACCAACATCAGTAACCACTCCACCTTTGGTCAGGTCTGCGGAAATAACACCCCTGTGGGTGGAGTTGTGAGTAATTTTCTGTACACACATAATGCTATCCAGTACAACACTCATAAAAACATACGTAATAATATACTCGATCTCTTTATCAGTAATGGTGACTGCATAGTGTGCGAAACTAATGACCTTTTACTGCCTCTTGATCAATATCATCCCCCGTTTTATGTATTGATTCCCTTCCAGACACGAAACAGTAATATGAGACGTAATACAATTAAAAGATTTAACTATTATAAAGCTAATTATGACAATATTAACCAAGATTTATCGGAAATAAACTGGGAGTCTTCTCTACGTAACTGCTCTGTAGAGGAATCACTGGAAGTCTTCTACGATATAATTTTTAATGTTATCAAAACACATATTCCTTTAACATCAGTAAAGTCATCGAGGTTTCCAGTTTGGTTTTCACCGGCTCTCATACATATTTTTAGAAACAAGTGTAGAGCTTGGATAAAGTGGAAAAAATATAACAATTTGTCAGATTATGAACAGTTTTCGCTTTTCAGATCCCGATTTCAAGTTGAGTGCAAACATTGTTATGACCGGTACATCAATACTGTTGAGGACAGTATTAAACAAAATGTTAATTATTTTTGGAAATTCATCTCAAACCGTAAGTCATCTAAAGGAATTCCTTCTAGTGTGCGTTTCAAAAATCAATCCTCAAACAACCCTAATGAAATCTGCAATCTCTTCTCTGTGTATTTTAAATCTGTGTATGAACCTTCCACTTTGTCAAATGATTTTTGCTCAAGCGCAGATTGTTCTGAGGACTGTACTGCAGTGGACAATATTCAATTCTCAGTTCAGCAGGTATTGAGGCATCTGGAAACCTTAGATACCTCAAAAGGGCCTGGTCCCGATGCACTTCCTGTAATATTTCTCAGAAATACTGCTAAGAACATAATGTGTTCCTATACAAATTATTTTTAATCGATCCGTGGCACAAGGAATTTTTCCTGATGCTTGGAAGCGAGCTAACGTAACACCAGTGCACAAGTCTGGCCCTAAAGATGACGTCGAGAACTATCGCCCAATATCAATATTGTCGACCTTATCGAAACTCTTTGAAAAGCTTGTACATAGTATACTTTATCCGTTGCTTCATAATGTTATTGTTCCACAACAACACGGATTTGTTAAAAGGAAATCTACTGTAACAAATCTTTTAGCGTATTCAGAATACCTTTTTAATGATATGGATGCTGGTATTCAAGTAGATTCAGTCTATACTGATTTCCAGAAAGCGTTCGATAAGGTCGACCACGAGCTGCTATTGCGCAAAATTGCGTTTAATGGCATACGTGGGAACCTGTTGAGGTGGTTTTCGTCGTATGTTTCCAACAGGACGCAGCGCGTTGTGATTAATGGTTATCAATCATTTTCTATACCAGTGATATCAGGTGTTCCTCAAGGATCGATTTTAGGACCCCTTTTATTTATTTTGTTCATTAACGACATAGGCAAATGTTTCCAAAATTCAAAATTTCTTTTATATGCAGATGACTTAAAAATATTTAGGCCAATTAAAAACACTAGCGATTGTCTTGCTTTGCAAAGTGACTTAAATAGACTGTCTGAATATTGTGCGTGTAATAAACTAAAACTTAGCGTGCCTAAATGTTGTTATTTGAGCATCACCAAAAACAAAAACATCTACAGATACCAGTACTCTCTAAATGATGTCGCTTTAAATAGAGTTACCATGGTTCGCGATCTGGGTGTCATTTTTGATGACAAGCTTCATCTTGATGTACACATTAATACAATTGTTAACAAGGCTTGGCGCATGTACGGATTTGTTATGCGATCATCCACTGAATTCGTGCGCCCTCAGACCTACCTTTATCTATATAAGACCTTAATTAGATCTCAAATAGAGTATGCAGTTGCGGTGTGGAATCCCCTATACGTTAAATATTCTAACTGCCTAGAGATGGTACAAAAGAAATTTTTAAGAACTATGACTTACAGATGCTTTCACTCTTCTGCGTCTTATGTGAATTTACTGGGAAAATATAATCTTCTAAGCCTAACTGGCCGGCGATTGTTTTTGGAGACCGTGCTCCTGTACGACCTCTGCAGAAACACGTACAACTGTTCTGATATTTGCAACAGAATTTGTTATTTAGTTCCCAGAAGAATACATTTGCGTGCAGTGCGTAGGCAACCGTTGTTTGCAGTGAGAGCATGTCGAACAAATGCTGGTGTTCGAGCACCGTTGCGACGTCTTGTTGACAATTATAATAAACACTTTCTTGACATCGATTTATTCTGTGCAACACGTGTAAAATTCCGAAACTCGACTCACGAGGCAATCAAAGAATTAGACATCTTGTCCTTTAACTCTTAGATTATTGTAGGTCAATGTGGGCCATAATCAGTGCACTTACTTTTAATTATTCAAAAGTTTAAAATAACTGTTTTATTTTAATTTATATCTTTGGTACTTTTATCTTCTCTTTGAAGCGTGTTATTAATATTTTACTTGTATTCTGTGAATAACGCTGCTGATTACATAATTGTTAATTTTAAGTTTTATATTTCTATGCTTTATTATGTAATTGTTTGTTGTTCCAAATAAAATAAAATAAAAATAAAATAAAAAAATAAAATACTAAATATAGTCAATGGTACGGAACCCTTCGTGTGCGAGTCCGACTCGCACTTGGCCGGTTTTTTTATTTTGTTTGAGCGATGTTCTGGTTGGTCCCTATTAGAAGTTGTTCTTAATTATGAGTTTCATGACATATTTCTTGTTTTTTAGTTTTATTTCAATTACATCTGGTTACCTTAAATGATTTATTCCACAAATCCCAACCGACCAATCCCCATCAGTGGGTAGATATTGAAACGGGTCTACCCTTTATAGCAGAACTTTTTATGTCATAATATTACTTTGCATAACAGTAGATGGCATAAACTTCATTTCGCAGAAAATCGTGTGGCAGACGCTCATTTATCATACATTCAAAACTCATAATTTTGTAAGTCTGAATCATCTTTAGGCATACATTTCATATGCATAAGAATTAAAAGTAGAACCATCTTATGGCAGAAAGTTCACAGTCAGAATCATCTCTTGGCATAAATTTCATATCGATAGTCATTAAAAGGCAGAACTATCATATTACAGAAAGTTTACAGTTAGAATCATCTTTTGGCATACATTTCATTACGCAAAATAATGGAAAGCCTCATCTGATAGTTTTAATAATTTTGTATTTCTTACCATAATAATAAAATTAATAGTACATTATGTTTTTTCGCCACAAACATACGATGATAATGTCAATTGCTGCATATTTCTGATCAGGCAAGCATACACCATGCGTGCAGCCAGCATGCAAGCAAGCATGCAAGCAAGCATGCAAGCAAGCATGCAAGCAAGCATGCAAGCAAGCATGCAGCATGCAAGCAAGCATGCAACATGCAGCAGGCATGGTTTCTGTCACGGCTCCGGCGCTGCAGGGTTCCGGCGGTCCCACGCGAGCTTATCGTCGCAGATGTGTTTTACGCTCACCACCGCAGCTTCGGCTTGCTGGCCGGCTTCGCCGGCCAGCCTCAGCTACGGCGGCGAGCGTTAAAACCACCTGCTCCTCAGCTCACGGGCCGCCTCACCCTTCCGCGCCTTCGCGGATTTAAATTACACTCTAGGGGTAGGGCAGACAAGACTACGTGGAGTCGGTTTTGGAGCGATTCGTTTCTGTCACTAACTTTTTTAGCGTAACATATTGTCTTTGTAGGACAATATTTTAATTCTAATTGCTATTTTATAGAAATGGCAATAATTCCAAATGGAATTCTGCCATCTTCATAGTATGCCAAGTGAAATTGTACCAAATAATAGTCGCTCTAAATAATCATTATTCTAAACGAAATTATGCGGAATTTGAACATTGCCAAAGGTAATTATGCCAAATAATATTCTGCCATCTTATAAGTATGTCATTGTAAATTCGGACATACAAACATTCGGCCAAACGATAATTATGTTAAATATTTTTTATGCCTTAAAAATATTCGTTTAAAGAAGATTATGCCAAGTGTGTTATGCCAAATAAATTTCGGAGCATCAAGATTCTGCCAGATAGAAGGAACCCTATTGAAACGATAGATAGATATATTTTAATAAAATAAAATTACCTTGATCTCCGTCCTTCTCCTTTTCCACATTGACAAAAAGAACTTCAACCTTATGTTTTTGATCATTTGAATGTGTCGGTAGATGTCTCAGTAACCCTGAAGTGGATCTGGCGGTACATTTTATCACTTTGTGACAAATTTTACACTTTGCGCGCAGTTTGTCTTTACTTCTGAGAAAATACTTCCAAACTGGAGAAGGCTCAGTATTCGGATGATTGAGTTTTAGGACTGTGAAATCCTCCTCGTCTGAAAATATTTAATTAATATTTTTATCATTCATTCGATAATGCAAGTTTTTATTTTAAAGCTGGTAAAAGGGAAATAAAAACACATAATTATATTCCTATTTACAAATTATCGTACCTTAATTAGACTTCTTCGATATTGCCACTAAGTTAAGTGGCAAGATACAAAACAAGTGCAACTGGGTTTAAACTAGGAGGACTCCTGTGCTATAAGCACCAGTTACTTCCGTCACCACCATGATCGAGCTGCCATTACAAGTGTGGTGCGGTGCAAATGTAAGTCATCATCATCATCATCAGCCTATTAATGTTCCCACTGCTGGGCACAGGCCTCTCTATGAGAGGGAACGGGCTATAATCTACCACGCGGGCCCAGTGCGGATTGGTAGATGTCACATGTCATCGAATTTTTTGGTTCTAAGACATGCCGGTTTCCTCACGGTGTTTTTCTTCACCATATTGAGAGCAGTGGTGATGAAATAAATTACACAAAGTAATGCGCCTGCCTGGGTTCAAACCCATGACTTACGGTTCGTAAGTCGGGGCCGCCACCACTGGGCCACCGCTGCTCAAATGTAAATAATACAATATTATTAATTTGATTATTATTATCGTGCGTGTGTAAGGATATATTGCGTGAGTGAGTATGTGAGTGTGGTGTGGGTGTGAATGCGCGCATGTGTGTGTGTGTGTATGTGTTTGCGTTTATGAATGGTTTAGTGGCTTTTATTTTATATTTTTTATATATTTTAAGTATCTACATAATTTTGAGAGACAAGGAAGTTATTTATGGTAAGTTTTAGTTTTTTTAACGGTAAGATAAGTAACTATATATTTTTACATAATATTTTGTTTTATAGATATGGATGGACCCATGAAGCACGGTTCTCTCCTGAAGAAGTCTGTTTTACACGGTTTCAGGTCAAAAACCAGGTCTTTCCTTCGTTTGCGTTTTATCCTTTCCGGATCGTACGTTGAGCCTATAGGGCTTAAAAGCAGAACCCTCCTGAATAACGTTGTCGAACCGTTAAAACGATACAATCCTTACATAGCTGCTCCGTTGGATACTGGAAGTTCTTTTTGTGTATTACTTTGAGAACTGCTCGCTGGGCTCTTTTTAGGTTTAATAGATGAGTTTTATCTGTATTCTCCCAGATAGGGATACAGTATTCCAGTACCAACTGGCACAGGGATAGATAGATAGTTTTCAACAGGCTCGGGTCGCACGCCCTGCGTAACTTCCTAAAAACTGGTATTAACGTTTTTATCCTAGAGCGTAGTGTTTTTACGTGGTGGTGAAAGTTTAACTGGTCGTCCACTTGTATTCCGAGATATTTCATACAGTTTGTTTTTTCAATAGGGACACACCTGCATTCGGTGATAATGTTTAGGTTACAGGTGTGTGCTCGGACTTCAACCAATTCTTTAGCAGATGGTGGAGCCTTCTTCATCGAGAACATAAGGTATTTTGTTTTTTCTACGTTATGGGTAAGTAAGTTTAAGTTAAGGTATCCAAGAACTGTTCTCAGCCTGTTTGTAAGAGCGGCAACCTCTGTCCATGTATTTCCATGGAAAAGGATTGCCGTGTCGTCTGTATAAGTTATTATTTGACCATTTTGTAGATTTAAATTACATATCTCATTTATTTAAATGAGAAATAAACTTGGACCGAGTACACTCCCCTATGGTATACCAAAATCTATATTTGCATTATCACTTATGTGCTTGTGAATCTTTACTATCTGAGTTCTATTAGTAACATAGTCCGTAAGTAATTTAAGAGGGGTTCCTCGAATGACTATTTTCTCCAGCAGCCTGAGAACAGAGACGGTGTCAAAAGCTTTTGCTAGGTCTACAGTTTAATTATCGCGTCCTCTGTAGATTTCCCTGATACAAACTCGTATTGGTTTGGATAAATTAATTAATTTAGATAATTTATTAGTCTGCTATTAATGAGTTTTTCTAATATGTTCGTGTTGTTCCCTATTAGTTGTTCTTAATAATATGAGTTTCATGACTTATTTTCTTGTTTTATGTTATAATAATAATAATAAATTTATTTCTCAAAAAACTTAGTAATATTTTACAGAAAAATAGTTTAGCAGTATTAATTTCTAATAAGTGGATGTAGCCATTGCATCCGAACTAGGCAATGCCTGTATTTCAGTTTTCAGCGCCTTTTCTCTCGATATTTAAACAATAAAATGCCAACAAAGAAATATGATTGGTTGTACTACTAATTAAATTTAGAATGACTTAAAACTAACTTAAATGCTACATTGTTTAAAATTTAAATTACCCACAATATATAAATATCAATGGTCTGTATGTGAGTGCGAAGTGTTTACGAGTGTGTGAACTAGTAGGTGATTTATGTGGAGTTTGAGTGATGTGGGTGCGTAAGTGTGTTGGTGGTTGTGAGTATGTGAGGGTGAATGTGTGGGTGTGTGTGATTGAAGTGCAAGAGCATGACTATTATCTAAAATTAATTGAACTAATTCGATCCTAACATTCCAATTACTGTTCAACGCTTAGTAATAACTCCGTTTCTTCATAATTTAGTTGTTGCAAATATTCACTTACTATTTGTTTACATTTAGATTTAGTAAGCGGGTAAATATTTAATACTTTATTAATTTTGCTATATAGGAACGGACCAAGAAATTCAATAAATCTTTCACTAAATTTGGTTTTACAAGTGATCCGTTCCATATATACTTTTTTATTTCTACGGTTTTGCGCGAGTGGGTCATAAGGTAGTTTTGTATGTTGTTTAAGGATAATGTTGAGGATGAAAAGTTGTCTTACGGTCAGAACCCCACAAATCTGATATAGAGAGACAGTAGGAAAAAGGATAGGTTTAAAAATACACACCTTTAGAATTGCGCGCTGAGCGATTTCAATAGACTTCATAGTGGTTTTAAAAGTACCCCCCAAGATGAGATGCAATAATTTAATAAAGACTGACCCAGGGCATAATAAATTTGTTTTAGGAGATAAGGCTCAGCTGCGTCTCGCAAATTTTTAAAAACATATATGAGTTTGCGTACTCGTGTACTGAGCAGCTTGATATGTTCTTTGAAATTTAGATTTCTATCTATAGTAACACCTAAGTACTTGATGGTGTGAACACGCTCCAGTGAAGAACACGCGCAGTTGACTTTCAGATTGTTATGAGTGTGATGTTAAGAGTGTGATGTTGTTTCCATTACAACCTGTTTATATACATATCGATATTAAAACTATAGATATTTTAATAGAATTTGTTTTTCCCTTTTTCTCCGTCCTTTTCTTTTTCCACATTGACAAAACGAACTTCAACCTTATGTTTTCGTTTTTGATCATTTGAATGTGTCGGTAGATGTCTCAGTAACCCTGAAGTGGTACATTTTATCACTTTGTGACAAATTCTACATTTTGCGCGCAGTTTGTCTTTACTTCTGAGAAAATACTTCCAAACTGGAGAAGGCTCAGTATTCGGATGATTGAGTTTTGGGTCTGTGAAATCGTCCTCGTCTGAAAATAAAAGTCATAATTAACTTAAAGACAAGTCATTCGACAGTGCAGGTATTTTTATTTTAACCTGTAATGCCGCAGCCGTGCCCGATCGGGCACGGTGCATTGTTATTTTAATTGTGTCTGTAATTGCGCGTACCGAAGAGCTACAGCTGGTAGTAAGACAAATAAACACACACAAATAAATCAGTTTACCATTTATTAAAATTACAAAAATATGATTGTTTATATTGCCTTTCAATTAATTCATACAATACACTAAAGACACGATTTTTTTTTTTATAATTGTAAAATAGCGTAATCTTTATTTTCAGAAATATTTACATTATTTACATACTATATAATAGAAATAAAAATATTTACAAGTATCAAAAAGGGTTACAGGGCGTCGAAAAATTCGTCCACATCGCTGTCAACAGGAAACGTGCCCAGAAGGCTGGCAGCATTGCCACGTTGGATGGCAATGCTGATTCTTTGGCCAAAAAATAGGCCCGCCCTCTGGTCACGTGAACAGTCGACCAACCGCTTGGCGATTTCTCGAAAAACTAGGTGGGCACTCGGACCCCATGGCCCTAGTGTTTCAACCCCAAACGGCTCAAACACATAATTACCAATTAAATGATTGTATTTGCGCCGTTTGAGGTTTTCAGCACCTGCAGCAGCCGCCCCAGCGCAGCACACTGTGCTAGGAAGATGGGATGGCGCAAGGGTGTCGACGCAAGTTGCGTCCCACACCAAAGGCCTACCCAACTTCCATGGCATTATGGTCATACCATCTGGTCTCTTGCCATCGACGCGTGCCAAGCCAGTGGGTTCTAATACAGCTGGCACCCCGGCGGTGGCAAGAGCACGACGGATGAGATCATTAATGCTAGCGTGCCGCGCTATCCGACCTGCACTCTTACTGCAAGAAAGGCCATGGTGTCCGAGGCAGTCGACTGCTTCACCACATTGACAGCGATGTGGAGCCCCACAAGGAGCGCCCAAACGCAAACATGTAGCGAGCCGGAAGGTTGTGTCACCTAACATAGTGCCTATATTAGGTGACGGTAGCGCCTGAAGCCAGAGGCCCCATTCACCCACAGCCAGCAGGCGGGCACGCTCAGCAGTATTGGTAGACGTATTAATAAGTTTATTCCGTACCAACCTGCAGAGCGGCTCATCCCACTGTCTCTGGGAAAACGGGTTCTCGGGCCGATCCGTGTCCGGGCAAGCCACTTTCCAGGCGTCCTCTGCGTCGGTCAAGCACGGCACTTCCGAGCTAACCAGGGAGAGAGATAAAATTTTCCTGGTTAGCTTTTCAGTGCTGTGGACAGAAGACAGAAACGCCGGTAAGCTAACACTAGAAATTTTGCGGACGCCAAGGCCACCAAAACGAATTGGCAGGGTGGCTTGCAGCCACGCTCGGTCGTCCAGGGCCACATTAAGAATGGATGTTAATGTGTTGCGAATAATTTGGTCAATTTTGTCCAAAAGTTGTGGTTTCTTCCAAAGTGGAGAACAACGGAGAAAATACATAAAATTTGGACCAAAACAGCAATATCTTATAATGGTGAATGCCGAATGCAAATTAATTTTGGAAAGTCTATCCGAAATATCATTGAAATGTTTAATTTTGTCGTCGATGAAAGATGAAAAACTTTCTTCAAAAATAGGGGAACCTAGGAGATGCAGGGAACTTTTTTCTAAAATTTTGATTTTTGGGGCTATTGCATTAAATTTATCTATAGTCGATTGTCTGTCGGTAATGTCAGAAAGGTAAATTTCGCACTTTGAGGTATTAAGGTCCAGGCCAATAGATTTAAATTGATTTTTGAGGAGTTGTAGGTCAGCCAAAACCGTGTCAACATCACCTCCTAGCGTTCCATCATCTAAATACCACACATTAAATTTTGAATTTAGTTGTTGAATTATGGGAAGACACGATTAAATTTGGTCCCGAGGCACCAAGTTACTAAAATTACAAAAAGAGTACTGTATCGAAGATTAACCCATACTTTTAAAAGATTACTTTTAATTATGTCATTTTATTTTTTTCATTTGTATTGTCATTTATATTTTTTTATGAATTGTTGACAAATGTTTTTTTAATGCTGAAGTGGAACCACCTTCGCATTTCAGTATTTTATTACATATTGTACATTTTGCGTAAGATCTTAATGTGTCATCGCTGCGTAGAAAATACTCCCAGGCTGTAGATTTTCCTGTCGTCTTCGAAAAAGATAGTTCTACAAAAACAAAGTGTACTAAATTAAAAATCTTTAACAAAGCAATACATTCCTTGCGACTGAACTGTGCGGCTATTATTAGCTCCCTAACTACGACCTCCTTTCAATAGTGAATGGACTGATTATATATAAAGTATTTTTTAAATAGTTGAGTGCAGGTGTCGCCCCGGTATACTTACTCTCAATTTCATCAAACTCCTCCTGGGCATGAGTTTTGCATGTTTTTTTCCTGTCTTTGAAAGCTTTCTTCCGAATATTAGTTTCCTCTCCGTCAGATGACTCCTTGTCTGCCGTAAAGACAAGGAAACAATGGGTCAAGTAAATTGATGAATAGTCATATCATTTGGCATCCCAAATGGCGCAGCGGTAGTGAATCTATGTTACGTTCTTAGGGTCTCGGGTTCGAATCCCGTTATGAACAAATGTTTGTGTGATGGGCATGCATGGATATATTTTGTTTCCGAGTCATAGATGTTTATAATTATGTATAATAAGTAGGTATTTACAAACAAAAAGTATCTAAGTAGTATATTAACTATCTGGTGTCAACGACACAAGCATCGTTGCTTAGTGTAGCACTAGATGGGGCCGTGTGTAATGTCCAGCGTTATGTCCAGCGTTATAGTCATTCTTATTGCGGTTTTTATATAGGTAGTAGTAGGACGTTGAGTGAGTGGTTAGAGTTTTTAACGAATACAAAATATTAGTAACTGAAACCTGAAAAAGGCACATTGAATATACCATTTCGAGCAACGACTAGCTATTAAAGATAGACGTTTTCGGGCCATTTCTAGGCTGACCCCTTTTTAGTTTTCAGATATTTTAATCACCTACACCTTATGGATGGTTCTCAATACTCACCGCGAGACTGCGCTTCATAACAAAGCAAAGAGATTGCTAATATTAAGTCATTTGCTACGCGAAAGATCCGTTTTTGTGTCATCACAAATTTCATCGATAATTTACATACCTTCATTTTCAGTACTTTCGTACTCAGCCTCAAAATACACAATTTCTTCGGTTTCTTCTCGTATGTGGTGTTTTGCTTCCAAGTGACTTCGTAATGCCGAAGTACTATTGAATGTAGCACTTCAATACCCGCAATTACAGACACAATTAAAATAACAATGCACTGTGCCTCTGGAGGCACGGCCGGGAGCATACGGGTTAAACACTTTGCGACATAATGTACATTTTGCAAACTTTTTGTCTTTGCTTTTGAGAAATGCTTGCCAGACTGTCGAAACATTCTTTCTGCCATTTTTTGACACGTCTGCAAAACCCGTCTCTGTAAAAAGAAAGAAAATACATAGTAAATTAAAAACAAAAATGACAAGTTTTATAGATCTAGTACAACCTAGATTTTTGTCAAATGATTCGTCATTATGGCTTTGATTCCAAAACAGTGCAGTTAATGTAGAAAAAAAGGCATTGATTTATTTCTTTTTATTTTAATAATAATACATACACACACAAACAAATAACACCAAGGTTAATTTTTCAAAAAGAATACCAGAGTTGTACGTTTATTTAGTGGGCGTAATAATCTTATAACACGCCCACTTTACCCAGTGATATTTAAGTCCCATGTAATAGGAAATAGAGATGTAAAAAGCGCTTATATTAAATATTTTTAATGCTAGAGTACTACTACTACTACGAACATAAAAAGCGCAGTCCTCGTAGTTTTTGCCTGCGTAGAGGTCGGAAATGATCACACAGAAAGGTAGATTATATTAGGCATCGGGACAAAAAGTAAGATAACGACACAGAACAGATGAATAGTGCATCTGTAACCGAACTAGGACAAGGCCTGTATTTTGGTTATCAGCGGCAATTCCCTTGAAATATTTTAAAACAATAATAGTCTGCCAAATGTATTTAATGAGCTGTTGTACAATGTACATTACTAAACATTATTTACCATATGGAATAATTACAATAAGAACTTAAAGAAAACAAAAGGAGTGATTGCTAA
>LR990646.1:9544570-9566072 GCA_905147715.2 Xestia xanthographa
TGATCGGCAGATGACCGGCCATAACCGGATTATTCTCTTGCCACGACGCGAATTGATGAATATTGCTAGAAAGAGTGGGGTATAAATTGAACATGTTGTAGTAGGCTTCGGGGGGTTTTTGGAGGAGCCGCGCCGTGTCCCTATTGAACGTCTCGGGGGAGTACAACTCACTCCCCCGCGGACTTGAGGAGGCTCGCAGACGCGGGCTGGCACTAGCCGGAGATCGTCAAAGGTGCACCCGTTCCCATGATCCCTATACCCGATACTGGGTAATAAAATATCCCTTGGTACGTAAGTCTTACCAACATAATTATGATAGTGCAAATCAGACCTTTAAATTACAGACCCTTCTCACTGAATGCTTGGCTCTCACAAAACAATATAATAATATATCAAAGCTGACGTCATGAACCGTCGTATAAATAAATAAAACTTTTGAATAATTTATCATTTTGAAATTACGTTACAGTTTTTATTTTTTCTGATTAAAATTAATTGCCATTTTGTTTGTTAAGCCTTTTCTTATAAGGTCTGTGTGGACTTGTCTTTAGCACTCTCGACCCCTGTGTTCTTGACTACATTTTCTCCGTGCGAATGTAAGTTTTACCTGAAAAAAAAACCTCAATCAGCCTTTACCTCCAAATCTAACACATTTATTATTTTAATTAATAACCATTTGCCATTAGTAACTTTTAAATTATGAGTTTTATTAAATTATGAATTTTATTAAAATAAATAAATTTAAAATATCAATAATCTTATTTTCTTGCAATTTTATCTATGACTATCTTCACAATTCAGATTTAGCATTAATACTAATCTAAGATGCTGCATCCTCCTTAACATGGAAATATAACGTTTTAGAACTTTTGTCCAGTACATTCATGTTTTATGTTCGGGATGATGATTGTGTGTCGGCAGTGGACTGCTGTAACAAATCTACTTGCTCCTATAGTCTAAAAGGATAAGCAGACTTGTTCAATTAAATTTAATTTAGGGGAAAAAAATACAGCTAGTTATATAAAAAAACTACCTACCACGCACTCTATAGTTTTATAGTTCATAGTTAGAAATCACGGGAGCAGGTGTCAGGGTAGCAGGTCGACACCGGAGCAACCTTGAAGTTCAGCTCTGAAGCAGTAGAAACGGCAGCAGCGCAGATCTCAGAGTTCACCAGGACAGCTCAGCAGCAAGGCAGTGCAGAACTCAGGGCCAGACGTAGGACAGCCCTGCGAGACCAGTAGACAGACAGGCACGTAGTAAGCCTCCGAACATCGGGAGTAGAAGTCCCAGGGGAATCTTTAGCTGGATCCCCTGGGCAGTTTTAGAATCTCACAGCGAAAACCAAGCTGCTCTCTGATACTCATCAAATCAGATCCCATCGTCCACCTTTTTTTTCAGCCGTCCGTCAGCTCGTTTCTCCAAAGTAGTCTTCCTTTTTTTTAAATCTTAGTTTTCTTAGTGTGGCCATCATCTCAACTGACAAGTGTAGTCGGCCAGGACATATCCATGGGTCAAAATCAAAATCAAAATCAAAGCATTTATTTCAAGTAAGCCAGTTACAGGCACTTTTGAATTGTCGAAACAAAGATGAAAATTAAATGTAGCTACAGTCCCAGTCACAAGACATAAAAACTGTGAAAGTACTGTAGTTGCCCATTCCCTAGCGTAGATCTCTATGGAGAAGAATGGGCAAGAAACTCCATGGACACTCTTTTAAATCAGAATATTGTTACAAAATCTTGGTTACATCATTCACGTTGAGATGGTATATTATGTGAGAACAATGTAGCAAGATGTGCACGGTAAAAGTGTCCACAGCAAAAAAACACAAACAAAAAAAAATACAATTCAAAATAATTCATTCAAATAAGCCATGGCAACCAAGAGATGACCAGTCACAACTGACAGCGCCCGTTCACGGACATGACGCATGGATCAGCACCATTCAACTCAACCATTTTGAAGGGAACTAAATGATCCGACACATGCGCCACCATCAGCGAGACAATAGAGTGAGCATGACATACTCCAAACCGCCAGGGCACATTCAAGTCAAAAAAAGACGTAGGTTTCCAGTGAATGATAGCTTTCTAGTACATAGTACTCACACAATATGGGCTATGCATTTATGTAATACTAAAGAGATTGATTCTATACAATGCAAAGATAGTTGTACAATCTTCAGCAGCTCCAACAATACAATTTAATGCTATCAATTTATGCGCCCCTGTCCATGTGGAGCAGGACCAGCATTGAGCCAAGCATTTTTATCATCGATATAATCGCTCAACATGTAATATGCTTGCTTACATAGTGTGCGTTTAATGCATGTTTTAAATTTCGTCTCATTCAGTTCAAGAATACTTTGTGGAATTTTATTATAGCATCTCAAACAGTACCCCATGAAAGATGAGTCTACTTTAGCGAGTCTGAAACCTGGCTGAACTAGTTGGTCCCTATTTCTAGTACTGTAATTATGTCTGTCACCCCTTTTACCAAAAAGGTGCAGATTTTTTCTGACGTACATTATGTTTTCGTAGATGTATTGACAATGTACCGTCATGATGCCAATATCCTTAAACAGTTCCCTTAGAGAATCGCGCCTACGAAGATTATATACGGCTCTGATGGCTCTTTTCTGCAGAATAAATATAGACTCAATATCAGCAGCCCGTCCCCACAGCAAAATGCCATAAGACATTATACTATGAAAGTAACTAAAATAAACCAGTCTAGCGGTATCTACATCAGTATACTGACGGATTTTTCTAATGGCAAAGGCTGCTGAACTTAGCCGCCCCGCAAGAGATGTCAAATGAGAACCCCATTGTAGCCTTGAATCAAGCGTAATCCCCAGGAAAACCGTTTTATCTACGAATTCAAGTTTCTCTTTATTCAATATTATATCACAATCACTACTTTTAACATTCGGTAAAGCAAATCTTATGCATTTGGTTTTTTTTTCATTTAATACCAAATTGTTTGCTGTGAACCAATTTTGGACCTGAAGTAGGGCATTATTCACGTCATCTAGATTTTGGGCCCGCCTATTTATCTTAAAAATTAGGGAAGTGTCATCAGCAAATAACACCATATTTTGAGGTTGGTTTTTCAGTAAATAGGGTAGATCATTTATATATACTAGAAAGAGGAAAGGACCCAATATTGAGCCTTGTGGAACCCCCATTTTTACTTTTAACCCCTGTGAATTAACACCATTTATTTGAACATGTTGTTGTCTATCATTCAAATAAGATTTTACCAAACTAAGTGCAAGTTTACCCAGTCCGTAATGCTCAAGTTTCAAAAGTAATGTGTCGTGATTTACGCAATCAAACGCTTTGGAGAGGTCACAAAAAATTCCTATGGCGTCTTGAGACTCTTCCCACGCAGTAAATATGTGCTTTAATAAGGTTACACCGGCGTCAGTTATACAACGTCCCTTGGTGAAGCCATACTGTTGATCATGTAAGATTCTGTTGGTGTTAAAATGATAGAGCATTTGACTAAGCATTACTTTTTCAAAAACCTTGCTAAAAACTGGTAACACGGATACAGGTCTATAATTATTAGTATCTTTACTGTCCCCGGATTTGAAAAGAGGTATGACTTTACTGTATTTCATTAAATCAGGGAAAACTCCTTGGTCTACACATAAATTAAAAATTAAAGCTAAGTAAGGGGCTATAGTCTCAAGTATGGATGTACAAACTTTGACAGACATTCCCCATAGATCTTCGGTTAGTTTGATCTTTATTTGCCGGAAAGTTTTAATAACAATCATAGGGTTAATGTGTTTAAATTTAAATTCAACCAGGCAGCCAGACACATTCGCCTTTAATAAACCAATTGAGAGTTCAGGTGAGGAAATAAGAGCCTCCGTTGTTTTTTGTGGTATATCGGTAAAGAATTTTACAAATTCTTGAGCTACTTCCTGATTAGAGCTTTTAGGACCACATGCTGTATCTAATGTGTAGCTAGTGTTACGTATTTTCTTCCTGTTAGTCTCATTATTTATAACTTTCCAAACTGTCTTTATTTTATTTTCTGCTGTTTTGATCTTGTTGCTAATGTGCAGTGCTTTAGCAACCTTGCATGTATTTCTAAAAATGTTTGAATACTTAGCAACATACTTGTTAAAAGTTTCAGTGTTTATAAAAGGCTTAAGGCCATAAAGCTCAAATAGTCTTTCCCTACTTTTTCTGATACCTCTAGTTGCCCAATCACTAAATATGAATTTAGGGCAAATACTTTTTGTCTTCTTTTCAAAAGTTTTATTGAATTCCGTGTGAACTATTGAAAAGAAACGATCATACAATTGATCTATATTAATATCATCAAGGCCCATAACGCTTAACTTGTTCTGTAGCAAAATATTATACCTATTTAATCTGCTAGAAGTTATAGGTCTAAATTTAATTTGAACTTTTTGCGATGGGGGTGTATTACACCTGAAGGTTACAGTTTGTCCACTATGGTCAGAGGGTAGACAATTTACTATTGCTTTATCTAAGTAATCACAATCGCAGAAAATATTATCTATACAAGTAGCAGAAGATGGAGTGACTCTAGTAGGTTCTGTAAAAGTGTTGGTCAAGTCAAATGACTTAAAAAGATTTAATAAGCGACTGCTATTTGCACATTCTTCTAAAATATTGATATTAAAATCACCACAAATAATTGTAGATTTATTACTGACTGCAAGTTTTGCCATCACGAGTGCGTAAAGAATTTTATAACCGGTCAGTCAGCGGTTGGGTTTTTAGAAACCCAACTTTTATTAAAGTTAAGTGATTTTGGGAACATAAATTCCCGGGCCGAAAAGTTTTTTTGTCGTTCCAATTTATTCGTTATTGCCTAACTCTAAAGGCCGTACTTACTAAGTCCGAGGGTTTAGAATTGTGCGCACTAAATTTCCCCATACATTGATATGCAACACCACTACCCTGTGATTGGCCAATTATTTTTTAAATATTTGATCTGTGAGATTTTTTCGTAGTGTGTTTATGGCGTCATAGAAGTCAAGTGGTTGTAGGAAAACAGTGAAAATATTGGAATTTCAGTGATAAAACCAGTTAAAAACTGTTTGTGCGTGTAAGTGAGTGTTTATGTGATAAGAATTAGTCAGGATTCAACTCGGTAAGCAAAATAATACGTTTTTTCTGTATTTTTTCTCAACCGTTTCGGATGACGTCATGTTTGTTGACAATGTTTTTGTTTCTTTTTAAAATTGGTTTTAAAATGTTTTCTTTTTCGTATACCGCCACGATTTTTACAAATAGGTTGAATCATTAAATAAGCTTACTACGGGTAACAATATTTTTAATCTACGTATCTGATTTACGTACATACAATTTTTTTTTAAATTAGGTCTAGCGGCCTGACGGCCTCTCGGCTTCTTACTTAACTTGGAATGCTTGAAAATAATAAATATTGCACTATGCAATGTGGATTCAATTATTTTTTATGCTAAGAATATACACACCATGCATTTAAAACCTTAAAACATATAGTTCATCCTTTTAGTTTTTTTCTAAAAATACGTATTTGAAACATAACATCAAAATTATCAATCTTCAGGTTTCACACCTATGTTAGAAATGAAAACAATCGCTCATTCAAACGAACTGCTCGCTATCGTAAAGCCCACCTAATAACCATAACAAAAAACACAACGATAAGCGACCCTTCTAAGAAACTTGAGTCGTAAATCAGCTTTGTTTTACCCCCATCGCAAAAAGTTCAAATTAAATTTAGACCTATAACTTCTAGCAGATTAAATAGGTATAATATTTTGCTACAGAACAAGTTAAGCGTTATGGGCCTTGATGATATTAATATAGATCAATTGTATGATCGTTTCTTTTCAATAGTTCACACGGAATTCAATAAAACTTTTGAAAAGAAGACAAAAAGTATTTGCCCTAAATTCATATTTAGTGATTGGGCAACTAGAGGTATCAGAAAAAGTAGGGAAAGACTATTTGAGCTTTTTGGCCTTAAGCCTTTTATAAACACTGAAACTTTTAACAAGGTTGCTAAAGCACTGCACATTAGCAACAAGATCAAAACAGCAGAAAATAAAATAAAGACAGTTTGGAAAGTTATAAATAATGAGACTAACAGGAAGAAAATACGTAACACTAGCTACACATTAGATACAGCATGTGGTCCTAAAAGCTCTAATCAGGAAGTAGCTCAAGAATTTGTGAAATTCTTTACCGATATACCACAAAAAACAACGGAGGCTCTTATTTCCTCACCTGAACTCTCAATTGGTTTATTAAAGGCGAATGTGTCTGGCTGCCTGGTTGAATTTAAATTTAAACACATTAACCCTATGATTGTTATTAAAACTTTCCGGCAAATAAAGATCAAACTAACCGAAGATCTATGGGGAATGTCTGTCAAAGTTTGTACATCCATACTTGAGACTATAGCCCCTTACTTAGCTTTAATTTTTAATTTATGTGTAGACCAAGGAGTTTTCCCTGATTTAATGAAATACAGTAAAGTCATACCTCTTTTCAAATCCGGGGACAGTAAAGATACTAATAATTATAGACCTGTATCCGTGTTACCAGTTTTTAGCAAGGTTTTTGAAAAAGTAATGCTTAATCAAATGCTCTATCATTTTAACACCAACAGAATCTTACATGATCAACAGTATGGCTTCACCAAGGGACGTTGTACAACTGACGCCGGTGTAACCTTATTAAAGCACATATTTACTGCGTGGGAAGAGTCTCAAGACGCCATAGGAATTTTTTGTGACCTCTCCAAAGCGTTTGATTGCGTAAATCACGACACATTACTTTTGAAACTTGAGCATTACGGACTGGGTAAACTTGCACTTAGTTTGGTAAAATCTTATTTGAATGATAGACAACAACATGTTCAAATAAATGGTGTTAATTCACAGGGGTTAAAAGTAAAAATGGGGGTTCCACAAGGCTCAATATTGGGTCCTTTCCTCTTTCTAGTATATATAAATGATCTACCCTATTTACTGAAAAACCAACCTCAAAATATGGTGTTATTTGCTGATGACACTTCCCTAATTTTTAAGATAAATAGGCGGGCCCAAAATCTAGATGACGTGAATAATGCCCTACTTCAGGTCCAAAATTGGTTCACAGCAAACAATTTGGTATTAAATGAAAAAAAAACCAAATGCATAAGATTTGCTTTACCGAATGTTAAAAGTAGTGATTGTGATATAATATTGAATAAAGAGAAACTTGAATTCGTAGATAAAACGGTTTTCCTGGGGATTACGCTTGATTCAAGGCTACAATGGGGTTCTCATTTGACATCTCTTGCGGGGCGGCTAAGTTCAGCAGCCTTTGCCATTAGAAAAATCCGTCAGTATACTGATGTAGATACCGCTAGACTGGTTTATTTTAGTTACTTTCATAGTATAATGTCTTATGGCATTTTGCTGTGGGGACGGGCTGCTGATATTGAGTCTATATTTATTCTGCAGAAAAGAGCCATCAGAGCCGTATATAATCTTCGTAGGCGCGATTCTCTAAGGGAACTGTTTAAGGATATTGGCATCATGACGGTACATTGTC
This sequence comes from Xestia xanthographa, assembly GCA_905147715.2. Lineage (NCBI taxonomy): Eukaryota > Metazoa > Arthropoda > Insecta > Lepidoptera > Noctuidae > Xestia > Xestia xanthographa. The sequence continues at coordinate 9,552,151 of LR990646.1, forward strand.
AATACATCTACGAAAACATAATGTACGTCAGAAAAAATCTGCACCTTTTTGGTAAAAGGGGTGACAGACATAATTACAGTACTAGAAATAGGGACCAACTAGTTCAGCCAGGTTTCAGACTCGCTAAAGTAGACTCATCTTTCATGGGGTACTGTTTGAGATGCTATAATAAAATTCCACAAAGTATTCTTGAACTGAATGAGACGAAATTTAAAACATGCATTAAACGCACACTATGTAAGCAAGCATATTACATGTTGAGCGATTATATCGATGATAAAAATGCTTGGCTCAATGCTGGTCCTGCTCCACATGGACAGGGGCGCATAAATTGATAGCATTAAATTGTATTGTTGGAGCTGCTGAAGATTGTACAACTATCTTTGCATTGTATAGAATCAATCTCTTTAGTATTACATAAATGCATAGCCCATATTGTGTGAGTACTATGTACTAGAAAGCTATCATTCACTGGAAACCTACGTCTTTTTTTGACTTGAATGTGCCCTGGCGGTTTGGAGTATGTCATGCTCACTCTATTGTCTCGCTGATGGTGGCGCATGTGTCGGATCATTTAGTTCCCTTCAAAATGGTTGAGTTGAATGGTGCTGATCCATGCGTCATGTCCGTGAACGGGCGCTGTCAGTTGTGACTGGTCATCTCTTGGTTGCCATGGCTTATTTGAATGAATTATTTTGAATTGTATTTTTTTTTGTTTGTGTTTTTTTGCTGTGGACACTTTTACCGTGCACATCTTGCTACATTGTTCTCACATAATATACCATCTCAACGTGAATGATGTAACCAAGATTTTGTAACAATATTCTGATTTAAAAGAGTGTCCATGGAGTTTCTTGCCCATTCTTCTCCATAGAGATCTACGCTAGGGAATGGGCAACTACAGTACTTTCACAGTTTTTATGTCTTGTGACTGGGACTGTAGCTACATTTAATTTTCATCTTTGTTTCGACAATTCAAAAGTGCCTGTAACTGGCTTACTTGAAATAAATGCTTTGATTTTGATTTTGATTTTGACCCATGGATATGTCCTGGCCGACTACACTTGTCAGTTGAGATGATGGCCACACTAAGAAAACTAAGATTTAAAAAAAAGGAAGACTACTTTGGAGAAACGAGCTGACGGACGGCTGAAAAAAAAGGTGGACGATGGGATCTGATTTGATGAGTATCAGAGAGCAGCTTGGTTTTCGCTGTGAGATTCTAAAACTGCCCAGGGGATCCAGCTAAAGATTCCCCTGGGACTTCTACTCCCGATGTTCGGAGGCTTACTACGTGCCTGTCTGTCTACTGGTCTCGCAGGGCTGTCCTACGTCTGGCCCTGAGTTCTGCACTGCCTTGCTGCTGAGCTGTCCTGGTGAACTCTGAGATCTGCGCTGCTGCCGTTTCTACTGCTTCAGAGCTGAACTTCAAGGTTGCTCCGGTGTCGACCTGCTACCCTGACACCTGCTCCCGTGATTTCTAACTATGAACTATAAAACTATAGAGTGCGTGGTAGGTAGTTTTTTTATATAACTAGCTGTATTTTTTTCCCCTAAATTAAATTTAATTGAACAAGTCTGCTTATCCTTTTAGACTATAGGAGCAAGTAGATTTGTTACAGCAGTCCACTGCCGACACACAATCATCATCCCGAACATAAAACATGAATGTACTGGACAAAAGTTCTAAAACGTTATATTTCCATGTTAAGGAGGATGCAGCATCTTAGATTAGTATTAATGCTAAATCTGAATTGTGAAGATAGTCATAGATAAAATTGCAAGAAAATAAGATTATTGATATTTTAAATTTATTTATTTTAATAAAATTCATAATTTAATAAAACTCATAATTTAAAAGTTACTAATGGCAAATGGTTATTAATTAAAATAATAAATGTGTTAGATTTGGAGGTAAAGGCTGATTGAGGTTTTTTTTTCAGGTAAAACTTACATTCGCACGGAGAAAATGTAGTCAAGAACACAGGGGTCGAGAGTGCTAAAGACAAGTCCACACAGACCTTATAAGAAAAGGCTTAACAAACAAAATGGCAATTAATTTTAATCAGAAAAAATAAAAACTGTAACGTAATTTCAAAATGATAAATTATTCAAAAGTTTTATTTATTTATACGACGGTTCATGACGTCAGCTTTGATATATTATTATATTGTTTTGTGAGAGCCAAGCATTCAGTGAGAAGGGTCTGTAATTTAAAGGTCTGATTTGCACTATCATAATTATGTTGGTAAGACTTACGTACCAAGGGATATTTTATTACCCAGTATCGGGTATAGGGATCATGGGAACGGGTGCACCTTTGACGATCTCCGGCTAGTGCCAGCCCGCGTCTGCGAGCCTCCTCAAGTCCGCGGGGGAGTGAGTTGTACTCCCCCGAGACGTTCAATAGGGACACGGCGCGGCTCCTCCAAAAACCCCCCGAAGCCTACTACAACATGTTCAATTTATACCCCACTCTTTCTAGCAATATTCATCAATTCGCGTCGTGGCAAGAGAATAATCCGGTTATGGCCGGTCATCTGCCGATCACCATCATCTCGGCTTACTTTCCTCCCGGCGGTTCGGCGGAGGAGCATAAGCTACTCACTAATTAGGTTATTGAATATACGTTTGAATTAACAAACTTTACTCCCAGCTATATTATTATTCTAACTTTTTCTTCTTTGATTTTCAGCACGATTTATAATTTCCCAGAGAGGCAGGCGGATGATCCAAATAAACGGATTTAATTACTCATCGCTGCCTTCAAAGTCGAAGAGAAAAAGATGGCGTTGCTCCACTCATTCGCCAGTGGGATGCCACGTTCATGTCATCACTTTGGATGACCGTGTGATCGCTGTCAATGGGCAACATCAGCATCCGCCGCAGGTTCTGAAGAAAGTTTACAATTATTTTGGTAATACATAAGTAATAGAAAATATTGTGTAAAAATATTCACTAGAAAAGTTATTCAATTACACTTATGGAATGTAGTAAGCAATTAAAAAAACTTTTTAATCAGAAATAAAAAAAATAATGACAAATTATCTCTAATATTTTTAAAATATTTTATTTTGTTCCTGCGTCGCATTCTGTGCACTAATTTATAAATGCGAAAGTTTGGATGGATGGATGTCTCAATCACGCCAGAACGGCCGAATGTATGGCTAAAGTATCGAGGAAAGGGAAGCGCCTCATTTTGAAAAGCCCTCAAAAACTATCAGGCGACAGTGGCGCTGTTTTACCCACTTAGCGCGAGGGTGCCGAGCAGACATCATTACAGAAAATGAATCAATTACAAAAATTCGCGAAGGACACAATCTTGCTCCCACTTATGTAAGAAACAGGAAAGGCCGTATATCCCATGGAAAAATCTTGACCGATTTGTACCTTATTTATGTAGATCTTATTTGTACATGTTATACTGTAGTTCTTATTAGTAAAGTTAAGAGTTTATACTTTAGAAAGTTATGACATGTTTTTTAGGCCGTTCTCATTGCATTAAAATTACTGTAATAAAATTGTGTTAATACTTTTCAGTATACTTTTCTATTTTAAGATGTGAAATGTAGTTTGATTAATACTCTTTCCGTTTTTAAATAAGTTACCTAGTTTATTCTACGGTTATAAATTTGTTGAAAATCCCAACTTACGAAAATATCCTAATTAAGTAAAAATTAATAATAGTAGTACATGTGGATACGATGCAGTTGAAAAATGAGAAGTAAATGGCTTTTTTATTATTTCTTTTAATTTTTTATTGCATGGACAAAAGTTCTTAACCATTTTGAAGATCTAAATAAATTGAGAATGAATCTTCATTTGTGTATCATAAAATATGTTAATAGTCATCATCATTCTCTTGCCCTTATCCCAATTCATTTGGGGTCGGCGCAGCATGTCTTTTTCTTCCATACAATATGTTAATAGTGTATTCAAATATTAGCAATTATACAGGTTTTACCAAAAATTGTCTTTTCTAATTGCTTGAATTCGATCAGTGATTTTTTTTTTCAATTAAAATAACAGCAAAAAAAGGCAAAAAGGCTTTTGGCAAAATGGGCGGTGTTTGCACCTAAGTACTTACTCATTTAAAAATATATTTCAGATCATTTTTTCACGAAGACAAAACGCGGAAACTATATCCTGTGGGTCGGGCGCTACAGTTATTGTTTGAAAAGGAACCCTCTAGGATCAAGAAAACGCTCATGGCGATGTTCTACCCACTGCAACAAGGGGTGCAAAGCGAGGATCCATACGTTAGACCAAGATATTGTGTTTTGTATTGATCATCATAATCATTAATAACTTGGGTTGTAGCGAGCGGACTTTGTTTTTAACCTATCAGGTTCAAATGAAATTAGGTGCAGAATAAGGCAAGGGAGATGCAGCCGACGACGCACGATACCCAAGCATGCTATTCAGCGTTGCCAGAATGTTTACCTTCTCATGTTACCTCCATGTTAAACGAATAAAAAATATTGTGAATTTTCCGGCAACAAAAAAATAATCGTGAAACTAAAAAGCATCCAAGAATTTTGAAAGTGTGCGATTATCTTTTCTCCATATCGACCATTGCTTTTCTACATGGACTGTTTCCATTGCCCAACGATTATCGAGTGCTTATTAATGTGGACTGGATTATACTTACGTTTTGGACATTGTTAACAATGTTCATGGACAATACATGTTTTTGTTAATTCCTAAGAAATCTGATATTAGTAAATTATAAATTAAAGTAATTGATTTCAAAATAAACCAAAATTCGTTTGTGTTTATCCATTTTTAGATGCAAGGCAGAGTGAGAGTGTCCTAAGTAAATTTACTTAGGACACTCTGCCTTGCATCTAAAAATGGATAAACAGGAGATGGTCAATTGACCATCTCCTTTGTTCAATGATACCTAACTGTAAAAAACCTTTTCAGGAAGTGGATCACTAACAGGTCCGTCTTGTGATAGAACTGGACATGAAATAATTACATCCCAGCGAGGAAAGTCAAGACTCCTTCGTGGAGGATATAAATATAACAAAGACAAACAAAATAAAGATGGTTCCTGTATTTGGAGGTGTTCGAAGAGAAGTATATGCAAAGCGAGACTTATTATTGCTAGCAATAACTGCATCATACGAGAGGACAGGCACAACTGTGTGCCTGATTTTGTGTCAAATGAATCGGAGATTGACTTCAACAAGTGCATTGAAAAAGTAAAAAGTGACTGTACTATTTCTGTACCAGATGCGTTCCGACAGACTGTTTCAATACTAAAAGATAAAGGAATAACAAACATTCCTGAATTTAAAAATGTTAAAAACAAGTTTTATCGAAAAAGAAATAAGTAAAGGAAGTAAGGAAGTAACTGTGCCCGAAAGATTTGCAAACGTTTTATTTGCTGCTGATTACCATACAAACAATAGAATTTTAGTATTTGCTAGTGAATATTGTAAAACAATTTTAGCAAACCCTAATTTGGTGTTTTTTTTTCCAACACCACACATATAGGTACACACTTACGCACTACTACTCTAACCCACTCACACACACCCCTGGCACCCCACTCACCATTACATGTCAACACAGATCCGACAAATGTTAACCACTTTTATTTTTCGTTAAGAATTTATTTTAAGAATCTTTCGTTTTATCTTTTGTGTAGTTTTCAATAATATTCTAGATACGTAACCGAATAAACTTGTAAAATACAAATAAAAAGTAAACTTGTAACAAAGAACGTTTCTCTCATTTTTCTGATTTTGTAACCGGCAATAATTATTATTTTAAAATAAAATATTTTCACATAAGTACCAAAGTTTTCTTTTAATAAGATCTAACATGACGTGCCATCTGACGTTTGTATCTATTGTTCATAATTATTTTCAGAAAGTAATCCAAATGTGTAGAAGTTGTTGTTTAATGATATATTTGCAGGCACAAAGCTCAATTCATTGTATCGAGAAAAGGCAACGTGTACATAGCTGTCGGTGAATATAAATTTTACAAGAAAAATGACGCACGAAGGCAAAAGGGAAGAAAGTGGGACGAGCCGATGGGTGTGCACAAAAGGCGTACTGGGTTGTAGAGCGAGACTAGTGTTAGTTAATGACGATACTATTATTGCTTGTAATAATACTCATTCACATGAGCCTTAGATTAGACGATGACGGTGCTACTCGCGTCAAGAGCCACGCGCGCGCGTCTCTTCTTTCTTCCGCGTGAGTATTACAAAAACAAAATGTTTTACAGCTGTTCATAAGGATCAAAGAGTTGTCACCGTCTACCTACCTGTGTAAAGACGACACAAACTTGTTCAGTTGATCTCAAGCAACTAGTAAGTACTTTTTAATTTATTTTATGTAAAAGAAAAATTAATACCAAACTATGTCATTCCATTTATTAGTAAGATGTTTAAGATAATGAAGTGTTTTACTATTTGTGTCTACATGATATAATAAACCTACTTTTAGTATTCCTGAAATATAAAAAATCTAAAATATTGTTTTGTTTATTGAGTATGTTCAAGTCCAGCCTCTTTTTGGGTAACCAAAATACGAACGAGCTCTAGTGACTGTTAACAGGTTAATAAAATTATCACAGTTAACAGTTTTGCATCGGAGTTACCGAATGGCTTTTTAAGTCTGGAACTTTCTGTTCAGCCAAATCAGAAAAACAAACTAAAATCATTGATGAAATAGGCTCAAAGCTTCGGCCATGCTGAGGTGAATCCCGCGCTTGAAGAAGCCTCAATTGCATTGAGGACGATGTAAAGTGGGCTCAGATCAAACAATATTAAAATTGTAAACAATCATATTTAGTTTTAATTCCACAAAACCTAGATGTACGAGGTTGCAGCATAGCTCTTCCTCCCGCAAAAATATGCACATGCAGTAGATGATTATCCTTATATTTACACAAATATTTGAATATATTTAATTTCATTTCAGTTACATTTGTGATATCAAACAGGGGTAACCGAATGGTTCTACACAAAGGATTCACGTATACTAAAATGAAAGATAATCGAAGTAAAACTCGGGTCGTGAGGTGGACATGTTCAAAAAGAATGCGGTATCGCTGTAAAGCCAAGTTACGGACTCTTGACAACCGAATCATATCTTCACACGATTCTCATAACCATAATTAAAATTAAGTTTTGAAGTAATCATTTTGAGTGTTCAATCGGTTGATAATCAACTGGGGGTATTTGTGTATGACATTCACAACCGGTTTCTGATTTGATTCAACTCAATTTCTTATTTTGAATTAAAAAAATCACCAAAGTTTGACTGGTTGTCAACATACAATTTTTAATCGAAAGTTTTGACAATGCCTATTCATTGCATTAATGACGTTGTCGAGCCGAAGATTTTTTTGACATAATTAAGAAACAATGTATCTTGCTTCTCTTCTTATTCATTAAAGTTGTATAACTAGTCTTTTCTAGTTTAATAAAAAAAAAAAAAACATAAGATAAACATTGTACTTTAATTACACCCCGTCTATTTCTATTTTCTCTTATAAAATAATTCCATTCCTCGTTATTATTTATATATTCTAATAGCTGTGCATGCATGGTTGTATACATATGTAAACGCTTAATTTCTCACAAGGGGTAGGCTGAGATGTGGATTTACAGAGATGTACACCCACATTTCCCGAATATATTGAAGATTGCACGAAATAATAGTATGTCCATAGTTCATCCACAAAAAAAAACAAACAAAAGGATTAACCTTGGAATATGTGTTATGTTACAGTTGTGACACACACCTTTTCCTTCGTGGAGACGGACCACGCCGACGAACAAGGCCATACCCTCAAAAAGCTAAAAGGGACACTTAACGCAGAAGAATTTGAAATATCTATAAACAAGAAAGTAGGTAGACCGGCAAGTTTGCTTGATGAAATTGATACCAAGAGTAAGAAGCGTCATAAAAGGGTGGACATTCCACCTCCTGATCTCAGATTTGACGGATTTATGCATTATCCTGTTTGGAATCGAAGACGACAACGTTGTAAATATCCTGGCTGCAGAGGTAAAACATTTATATCGTGCGAAAAATGTAAAGTTGATCTTTGCTTGAATAAAGATCATTGCTGCTTCCGAACTTTTCACCTATAAATAATAAAAAATCTTATGCTTTTTATTTTGTAAAAATTTTACCATCCCGTATTAGGCTCTCGTAGTGGATGACGGTTTACTTCTCATCATATAAAGAGGAGGCGTATTACAGGGCTGATTATGTTGTGGAACTGGAATGAATATATATTTTGTTGTAAACTAGTTGGTTTTAATTATTTATCCCAAATCTACCACAAATGTTTTTTTCACTTACTCCTTCAAACAAAAAAGAGCTTTGATTGAAAGCGTTTTGATTGCGTTGATAGTACTCTGTCTCTCCTCATTATTTGGGCATTTAGAATACTTTTTCAGGGGAACAGTGACCCCTCCCTTGACCTCTTTACGGAGACATTGAAACTTCCTTTTTGACGAGTACTAAACCAATCAGCTATCTGTCGTCATTAAAAAATAAACCCTATTTCTTTGTTTCTGAAAAGCTTTTTATATACCAAGATTCGAAGCAAATAGAAAAGGAAAACCAGATTTGATAGTGGCTGGCTTCAAGTACAACGTTCATTTCATGTGAGGAGACTCATTCAGTACGAGGTGAACAAACAAGATGGCGGTGTACTAACCATAAGAAAGGCTGCAATAGCGTCGTCGTGATTGATGATGAATTGTGCAGTATAGTATTATGCTATACTTACGCTTTTTATTCACCATTCATAATACTATTTATCATCCTTTTTATTTGTTTATATATCTACTCTATCTATCTATCTATCGATACTCAGCAAATCGATTTAAATACGATTCTTTAACTTGGAAATATAGCTGAAATAAAATATTATCAAAATTTTCATGTTGTGACACTTACGTCAAGCGTCAAATTGTCAAATTCTGCTTAGTCTATGATATTTACTTTTTGGTTTGTAAAATTTAAATTATTTTTATCAATATGTGTTTGGCCATTATATTTTGTAGAATATTACGATTGTTTACTAAATAACTTAATATTAAATTATATAAACAATCGTAATATTCTACAAAATATAATGGCCAAACACATATTGATAAAAATAATTTAAATTTTACAAACCAAAAAGTAAATATCATAGACTAAGCAGAATTTGACAATTTGACGCTTGACGTAAGTGTCACAACATGAAAATTTTGATAATATTTTATTTCAGCTATATTTCCAAGTTAAAGAATCGTATTTAAATCGATTTGCTGAGTATCGATAGATAGATAGATAGAGTAGATATATAAACAAATAAAAAGGATGATAAATAGTATTATGAATGGTGAATAAAAAGCGTAAGTATAGCATAATACTATACTGCACAATTCATCATCAATCACGACGACGCTATTGCAGCCTTTCTTATGGTTAGTACACCGCCATCTTGTTTGTTCACCTCGTACTGAATGAGTCTCCTCACATGAAATGAACGTTGTACTTGAAGCCAGCCACTATCAAATCTGGTTTTCCTTTTCTATTTGCTTCGAATCTTGGTATATAAAAAGCTTTTCAGAAACAAAGAAATAGGGTTTATTTTTTAATGACGACAGATAGCTGATTGGTTTAGTACTCGTCAAAAAGGAAGTTTCAATGTCTCCGTAAAGAGGTCAAGGGAGGGGTCACTGTTCCCCTGAAAAAGTATTCTAAATGCCCAAATAATGAGGAGAGACAGAGTACTATCAACGCAATCAAAACGCTTTCAATCAAAGCTCTTTTTTGTTTGAAGGAGTAAGTGAAAAAAACATTTGTGGTAGATTTGGGATAAATAATTAAAACCAACTAGTTTACAACAAAATATATATTCATTCCAGTTCCACAACATAATCAGCCCTGTAATACGCCTCCTCTTTATATGATGAGAAGTAAACCGTCATCCACTACGAGAGCCTAATACGGGATGGTAAAATTTTTACAAAATAAAAAGCATAAGATTTTTTATTATTTATAGGTGAAAAGTTCGGAAGCAGCAATGATCTTTATTCAAGCAAAGATCAACTTTACATTTTTCGCACGATATAAATGTTTTACCTCTGCAGCCAGGATATTTACAACGTTGTCGTCTTCGATTCCAAACAGGATAATGCATAAATCCGTCAAATCTGAGATCAGGAGGTGGAATGTCCACCCTTTTATGACGCTTCTTACTCTTGGTATCAATTTCATCAAGCAAACTTGCCGGTCTACCTACTTTCTTGTTTATAGATATTTCAAATTCTTCTGCGTTAAGTGTCCCTTTTAGCTTTTTGAGGGTATGGCCTTGTTCGTCGGCGTGGTCCGTCTCCACGAAGGAAAAGGTGTGTGTCACAACTGTAACATAACACATATTCCAAGGTTAATCCTTTTGTTTGTTTTTTTTTGTGGATGAACTATGGACATACTATTATTTCGTGCAATCTTCAATATATTCGGGAAATGTGGGTGTACATCTCTGTAAATCCACATCTCAGCCTACCCCTTGTGAGAAATTAAGCGTTTACATATGTATACAACCATGCATGCACAGCTATTAGAATATATAAATAATAACGAGGAATGGAATTATTTTATAAGAGAAAATAGAAATAGACGGGGTGTAATTAAAGTACAATGTTTATCTTATGTTTTTTTTTTTTTTATTAAACTAGAAAAGACTAGTTATACAACTTTAATGAATAAGAAGAGAAGCAAGATACATTGTTTCTTAATTATGTCAAAAAAATCTTCGGCTCGACAACGTCATTAATGCAATGAATAGGCATTGTCAAAACTTTCGATTAAAAATTGTATGTTGACAACCAGTCAACCTTTGGTGATTTTTTTAATTCATAATAAGAAATTGAGTTGAATCAAATCAGAAACCGGTTGTGAATGTGATACACAAATGCCCCCAGTTGATTATCAACCGATTGAACACTCAAAATGATTACTTCAAAACTTAATTTTAATTATGGTTATGAGAATCGTGTGAAGATATGATTCGGTTGTCAAGAGTCCGTAACTTGGCTTTACAGCGATACCGCATTCTTTTTGAACATGTCCACCTCACGACCCGAGTTTTACTTCGATTATCTTTCATTTTAGTATACGTGAATCCTTTGTGTAGAACCATTCGGTTACCCCTGTTTGATATCACAAATGTAACTGAAATGAAATTAAATATATTCAAATATTTGTGTAAATATAAGGATAATCATCTACTGCATGTGCATATTTTTGCGGGAGGAAGAGCTATGCTGCAACCTCGTACATCTAGGTTTTGTGGAATTAAAACTAAATATGATTGTTTACAATTTTAATATTGTTTGATCTGAGCCCACTTTACATCGTCCTCAATGCAATTGAGGCTTCTTCAAGCGCGGGATTCACCTCAGCATGGCCGAAGCTTTGAGCCTATTTCATCAATGATTTTAGTTTGTTTTTCTGATTTGGCTGAACAGAAAGTTCCAGACTTAAAAAAGCCATTCGGTAACTCCGATGCAAAACTTCTAACTGTCATAATTTTATTAACCTGTTAACAGTCACTAGAGCTCGTTCATATTTTGGTTACCCAAAAAGAGGCTGGACTTGAACATACTCAATAAACAAAACAATATTTTAGATTTTTTATATTTCAGGAATACTAAAAGTAGGTTTATTATATCATGTAGACACAAATAGTAAAACACTTCATTATCTTAAACATCTTACTAATAAATGGAATGACATAGTTTGGTATTAATTTTTCTTTTACATAAAATAAATTAAAAAGTACTTACTAGTTGCTTGAGATCAACTGAACAAGTTTGTGTCGTCTTTACACAGGTAGGTAGACGGTGACAACTCTTTGATCCTTATGAACAGCTGTAAAACATTTTGTTTTTGTAATACTCACGCGGAAGAAAGAAGAGACGCGCGCGCGTGGCTCTTGACGCGAGTAGCACCGTCATCGTCTAATCTAAGGCTCATGTGAATGAGTATTATTACAAGCAATAATAGTATCGTCATTAACTAACACTAGTCTCGCTCTACAACCCAGTACGCCTTTTGTGCACACCCATCGGCTCGTCCCACTTTCTTCCCTTTTGCCTTCGTGCGTCATTTTTCTTGTAAAATTTATATTCACCGACAGCTATGTACACGTTGCCTTTTCTCGATACAATGAATTGAGCTTTGTGCCTGCAAATATATCATTAAACAACAACTTCTACACATTTGGATTACTTTCTGAAAATAATTATGAACAATAGATACAAACGTCAGATGGCACGTCATGTTAGATCTTATTAAAAGAAAACTTTGGTACTTATGTGAAAATATTTTATTTTAAAATAATAATTATTGCCGGTTACAAAATCAGAAAAATGAGAGAAACGTTCTTTGTTACAAGTTTACTTTTTATTTGTATTTTACAAGTTTATTCGGTTACGTATCTAGAATATTATTGAAAACTACACAAAAGATAAAACGAAAGATTCTTAAAATAAATTCTTAACGAAAAATAAAAGTGGTTAACATTTGTCGGATCTGTGTTGACATGTAATGGTGAGTGGGGTGCCAGGGGTGTGTGTGAGTAGGTTGGCGTAGTAGTGCGTAAGTGTGTACCTATATGTGTGGTGTTGGAAAAAAAAACACTAAATTAGGGTTTGCTAAAATTGTTTTACAATATTCACTAGCAAATACTAAAATTCTATTGTTTGTATGGTAATCAGCAGCAAATAAAACGTTTGCAAATCTTTCGAGCACAGTAACTTCCTTACTTCCTTTACTTATTTCTTTTTCGATAAAACTTGTTTTTAACATTTTTAAATTCAGGAATGTTTGTTATTCCTTTATCTTTTAGTATTGAAACAGTCTGTCGGAACGCATCTGGTACAGAAATAGTACAGTCACTTTTCACTTTTTCAATGCACTTGTTAAAGTCAATCTCCGATTCATTTGACACAAAATCAGGCACACAGTTGTGCCTGTCCTCTCGTATGATGCAGTTATTGCTAGCAATAATTAGTCTCGCTTTGCATATACTTCTCTTCGAACACCTCCAAATACAGGAACCATCTTTATTTTGTTTGTCTTTGTTATATTTATATCCTCCACGAAGTAGTCTTGACTTTCCTCGATGGGATGTAATTATTTCATGTCCAGTTCTATCACAAGACGGACCTGTTAGTGATCCACTTCCTGAAAAGATTTTTTACAGTTAGGTATCATTGAACAAAGGAGATGGTCAATTGACCATCTCCTGTTTATCCATTTTTAGATGCAAGGCAGAGTGTCCTAAGTAAATTTACTTAGGACACTCTCACTCTGCCTTGCATCTAAAAATGGATAAACACAAACGAATTTTGGTTTATTTTGAAATCAATTAATTTAATTTATAATCCACTAATATCAGATTTCTTAGGAATTAACAGAAACATGTCCATTAACATTGTTAACAATGTCCAAAACGTAAGTATAATCCAGTCCACATTAATAAGCACTCGATAATCGTTGGGCAATGGAAACAGTCCGTGTAGAAAAGCAATGGTCGATATGGAGAAAAGATAATCGCACACTTTCAAAATTCTTGGATGCTTTTTAGTTTCACGATTATTTTTTTGTTGCCGGAAAATTCACAATATTTTTTATTCGTTTAACATGGAGGTAACATGAGAAGGTAAACATTCTGGCAACGCTGAATAGCATGCTTGGGTATCGTGCGTCGTCGGCTGCATCTCCCTTGCCTTATTCTGCACCTAATTTCATTTGAACCTGATAGGTTAAAAACAAAGTCCGCTCGCTACAACCCAAGTTATTAATGATTATGATGATCAATACAAAACACAATATCTTGGTCTAACGTATGGATCCTCGCTTTGCACCCCTTGTTGCAGTGGGTAG